>CM031567.1:12204315-12654315 GCA_018467065.1 Ephestia elutella
CAAGATTTTTCTTTAATTCATTTTTTTTAAATCTTATTCATTGCTTATTTAACGAAATATTCACGAAAATCCTCAAGCCTCCAAAACAAGAATGCAACATTGTTATTATATTATAAGGTTGGTTATAGGCCTTTAATTTTAAAATATTAGACATCATTTTCATTTGATATTTTAGATAAAGAAAAATTGAAAAATAAAATGACAATGTTCATTTCGCACGTGGTAATAAATAGAACTTATGTCTCTAATTTACTAAAATTTCTTTTTTATCACAAAGGTAGCGCCCGTTTAGGCGCATAATATTAAAAGCGCAGAATGATAACCGCTTAAAAATGGTAAAAGAGCAAAATGGTAAAAGCGCACAATGATAAAAGAGCAGAATGGTAAAGATTTCTGTGCTATAGTATATGAGCTGCCAGAACTATATTAACATTACATTAGTGAATTGTCAAGTAAAATACAAATAAAACGAGAAAAGCTTTAATTTTTTTATTTATTTATTTTTATTATATAAATAATCAAAATTGAATAATTATATTTTCGAATGGTCATTATGTCATTAGTACAATAATGTATCAGAATAAGAAAAGTATTATTAATAAAGGTAATTGTCTTGAATTATCTTTGTATTAGAAGCATTTAAACTACAAGAAAAAAAAACGCAAACATGATTGTTAAAATAAAATTATCAGCACTCATGATAATCTGCAAAAAGTAATAATAATGTTTTAGTAATAAATACAGTACCTTTGAGTTAGTTTAGTATCCCATAAGACAAGTATTTTTTCCAAAAATTCATCACGTTTTACTTATATTTTACTAGTTTAATTAGGGAGTCACAATCACCAATATGATGTTAAAATAGTCCTGGCAGCTCATGCACTGAAGTCTTTACCGTTCTGCGCTTTTACCATTTTGCTCCTTTAACACTTTGCTCTTTTACCATTTTGCGAGTGGTTATCATTCTGCGCTTTTTCTTTGCGAAATTTCCTTCAAGCTACGCGTCTAACGAAGACAATACAATGATCGCACTGCCGGATCCGGGCGATTACCGCTTGAAGAATATAGCAAAAATATTAAGGTTCTGTTCACTTCGGAATCCTTTTTTTGTTTCCTTGCCTGTTGATGTGTCCCACTGCTGGGCAAAGACCTCCCCTTTCTCCTTCCACAATTCTCTGTTGAGTGAAGCCCGCTCCCACGCCCCCTAAAAACGATAAATAAAATCGAACAAATGTCAATCAAAGATTTCAATGAAAAAAAGACAATCTAGATTTTATTTTTGTCTTGCAAAGCAATACATACATACTTATATGGCATACTTATATTAATTCTTTGGTTACGAGCAACGTGATTAACTGGGTCGTATTAATAAGGGCCGAGTATTATGAATAGTTCCCAAGAGCATCGGGCTATTTGATAAATTTTAGTATTTCAATTACTTAGACCGGTCCATATTATAATGCCCGGCAGCCCGTGGTCCATTTAATAAATAAGCAGCAGTTTGAAGTGAGCCTATGAGTGGCAACAAGCCTAACCTAACCGAACTAAGCTACGGTTTTATTTAAAGTGTTTTTTTTTAGCGGGAGGCTTCCTCCCCCCAACCCCCTGCACCTCCCTTTACCACTAAACACGCAAGTTCGACCGCCCCTGAAGTAAACTTACGAATATACTATACTTATTCTAGATAGGTACTATATTCTACTAGGTACTATACTAACAAGAACGCTTCATTTCATTTGTTTTATTATTTTTCCCAACGGCTCATGCGCAAAATGTCGCTTTCGCGAAATGTCCCCTAGTCGCAAAGTGCCTCTTTCGCAGAATGTAGCTTTCGCAGAATGTCTCTTTCGCATAATATCGGGACAGGGACTTAAAATAAAATTTCGGTTTTCAAAGCAAAATCATTCATTAAAGTTAAAGGTTAAAGATATTAACAAATTATAGATGTTGCCCATGGTTGTTGTTCAGTTTTGGTAAATTTTAATTATGTAATCCAAATAAAATAAATACCGGTACCTAGGTAAAAAAAATGTTACACATTTAAATAAGAAGGATCGTTATTTTAACTAACTAGCTGCTCCCCGGGGCTTCGCTCCCGTGGGAATTTCTAGATAAAAAGTATTCTATGTGCTCTTCCCGGTATTTTTCTACCCGTATACCAAATTTCATCGAAATCCGTCCAGTAGATTTTGCGTGATTGAGTTGAGTGGACAAATGTCCTCACAAATTCACAAACTCTCATCCAAACTTTCGCATTTATAATATTAGTAGGACTAACGGTAACTATCTTCTCAATATGGTACTAAAGCTTGTTTATTAATTTAGCATTGGGAATATTCTAAGTCCCCGTCGCGACATTTTGCGAAAACGACATTCTGCGAAAGACATTTTCCAAAGCGACATTCTGCGAAAGAGGCATTTTGCGACTAGGGGACATTTCGCGAAAGCGACATTTTGCGCATGAGCCGTGACATGGGCATTATGTATACAGGCCGGTCACTATTCATCAATGTTCTTTGAAATTCTAAATATGAAAAAAAAATTTTTTGTGTATAATTATCATATTAGGTAGGTATGTAAAAGGGTTTATCATTGTTTCTTATTAGGAACCGTTGACTATCACAACATATAATATGTGTACTTTATTTTACACTTTTATGTTTGGAATTTCAAAGAACATTGTGTACGTTTACTATTACTTACTAGTTTGCGACTAGGGAGAATTTTGCGAAACATAGTGCGATATAACGAAAAATTCAATATGTGTCATCACTAATCTTTCCCTATCGAGTGTGTTTTATACACTGGTGTCAGATTTTTCTTAAGTCGCCTAATGGCATCTGACATGACAACTACTGCCATCTAGCGGCAGTTGCCGTATACACACTAGTTAACTAAACATAGTTAGCTAGCGAGCAGGTTTCCTCATGATGTTTTCCTTCGTCGGAAGTTATGGATGGTACATGGCATGTGTATGTGTATCATCCATTCTTTTAGGTCTTTACTATTTTCAGGGAACATCAAAGTAGACATGTCATAATTTGTTAGAAAAATAAATAAAACCAAGCAAGACCGTCGGTCTCTATTAACATACAAAATTCACAGTTATATGAAAAAGTAATGCTTTTTTTATAGAATACTAGCTTTTGCCCGCGGCTTCGCCCGCGTGAATTTCCCACGGGAACTGTGCTTTTTCCCAGGATGAAAGGTACCCTATGTCCTTCTCCGTACTTCCAGCTATATGTATGCGAATTTTCAGGAAAATTGGTTTAGTAGTTAAAGTGTGAAGAGGTAACAAACAAACAAACTCACTTTCGCATTTATAATATTAGTTAGGAAGTTATGATTAGCTGCGCCTCGGGGCTTCGCTCCCATGAGAATTTTTTTAATGATTTACCAGCAAGACTAAGAATATATCGACATGACAGTGTTAGTGCCATTACCTTAAATATAAAATACTATTTCAATATTAGTTATGTATATCACGAAAGTAACATGCATAATCAGAGAAAACATTTTATTCACGTTGATGTAATGAGGAAAATAAATATGTATGTAACGGTAAATGACATCATAGCTGTCTGTCAAATTTGGCGTTCCGGCTAGGCTGGTGCCTACGAAAAATGTTACAAAGCGGCCGACTGGGCGGGTGAGCGGGTGCGGCCATTTTGTATGAAAATTGAAATTTTGATTGTATTCTAGCTATTTAACGAACTGGGAAAAGCACATTTACTATTAGGGGAAACAGACCGTTTGTGAAAGTTGACCGATCGGGAAAGTAGACCGATTGTACTGGAGGGATTTAAACGATATTCATTCATTTTAGCCGCTAGTTGAACGGCTCTTTAGTGAAGAGACTAGGCAGTTAATTGAACGGCTAACTATTTGGCTGCATCTCAGCACTACTAACCACCGGCTAACTATTTGGCTGCGCGCGGGGCATGGTTGTAAAATCATCCCCTGCTTCTGAGCAGACTCGTGACATTTTTGGACAAAATAATCGTGATATTTAAAGTACATACTACTAGACAGATTTGTTTAAAATTTAATATGTCTTCAATGATTACGTTTACGATTTGTCAAGTTTTAATTAAAATAGCATTAATGGTTCAAGAGTATTTGTGCATTATAAATAACTATTATCATTGAACCGATTTTTATTCCCAATGTACTTAAAAATACTTCTAACGTTTTCTACATTACATACTAATTTCATCAAAATACGGTTCGGCAGTTATTGTCGAACATGTGTAAGCTTTAACTCCTAGTATCTCTCATTGAATTGTAGGCGTGTAACTAAATAGGGTAATCAGGGGTATGGAGCGGAACGCTCGCTTCGCACGCTCGGTCAATAAATTATGTCAGATTACCTCCTATTTTATGTTTGTTCCTTTCCTGTACCATGAAAAGGAACACATAAAAAAAACGACGACGAGTAACAAACGTTAATACATGCGCGCAGATACTGTTTTAAGATTGCAGACACAGTTTCACGTTTTTATCCCTTATACCTTTTGTTCCCGAAATTACCACGAGAGCGAAGCCCCGGGACGCAGCTAGTATTTTTCTGTATATCCCGGAAAACTAGTAATATAACGAATAACTATTAAACTAATGTAAAACTATTTAATATGCATTTCCTGGGCACACTTGCCAATCGCTTTTATCACATTTTGTCACCGCCTAAGAAGGTTCCCTACCCCGTATATTGAATGCAATTCATGTGGTTTTCACAATAGACTGAGTAGGTCATGAGGGTCGTTTCGTCGCGTACATTTCAAATTCGCATTCTGTCAATAGAATAACAATTTACGCAGACGATGATTTCGCAGGCAAGAGCTAGTAGATACGTTACGATGTCAGTTTTATTAATCATCTTTTGTTTGTTTTAGCCCCGGATTGACCCTGTTAAATTATTAGAGTGCCTGAGTGTGCTCTTATCTCCAACCGGTGGAATCAAAAGTAGAGGCGAAGTCGAGAGGCTTGCGAAGTAAGTAAAATTAATATTGTTAGTAATATTTCTACATAAATCCGGTACTTATGATTTAAAAGGAATCTTTTTCATTTCTTTCTTTTTTCAGTTTGATGACAAAATTTTCCAAGAAGCTGGTGTCTAAATGTATCTACATTCAAATTTTGAAATGCACCGATACAGAAATATTACGTTTATTCATGGGTTCTGGTGGTTGGCTACTTGTGCATGTGTGGCTAACAGAAAGCATAGTTGCAAAAAATTGGCCACTTGTTCGAGAGTTACTAGAACTTCTTTTGCTTTGTCCTGTTGACATAGAACGTCTTAAAACAAACAACTGTCCAAAACTTGTTAAGGAGTTATCCAAGGACGGCAATCATTTTGGTAAGTCGTTTAGTTAATTATTTCATTTTTAGTAAATCAATAAATAACATCTATAATATGCTGCTATCCTACTATGTTTTAACATTTAGGGTCAATAATGATGAAAGTTTTGAGTACATGTATGTAGATATTTGTTACTTAAGGAATGTTAAACTTTCACTTTGCTAAACGGTATCAAACGCGCACGTACCAGCCGTCGTTACCGGACGACGCGACGGCTGAGTCAGTCCGACATCCGATAACCATCAACTCTGAATGCGACCCAGTTTAGAACCTAAATTGATCTGCGGCACTATTTTTGAAAGTGTGACTCGCCAAAAACGCGTGAGTAGAATGATTTTTTATTCGACATCAATTATTCTGCATATTTTTGAAATCACTCTTCTAACGGTCCAATCTACGCAACAAAAACCGGTAACGAATTGTTAAAAAATGTTAAATAACATAATGATATTATGACGAGTGCGATAAAATAGTCTGTTATCGTCGGTATGTCATAGTTTCAAAAATAGGATCAATTCAGGTCCTAAACTAGCTCGCATTAAAAATTGATGGTAGTCTGCTGGGCTAAATCCGTCCCGAAATGTTTTCTCCACTGCTCAACTACGAATAGTTGAGCATAGGGAACCACCCAATGTTCCCCATTGCTCATAAATAAAGTGCGTGTGCGTGCTTTACATGCTAGTATAGGCTAGTTGACTAGATCTTAAACTGCAAAAAATATGCATAATCCAGAGAAAATAGATAAAAAAAAACTAAATTTTATTAATAAACTCCCATGGTATTTTATATTTTGCTACAACTTTTGTCAGTAGTTATTTCCTTAAACGCAATCCTACAATTAATATTATAATATAAATAAAATAATATATAAAAAAATAATATAATAAAATAAAATAAATAAAAAAAGACTTGTGGTTTTGACAACTAATATTATAATTATTAGTTGTAAGATTGCGTTCAATTGGAAAGTTTGGAAGTGAGTTTGTGACGATGTTTGTTACTCCTTTACGCAAAATTTACTAGATGGATTTCGATGAAATTTGGTACACGGGGGGAAAATACCTTGAATAGCACATAAGAGTACTTTTTATCCCACAATTCTCACGGGAGCGAAGCCCCGTTCCGCGGCAAATAAGTAAATTATTAAAGTAGCTGTCGAACAAACAGCTCTTTTTGTCATTTTAAGGTCACTGCGTGATGGGGAAGTTTGCATTGTGTTATCCCGATAAAAACTTCGTCTTCGTTCTTACACGATTTTTATGTCCGTATTGTTGAACGAATTACTGCCATCTTTTTCGCTCCCAATGCAAATCCTTTGATGTTGCTCGATAATAGGGTAATTATACTAAACCACGAGCCCTTAAAAAAATAGTACATGTTTTTCAAACATGATATATTTATAAGTACCAAGAAAGAAAGATTTATTTCTTGATACCTATACTAATATAAGTAACTAGCTTTCGCCCGCGGCTTCGCTCGCGTGAATGTCCCACGGGAACAGTGCTTTTTCCCGGGATGAAAGGTACCCTATGTCCTTCTCCGTACTTCCAGCTATGTGTATGCGAAATTTCAGGAAGAGTGGTTCAGTAGATAAAGCGTGAAGTGGTAACAAACAAACTCACTTTCGCATTTATTAGTTAGGACTAGTTAGGATTAGGATAAGTACATACTACACCTACCTAAAGTAGCCGCGAGGAAGGAGTAGAAAATAAGATCATATTTTTCGATGTCGTGGCGGCGGGGCCTATAGTAGTAATATATTTTTTTATAAATGGAACGATCATATAAGTTTAATAACCATTTTTGTTTTTTTTATTTTCGCTCTAATTAACTAATTATGCCAAATTAAAAATATCCAGAACCAAGACACGCCGTCAACGACGAAAAGTCCCGAGGGCTACTGACGTCACTGAACGCCGCTTAGCCCGGCTCATAATTAGTGAAAAAATAAAAACAGAAAACTTGTACATGATCTTTCCATTAGGTAATAAAAATAAAAAAAATGATTGACAACATCCTATTTTTTACATGCATGTATACTCTATGGCCTAAGTATATAATACTAGATCGTAAATTAGAGGTTTCAAGATTTAAAAAAATTCTTGTGGTTTTGACAAAGTTCTCTTATCTCTTTTTAACATACTATGAAAACGTAAAATGGGTTCCGCATAGGTATTTATTTATTTTCTCCGAAGCCAAAAAGGTAATAAATCTGAAATATTTTGTGATCGGAGGATAAAGCTTAAGAAACATTTTTTTTTTATTTATCATCGCCTGACCCGGCGGCGTCTGTGTGAAATCAAATCTTGCAAAGCCCTTATATTTTTTAACATTATTAAAAATGGGATGGTGTCAATTATTATCTGAATATAAACAATGAACACCTTGGCCCCGAGTATTATAAATTATTTACTGGACCCCTCTTGAAATGATATTCAATGTTACTGTAAAAATTGGTTCTGTTGTTATGTTAAAATCGTTTTGTGGTAATCGTGTAGTTCTCTTTAATCATCATTTTCGCCACAAACACAAATAGACTACAGGTGGACATAGTTCTCCGCCACCTCCACCTTAAAATTTGCTGTATCCTTTAATAATATACTAGCTTTCGCCCGCGTGAATTTGCCACGGGAACAGTGCTTTTTCCCGGGATGAAAGGTACCTTATGTCCTTCTCCGTACTTCCAGCTATGTGTATGCGAAATTTCAGGAAGATTGGTTCAGTAGATAAAGCGTGAAGAGGTAACAAACAAACTCACTTTCGCATTTATAATATTAGTTAGGATACTGTAGTCTATTATATCAATGAATATCATATCAATAATGTGTAATTTTCTTTTTTAGCTATCAGAGCACTTGCTTCAAAGTTGGTAGAACAATGGCTTAAGACTGTGAAGGGGGAACAAGTAATACCCATTCAGTTGTCAGAAATTGCTGAAATAATATCGGAGTCTGAACATAATTCATCTAATTTAATTAACAGTACTGTTGTAAAAGAGGAGGAACATACTGATTTGGAAGTGAAAAGAGATGAAAGTGTTGAATCCAAAGATGTTTCTCTGTCCAAAGATTGTAATAACATTTCTGAACATGACGTCAATGTCTCGAGAAAAGACGAAGACGAAAAAAAAGAAGAAGAAGCTTTACCCGTACTCAAAATAACGTTAAAAGATGGAAAACAAATAATATCCCAAGTTGATGATAGTGATTCAAAGTCAACAGAGGGATCATCTAACTCAGAAAAATCTAAAGATAAACATAGGAGCAGAACTAAAGAAAAGTCACATGACAAAAGTAGCTCACGTACTAGTTCCTCGAAACACAGTAAATCACATTCTTCCGGTGATAAAAATAAAAGTAGCAGTAATCATAAAAGTAGCTCTAGCAGGCATAGTAGCAAAGACAAGTCTAGAGATAAAGATAAGTTGTCTTCTCATAGTTCAAGATCAAAAACCGAAAGTAGCAGTAGGAAATCTAGTGATAAATCAAACAATTCGAGTAGTAAGTCTAAAGACGATCGAAATAAACACACGTCTAATGATAAAGATAAGCACAAAGAAAAAGATAAAAAAACTGACAAAAATAAAGATGATTCCCATAAATCTACAACTGAAAAGTTAGAAACAGAGAAATCCCAAACACCATCTATTCAAAAATTGGGTAAAATTCCCAAATTAAGCGATATTAGAAAAGAAAAACCGTCTATATCAATTGAAGTTAGAAAACCTGATGAGCCTAAACCTAAAACAGTAAAAACATTTAATTCTAAATTCAGGAAACATGGATTAGAGGAAGAAGTAAAACCTCCGCCTTCTCGCGCCGCTATCTTAAGTAAAAAAGTCACGCCCGTTTTACCACCAACAATTCCTATACCAAAGAGACCGTCACCTGTACATAACGAGACTCCCCCAGAAAAGAAACCCAAAACTGTAGAAATTCTTGAAAAACCTGGAGCCATTAAACTGATTCCCCCTAAACCAAAGCGTAAGTATAGTTTATTTGAATCCTTCTTGTATACAGTATTAACATATTTTTATTTTCCAGGTTTCTTCAAAGTAGCTGTGCCAATGTTGTCGGTGATATGTGTTCAATATAGCTTAGGTTCTATTTGCGTCGGTGGTAAGTCTAAAATGTATAACTTAACGGGTTCCCAAATGATTGTCACCTGTAAATTTTTTCGAAAAATAAATGGTGAATACAATTCTTTAAATATCTTTCGTTCAATATTGACCTGACTTTGTTTAAAGACTGAAGTGTAAGGTGCTGGCAATGCTGATGCACCCTCAGAGGATCTACGTGAGGACTCACGGCAGAGCTGTTGGCATCAACCGGCGCTCCAGATATGAATCTTCAACAATCCGTGAAATTACAAACACTATAGTACACATCTCTATATTTAGCAAAGATGATTTGCAAATAAAGATTATTTTTACTTATATGAAGAATTGGCGTTTCGGGATTATTGATATTTAGATTGACCATATATGGCGTTTTAGATAATTGTAGCTACATTGCATATGAGAAATAATGTAAATGATTGCCGAAATTGAGAGATTCTACGCTAATAGTTCCAATTTTTACTATTGGTGTATATTTTTGTTAATCCGGTTCCAATCGAGCTAAGCTTATTACCCTAAATTCTACATTTCTTGCATATACCTATATAAAATATTCTTCATAATAAAGGAGAATGATATAAATCATTGATAGCTGCATTTCATAAATTCTTGTGAATTAATGAAAATGTACTAACAGACTTAAATACCAAAGATGAGTCCTAACAAGACAAGGTTTTCTTTGAATGGAGTCAGTTAGTAGAATTTTGTATTAAGTATCAATTTAACTGCATGCATTCCGCGATTATTTATTATAATCATTTCTCACTCAATAATATGTTAGGGATCCCCGTCATAACATTTTGTGGTGGTAGGTATAATTTTATCCGACATCGATTTCCACTTATTATTAGTAGCTATATGTATAGGTAGGTACCTAGCTAATTTAATTCAACTCGCATTATTATGATTAATAACATATAAACACATATAAATTACTAATTCGTCGATCCTATGGGTTTCATTGACATGAATGAATATTATATACTTAGTCCTAATTAAAGTAAAAAAGTATAATCGAGAGTAAAGTGGAACATCTTGTATAGGTACTGGCAAGTTTAACTCGAATAAAATACAGACCTATTCATTTTTTTTTCTTTTTTAAAGAAATTGGATCCAAAGATTTTTTGAAATTTCACTCCTCACTTTTGAACGCCACACCCTCACCTTGTACTGGTATCAATCAGGTCAATCGTAATGATTAAATCTCTAAACAAACAGTAAATTAAATGAAAGGAAAAGCGCGAAAACTTAAGTGAGTACCTGTTTTTCGTAATTTTATTAAATTACGTCAAAGATAATGTTGACATAAGTAAAAGTAATCCGTTGGTCTATTCAGTCAAAATTGCAAATGTGTGCCGCATACCGTTATCAATGATTTTCCTTTCATATAGTTGTTACTCAAAATGAATCATCTATGCATATCATAAAACTGTAACTGAACTTGTCTGTACATGAAAAGATATATGAGAGGTATTTATAGTAGGGCCGACAGAAGCGTATTTATAGAAGGGCCGACATAAGCCCTTTTTTAGAATTTGAGTCTTTGTACGCCCTTCGCCCAAAAATTACTGGATGGAATTTGATGCGGTTTTCACAGTTGAGTCTAACTTAGAATCTGGCATAGGTTTTATCTTAGCCGCTTAGAACCTGAGAGATATAACAATAGCAAATTCGTGGTCCACGACTAAAAATACGATGGAGCTCACAAATTCCCGCAATTGAAGTCGCAGGTAAAAGCTAGTTTAAAATACCTATACGATTGAGCTTGTTTTGAGCGTATTCTTCAGTGGTCCTTGTCATAATGACATCATGATAAAATGCATGGTACAAGGTCTGAAAAGTTGTGCTGACCGAGAATCTGAAGAAAATCGCACTAACAATACATCGTATAACTAGATGAACAAAGCCCACTACAACATGTGGCATCATTTATCTAGTTCTTTTAATAGTAGAGAGAGCAAATGTGACTGCTATTTATGAAATAGAAGTACTTTGCAGACGGTGCCAGCCAGGCATGGCCACTGGATACCATTTCCTATATTGAAATTATTCTAAATACTATTAAGTACTATGCTATAACATTTTTCAAATAAATTAGTGTCTTGTCTGCTCAGCGAATTCTGGCCGGAAGTTAGTCCAAAACCGGTATTTGCTTTATTTGCTTACTTTTTTTTTTGCGGTGTTTTCTTCTGATTCTCGGTCAACAAAAACTTTTTTGACCGTGTGCCACGCATTTCATCGTGATATTTTAAGACATGTAGATAATTCAGGGATCAGCAGACTACATTAAAAAATAAAAATAATTTGATAAAATTCAATTCTGCCTGCGTCTGTACTTCTGATTACAACAATAAAATTCAATTCTGCCTGCGTCTGTATTTCTGATTACAACAACCTGACTCTTGAATACCAGAGTGAATAAGCTGCTTCTGGGTAAGCTCATAGTCACTGACGTTATAGAATTTCAAAGGCCAATAATACCACAAAACTTAATTTTGAACTGGCACCATTTCAAATAGCTCAAGAGTTAATTATGCGGGTAAGCTATACCGTAGACCTCATCTGTCCTCGGGCTAGATTGTGGTCAAGACCAGATCACCCAAATCTTATTTTAAAAAAGTACATAATATTTTTAGATTTCATGGTTTTTGTTTATTTAATAGATTTCGCCCGCGTTTTTGTCTGGTGCGTAATATGCTATTGTTAATATTGTTAGGTTCATCGTGTGCGATCCAGTAGTTTTGCGTGATGCACGTACAAACATACACAGGAATAAATTATTTAAAAAATCGTTTTCGCTTCTATTTACTCTATTATTTTTATGAATGTCTCCTATGTCCAGACATAAACCCGTTAAGTTTTATTATATGTATAGTTGTTCATTCAAGAGATTCCCTTTCGATTGATACAATAATATTACAGTAAAAGTCGAGTTTTAGGTACTCCAGGGGTGGTCGAAAAATCCCCCCTGTATGGATATGGATATACAGGGGCGAGCGTGTTAATGAGAGCTAAAAACGTTTTCGTTCTATTATATCCTTTTTACATTTGGCCCTGTGGTCAAATAGCAATAAACGCGATTTTTAGAACTGATATCTGAATAAAACATTATCTAAAAGATATTGATCGGGTTAATAATCCCCAATGCGCGGTTTAAAGTTTTTATTACAACACACCGTACGTTGTGTTGTTGTATTTAGGGGTATTAAAACACAAACGGGTGGAACATGAGGCGAAGCAGAGTGTGATTGATAATACTCGTAATATCACATGAGTGTTTAATATACCTAAGTATGTACATACTTATACAAATTTGAGGTATCTACACCTACACCCATGATTATGAATCATCTATAAAAGGATGTAAAGCAATAGGGCGTTGTAATACGGGATCCCTTCTTTTCGCATGATTTTATTTTTATATACTTTAGCATACATATGTTCGTATAACTATTTTTTAATAATTTGGCATAATTTGTCTTTGCTAATTTAATAATTCGCATAATGTTACTAGGCATATTGACTATTAGCCTAATAGTGGAGTTTTATATAGTATTTGATAGTACTTAGGCATAAAAATCAATAGGAGTAGGTAACGAAAATTTATTCGTAAGTTATTAAACGCTTTTATTTTATTGGAGCTTATTTGAATCTGAAGGGTTAAAATAATTATGCTTAAAAAATTATGTTTAATTAATACAATTAATAAAAATGATTTATTAGGTAAATAAAAAAGTTGTACAATTGGGTTGTTGTAACCTCCTTTTAAGCAAAGAATATGCCTGTGCGAGGAGGCTCCGCTCTTACATAACAAGTTTTATTTTACCTATTAAATATAAATTCATATGTGTAAATATCGGTATATTCCACTCTGTTTACATGGGTGAAAAGAGTAGACTTCTAGTGTCTTCATTTCACCTTGGACTCGTTTCACCTACGTGATATTACCCAGGTGAATTCATTCGACAAAATTGATGTCATTTGTTCACTATCGCCTTTATTCACCCAGGTGATAATAGGCCACTTTTTTAGGCTATTTAGTATACTTTTATCACCTTCATACATCTCAAAAAACAACTCTCAAATCAAAGTCAAGTTAATATTTTAGTTTGTTTAATGTTAATATAACATAATAAGCAGTACAAAAGTGATCATCAGGGTAACTCATAAGTGATTAAAAATTTGTTTAACGATAATCATTAACAATAATAGTAATAACATTATTTAAAAATAAAAATCTAAGTAATTTTTCGAGAAAAAAGGTTACTAAAACAATCAAATACCCTCCTACCTACAACTTTATATTACTTACCGTGTTACCATTCCGAACAAGAAAATGCTATATTGCAGTAAAGAACATTATTAAATTATTTTATTTTCTTAACCGTAACAATTAATTTTATAATTCTTATAAGGTTTAATTTACATTAAATTGATAAATATAGTAACTGGGCTTTTAATTTGAGAGTCATCCTAAGTTGTACGTGGGTGATACAAGTCTACTAAATTAATTAAAAAAGTGGTCCGTTATCACCTAAATGAATTAAAAGGTGAATAAATGACAATAATTTTATCGAATCCTGATGAAATTTTCTGGGTGAAATGAGTCCGAGGTGAAATGAAGATACTAAAAAGTCTACTCTTTTCACCCAGTTGAACAAAGTGGAATATACCTTAATATCATTTGGATTTAAAATTTTATGCGAATGGAAGAAACCTTGTAATAAGAACTCAAAAGTATCTACATATTACTATTCATAGAAAGTTTAATTGCCGAGTATTTAGGTAGATGACATTTAAATTGTACAATCGTTTGGATGATTTTATGGCTGTCGCGGCCAACTGGTTAAATTACCCGATCAATGAACTGCCTAAATGAATACCTTTCAAATCAACCATTCAGATAAACAGCTAGGCAAATGACTACTAGAACTCGCTAGAGTTTGCTACTAGGCTAGTTATTTGAATTTAGTTCCACTTTCTGCCACTTTGTGCTGAAATCGGCACACTTGTAGGTGTCATAGTTATAAAATGCATTATCTGTGACTCAAAATGGCGTTAGCTAAGAACAAAACTGTTACAGTTTGAGCGTTGTGCAAATATTGGAAGTTTACACAAGAACTTGTTTTTATCTCTAGAGACAAAAATGTTAAAATTTTAAAAAATCTTTCGAGAACCTTCTTTTGCTACATACTTAGTCATCTTTATTAAAGGCCTTAGCATCAGCCAGCTCGTTCATAAAATCTTATATTAGACGCTACGGCTGAATTATATTCAGGCCGCTAGTTGAATGCTGCCATTTAATAAGTGACTAGGCAGTTAATTGAACGGCTAATTTCTCAGTACATTTGCTGCGACAGTTATTATAGGCAATAAGCTTTTTTATAGAGGATTTTTAGCATGGGTATAGTATAGATAAACAATGACTATGGTCGATTTTATTTTATCGGAGATATCTTTTTCCATATCTCTTAAAAGGTTACGTAGGTAGGACCATATACATATGTTGTAAAATACGTACCTATATACAGCTACGATGAATTGGTTCGCGTAGATTTAATTTATTGATCTGAAGTAACTCTTACTAGGAATTACTTACCTACTGAATTCAAATAAAAACTAATGGGCACCTATGCATGTCTGATTAATCCATTTTCCATACGTCAGTATAAGATAATGTGTAGGACTGCTTTGTGGACTTCTACAGGAGCACTTCCAGGTAAGGCAGAGCTCCGAGCATTATGATGATCGTAGAACCGCCAGACCTATGTTAAATTCGTACAGATATTTTTAAAAAGTTAATATTTATTCGTAATGTGATTTATCTAGAATGAATCTATATGTTACAGTGTAATTGCAGTACATAACGCTGTCTGGGAAGCATTAGTTCCGTCCGTAACTAATGTGAATGTTCCTGGCGATGTTGTACAGATCTAAGAAACCTCATAGGTACCTACCTACTATAATACCTAAAGATGTAGGTAACCTGTTTTTAGTAGGCTACAAACATCATGCAACAATAATTAGGTCGTAAAAATTCATTAAGTAGGTAAGCTGACCAAAGTTCCTCACATTTTTGCAAAACTTAGGCATAACACTCTTCAAGTGAATACCTATTGTAGATATGGCTTACTTTATCTGTGATTTTCATTTTTGCTACACCTCCGTATCCCCATGTAAAATAATAATAAGAAAAGGTGCCTCGCGGCTTTGTTCCCGTGGGAATTTCGAGGATACGGATAAATATTTTTCAAATTTGACCAGATCACAGATTAACGCGTCAAACATACCTACAGACTCTTCAGCTTTCATAAGTATTTAGTATAGGTACCTATTAAAATGTTTTTCCCTAAACCGGTCGACCGGACACATCCGTACTATGGACGTAGAGAGCCGAACATCCTGTAACTGTAACCCAACACTGCTAAACAAAAACTGATAATAGACTTAACTATAGCTAGGTAGGGCTATCTACCCATTTTATTTACCTACTGGTGATTTCCCTTAAAAAATATTAGCCTATTTCATAACAATTACTTCCGCATTACACTGTAAAATATTTAGATTTTTTTCCGCGATATATGACGGGACAAAAAGAGATTTATGATCAAAGGCAATCTTACCCGGGACGACGATAGCAGTTGCTAGATTATAAAAACATCCAGCCGACAACAAGAACAAAAAGAAATACAGCCGACTTGAAAACCTATTTGATTTTATGAAGTCAGTTGAAAAAGCATGTCTGTTGCTACGACCTACTATGACTTCTGGTACCTACTTACATGATAATGTCTATTTTTCTTGTCTAAAAAAATTTTTTTTTTTTAAATAAACTACTAACATATTCTGTATGGCACTAAAATAATGACTCATTTGGGAATTACTGCTAATTGACTAGACGGCTATAACTTGCTTAGGTATAGGTAAAGTCCCATTCGCAAAATGTCACTGTTCCTCACCTACTCAACCTCACCTACTCAAAAAGACCCTTTTTCTAAACGGTCCGGCCTGATTGTTGGACCCTCACAGTTAATCGCCCCAGTTTTTCAATAAATATCCTATCTACCTATGTACAAATAATATTCTGCCCTATCCACACAATATAAAAAAGGGTGAATAACTGAAAAAAACATTTTATAGGTACCACCTATATCCACCTTTTCCTCGACTCTATTACAGAACTATTTCTTGACTCCCGACTCCCATTACTTTTCATAACGTAGGTAGTTAGGTACCTAATAAGCCAAAAATTATATATTATATTATGGTATTTTACCAACTAAAACGATTAAAAAAATAAGCTAACAGTATCAAACCTATACACAACCACTTTACCTATTATTAAAAAATTAAAGTACTATTAAGTAAGTAGGCACCTAATTTTAAACTGCTAGGTACCCAGGTGCCTAATGTAACTTGTACGTTTATAAATATACTTGTCAATTATTAAAAAATCTATAAGTAGGTAATGGTTATTATAACAATTTACTATTTTTATTTTTGACCCGTTAGGCTATGTAGGTACACAGTACATATACTTACTGAAATTGATTTATTTATATTATAACTAGCTTTTGCCCGTAACTTCGTCTGCATGGAACTTAATATTGTTATTATTTTAGTTCTATGCGGCGTATTAATATAAAAACTGCGCCAGTTTACCTTTAGCAATACAACTGAAAACCGCATCAAATTTCATTCAGTTGTTTTTGCGTGATGCACGTACACACATACAGACAGACGAGACAAAAATATCTATTTCGCTTCTGAGACCAGTACATCACACCTAAAACATTTTTTCTATCAGTAGGTACTAGGTATTTCCTATGTGCAGACTGCAGACAAACCAGTTACAGTTTTATTATAGGTACCTATGCAGAGATGAGTTTAACGTGGGGTTTAATAGACGAAGCTTATTATTACTTCGTTTACGCGTAATTTATTATTGATTACTGTTAATAGGTCTCAGGTTCTAATCGGGGTGTATCAAGATGATGATTCCTATACCAGATTTTTAGTTAGGCCTTCAACAATACAACTTTGAAATCCGCATCAAATTTCATCCAGTAGTTTATTCGTGATGCGCTGCAAACAAAGAAAAATTGTTTTTGCTGTTATATAATAAAAGACCCGTCATATAATTTTTACACGACTGACCAAAAAAGGAATGTTATGTTTTCAGAGTTCATGTATGTATGTAAGTTTCTTTATTTCACCATAAGTCCTGAACGGCTTAACAGATTTTGATGTGAGAGGTATTTTTAGATTCCTTGCATTCCTCCGAGTGACAGTGTCGTGTTTTTTTTTTAATAACTAGTTCTCTTCAATATTTCATAATGTATAGACGTCGACTAGTTACAATTTTAATAAATGTACCTATTTGTATGGATTCCTAACTAGCATTTGCCTTCGGTTTCGCCCGCGTGAACTTTGTTTTCACCCATTTCGCTGTCGATAAAATCTAGGTACCTCTACTAATTAAACTAACTGGTCTGGTTAAGTCTGCACACAGAATGATTTAAAGAAAAAAAAAATCATGTCTTAATGGGTTCATGGATTCCTGATATTTCCGAATCCGATATAGAGGAATTTCAAAACATGTGCAATTGTGCATGACTGTAGTGTAATTTTTCTAAATTTAGCCGGTTCGATTCTCGGGTATTGCAATTGTTTAAAAAATCTTGTATTACAGTTTATTTTTTAAAGAATCCTTCCTTTTTGTGAAATTTGAGAACTTGTGTGTTTTTAAATCCTTTAGTTCCCGTGGTCCACCTCGTAGTCCACCCAGGTGAAAAACGGGATATTTTTTCCCGTGGTCTACGTGGTGTACCACGGGGATTTGTTTAATTCCATAATGGGTACGGCAGCGGCGGCGGCGCGTCTCTCTGCTCAGTCAAGGATACGGGAGGATGATTTCATTCCGATCAGTGATCGTGAAATAATTCGCCTTCATGCTCATGCTCAAGGCATTAAGATACTAAAAAGTTATAGCTACTGGACTTAAGTGGCCTTTTACCAAACTTACATCGAACTATTAGCTATAAGGTACACCTACCTTACCTTAACATTTTTTACCACATTGTATTATGACTTTAAAACATATACTTACTATACATAGATCTACTACTTTTAGATAGACTTTTTTTAGTATAGATAGATCGACTGCATATTATTATATTATAAGAAACAAATACTTACATTTGATGTGCGTGCGGGCTACAAGAAAATAGAGTTCGAAAGAAATTAGATAAGTAGGCACTTTTTACTTCCGGAGGAGTGTTTTACAACTTAGTACCTAGGTACTTAGGTTACTTGTAAACTTGTGTAGAACACTCCACACTGGATCAACTGGATGTATTTTTCTTTTTTACTTTTTGTCAAAATAGGTATTTAGTTATGTACTTATAGTAAAGAGTACTTTGACATAGTCCAAAATATTATAATTCCATGGTAGTTAGGGTGCGATTTATCTTGATAATTATTTACCCCACACAATTTATGTCTGTGGTACCTAGGTGCATATATCTTAAACTTACTTTTTTTAGTTTCACGCAATTTAGGTATATGCGCAGAATTAATAAGAAATGAAGATATATAATAGCATCGTCATCGCTCCTCGTCGTGTGGCATTGACATCAGCATATATAAATAATAAAAAAACGTATACTCATTCATCAGACAAAATAAGTTTTTTAAGAGACTAGATTGTTGATATGCTTGGTACAAAAAAATTGCTTTTAAGTATGCTTAACACTCGCGTAATGAGGTTGATGTTATTTTTAGTTGATGCTACATTTCTATTGATATGATAGGTAGGTTATCTGTTACGTTATTTCAGGTTTTCCCCACCCGTGTAGGTACCTACCAAATTTCATAAATATCCGTCTGTAGCTTTTATTACTGAATATAAATCTTCACAAACTTACATTCATACTTGTAGGAAGTAGGATCAGTGGCTTATGATAAACTTACCTTCCTAGCTTTTGCATGCGGCTGTACCAGTGTACCTACCTGCTACTGTTAGGTATTTTCGGAATAGACTCAAAACTGCTTTTAAGTTCTTCTACGTAATAAATACCTAGGTCTTCGCAAATGAGTTTTGTGTAGGGCTGCCTGCCATCAGCAAATTACGGACGCAAGACAAAAACTTCAAAAAACCCGGACATGTGTGTGAAATACAGATTTTTCCACGGACGCTTCGAAAAACAATTTTGAATTACTCCCTCGAAATAACATCTCCAAAAGTCAGGTTTTTTACCCGGAAACTATTTAAAAAGCCCGTTCGGACGCCCTTCAATATAAACTAGGACAAATCCGGGAAAACCTTGTAATACTATATTCGATCGTTAAGATAAATAGAAATCTGTGTCTTCTGAAAAAAATTCTTCAAATCTTCTTCATATTCTACACTGTTATATAGGTACTTGTAAGTACCTGATTGTTGTTAGGAACAGAGCATGAAACGTGCCTCTGTTTTTCAACCGATAAACTAGGTGTATAATGTACTACTAGGATGCCTCCACTGCTGTCGGGGGATTCTGTCTTATAAGACAGTTAAGCACGCACAGCCCGCTAAGTAACGAGCTGTACGTACTCAGTAGTACTTAACTCGTGAACTGTAATGGCCATATTATATAGTCGAATACCTGAAGCGGTCGCTCGCCATGACCGCACTGACTACATATTATAAATTAGCACTTGCTGTTTTTTTTTTTATTCTTGGGACCCGTTATTTATATGTTTAGACTATATCACAATAAACTAATATATATTTTACTAGCTTTCGCCCGCGTGAATTTCCCACGGGAACCGTGTATACACGGGAACGGGTACCCTATGTCCTTCTCCGTACTTCCAGCTATGTGTATACGAAATTTCAGGAAGATTGGTTTAGTAGATAAAGAGTGAAGAGGTAACAAACAAACAAATAAACAAACTCACTGTCGCATATATAATAATAATATTAGTTAGGATTATCCTCCTAATTAATTGGTACCTAGTTATAATATGGAAATTTGTTGGTATTATTTTTGCCAATAGATATTTATTTATTTTCTCTTTTGTTACAGCAATGATGCTATTGGAAAGTGATATGTTCATGGACGCCCTAAATGCTTCAGCTACAAATAAAAAAGAGCCTAAGAAAAGAAAACGCCGTACAAGTGGTTCTAAAGATGGAAATACACCAGGAGATGGCTCTCCGCCGACAACCCCTACCACAATTACTAGTCCAACTAGTGAAAGCAAGTCTGTACCTCCTAGATTTTATCAAGATACTTTGGAAACAGAGGAAAACAAAGAAAAACCCAATGAACAGATTTCTGAAAGCAATGAAAATTTAGATACTAGCATTAATTCCGAAAAGGAAAGTATAGATCAGATGGAAACGACGGAACCTCATACAGTGACTATTAATGGTTTAAAAAGGAGTTTTGTGCTACCACAAAAAAAAGGGACCCAAAAAGAGTATCAAATGGAAACCCGATTGTGAACTAGAGGAAATTCAATACTTTGAATTAGATGAAACTGAAAGGGTGAACGTAACAAAACCGTTTACGGATATGAAATATTTGGAAAGAATTCATGAACGAGATGCTTTCCAAAAAGGTCGAAATCTCAGTAATGACGATGTTATGGAAGAAAAAACAAGCTGGAGGCCACTGATTCCTGTAGATACTGAGGGACAAATACAAGTCGAATATGGAAAAAATAGCAAAGAAAAGGAAATACAAGCGATAAGACAAAAAGGAACGTTACAACCATTGTATTTCCATAAGTCAATGATTCCTGATTCTCCATTTGAAGCAGATCCTGAAACTCACCCTTATTCTGAACCAACAATTATACCTCTCGAAGATGCTACAGGAAACCAAGATAATGTCAGTGATTTCCGTAATATGCCTTGGCCAGAACCTAAAGGTAATGCTCCACCCCGTCAAGTACTATGAACATTCAACCAATATTTCCACCAAACATGACTCAATTTCCTAATAACTTCCCAAATGCTCAATTCCCCGGTGTACCAGGTTTTCAAGGACCTAATATGGTCCCTAGCGAATGGTCAAATGGAGTCCCACCAAATATGATACCTCCAATGCCTCCAACTCAGCTTCCCCCTGGAATGCCTCCAGGCAGTATACCTCCAGGTATAATTATACCTCCAGAAAATATGATGATGGGTCCGGAAATGTTTGGAGCGCCAAACCCTATGTTTCCTGGACCACCTGATGCTTTTAATATGCAGCCGAATATGTTTCCAGTTGATTTTAATATGCCAGGAGGTCCACAAGGTCCGGTTGGTCCAGATGGGTTTACAGGCCAAGGGAATTTTAGAGGGGCTATGCGTGGCCGAGGGTCAAGTGGTCATTGGCGAGGTAAAAATTCTGGTAATTGGGACGGGGGTCCCCAAAGAGGTAGAGGAGCACATTCTCGTGGAGGTCGTAAAAACATTTGTATATACTTTCAAAGGAAAGGATCATGTCGACAAGGTGAAAACTGTTCGTTTTTACATCCTGGTGTAAATTGTCCCTATTAATGTTATTAAGGTACATATTATAAGTTTGTAAAAATTGTGAAATAAAAAATAAAGTATCTAACGTTGTATAGTTTATAAGAGTTAGACACTCAAAAGACTGTTAATGTAAATAATTTTATTTAAATGTAAATATAGTAAGTAAAACTTTATATGAGAGGTTGCAAATAAAAATTGCCAATTAGATAACTTTTTGTAATTTTATTGTGCGAAACTCTTACTAAACCAAGAACACACAACTACTAAAAAGATCAAAGTATAGAATATAAAATGTTACATTAAAAAAAATCGGTCCAGTGTAAACTGTACCAAATACCTACTATAGTTTATATAGTATTTCATTCTCTCACACTAACACACGTGGGGTTCCGAATCATCATACAGTTTAAGTTCTAATCGTAATTATTATTTTAATACAATACCTATAATAATGAATCAAAATCAGACCGTTTTTTTTACTGTATCCAAACAAACATCTATATATAATAACTAGATGTCTGTGCCACAAAGTAGTTAAAAGGATATCTGTGCTGTGCAGGGACATTAAAAGCGTACAGTTGTGAGTTGGTTAAAAAAAAATAGGGATTTTTTCAAAAAGTCATCTACATAGATTTTTGTCGGTTGGGATTGGGATTAGGTGAAGAGCTGAAAAGCTATTATGGTATTTGCTCTTTGCTATGAAGACGCAAGCTCGGCCTGCGGCCTCGCTTGCCACGGCTGGAGGAGGGGCTCGGCCTCTCGGATTCATATACGCAGCTCGGCCTTCGGCCTCGTCGCGGCACAGATCAATAAATAGTTACTTCGTGCTCGCGGGCCCAGGCCCCTCGTCTGGTTGCTGGGGGTTCGAGATGAAATCATGAGGTCCCCCCCTAAAACCCCCAGTCAGTTTGTATGGGAAAATAAAATTTTGTATGAAAAAAAAAGTCAAAAAAACCATAGACTGCCGCCAGCTGTGGTCGTTGCCCAGGGTCCTATATGACATTTGGTCCGGCATCTAGGGTTCCCAACCCTCCCGGACTGCCCGGGAGACTCCGGCAATAATGGTTAACCTCCCGACCTCCCGGAGAGCAATATATTCTCCGGTATTTCTAAAAATTAAACGCATCCATGTCCTGAATTAAAAAAATGGTCAAAAACACCCCCCCCCCCCCACAATTCTCCCGGGTTGGTCCTTTCAAGAGTTGGCAACCCTACCGGCATCCCCCTACCTATCTATTTTAAGTAGTTTCCGCGGGCAGTATCAGTCCGGAACTGCTTCAAGTTCCACTTTCATATTTTTCCCGGTGCCTCCTCAACCCCCTCCACACTTCCACATCATCACTTTTGCCCAGTTCAGACTTTCGGAGAACAAACTAAATAGCCCAATTTCAATACCTATTTGCGATATCGCGATATTAGGATCATGATAATATTGACAATATAATATGCCCCAATAATCATATAGACCGAGAGGTCACGGGAATTTTCGTAACGATCAGGGAAACGGATAGACTTGCTTTTATGGGTTGTAGAGTAGTCCCCTAATGTGAATGATGTCGGTCTGCCGGCTCTCAGTGGTAGCTTCTTCGAGCTATAGGGCCTGGAAGGTGCTTCATTGTTGCGAAAAAAAAACGATCTGAGAAATGGTTAGTTTTAGTACATATTCAAAGTATGGCATCTCCGCATGTGAAACAAGTTGGTCTGCCGGCTGTCAGTGGTTGCATTTCAGAGCTATGAGGCGCGCAAGTCACTGCATAGTTACAAAAAAAAACGATAAGAGAAATGGTTAGTTTTAGTACCAATTGGAAGAATGGTGTATCCACAGATGAAACGAGTTGGTCTGCCGGCTGTCAGTGGTTGTATTTTAGAGCTATCATCGTTCACGTAAGTCGCTTATTTGAGGAAAAAGTCTAAAAAACATTGAAAAGCGGGAAAATAGGCGAATTTTTCTAGTTCATGCCAGCCGCTGTCGTATCTGCGTATGTTTGACCCAACTTCAAACTTGCGCCGCGCACCACCGCACTGTGGGGAAAAAATCGCCTCTAGAGAAAAAAGGTTTTCTTCAGAAAATCTACGTCGATTTTGGTAAAAACTGATTATGTATTTCATTTTTGATCTTAATAAGAAGACTTTTTATTAATACTAATGCTAACATTGCATTCTTTTAATAGGTACTAAAACTGACCATTTCTCTTACGGTTTTTTTTCGTAACTATGCAGTGACTTTCGCGCATCATAGCTCTGAAATGCAACCACTGACAGCCGGCAGACCAACTTGTTTCACATGCGGAGATACCATACTTTGAATATGTACTAAAACTAACCATTCCTCAGATCGTTTTCTATTTTTTGCAACAATGAAGCTCCTTTCAGGCTCCTAGGTATAGCTCAAAGTGGCAACCACTGACAGCCGGCAGACCAACTCGTTTCACGTGCGGAGATACCATACTTTGAATATGTACTAAAACTAACCATTCCTCAGATCGTTTTCTATTTTTTGCAACAATGAAGCTTCTTCTAGCCTTTATAGCTCAAAGTGGCAACCGCTGACAGCCGGCAGACCAACTTTTTCACATAACAATGAAGCACCTTCCAGGCCCTATAGCTCGAAGAAGCTACCACTGAGAGCCGGCAGACCGACATCATTCACATTAGGGACTACTCTATAACCCATAAAAGCAAGTCTATCCGTTTCCCTGATCGTTACGAAAATTCCCGTGACCGCTTAGACTAATAATCCCATGCCATAAACTAGCGTTGCAGGACTATCGATAGTTTTACTCACAGACATATAATAATAGTAAGCAGACTGAACATGTCATTTGAAATTGCATGGCAAAAACACACACTAAGATTATTATTCACACAACGACAGAATACAGGGTCGGATCTAAGATAATTAATTATATTCGGTACAGTGTAGCAAAACCAAAAATTTTGAGACGCTGAATCTTAAGCCGTGCGCGGTATGCGGACGGATCTGTATCAGCTTTTTACAATGAGAAATTCTATCCCTTTTGGGAAAAAATACTAGTCATTAAATAAATAAAATTTATTTAAAATTATTTAAAATCACGTGCAATGAAACATTGCAATGATGTTAATGGTTGCTGGTGCTGGCGTCCATTCACTGTCCTGGCACTCGTAGTACGTAAGAGAAATACTCCCCATAACAGTTCTCTTTCTTGAGGTATTATTTTCTGGCATATTTTCCTTGTCCTGAAATAAAATTCACTGTCAGTATTTTTATAAAATGTGCATTTTAATCTTCAAGAAAGAATTCCTGAGATTTTTAAATAGGTACTAAATTCGTATATTTGCCTTGATTCGGCCCAGCCATAGTAAACAAAACTGGATCTGTCAAATGATCTATGCTATTTACGAAATTATTAAATTACTTGTAGTTCTTCTTATGAAATGGTTATAATTAATACACTACTTTATAAAATAAATAATTATATTGCTGATATATATTTATATTGCATTCAAAAAGTCTAATTATGGTTATTGTTTCAAAAATAACACGAAATTGTATATTATCATTACACGTCAAAAAAACATGTATTGCTTACCGAAGGAACGATATTCCACGAATATTTTATGAAACACTTCCACACATTGTACACGTTGCATTTTATCATTTTTATTGAGTTTAAAAGCACAAAACAGTAAAATAATTTTAAATATTTATGACAACTGTGACAACACAACAAATATGACAGTAAGGATCATTTCGCATGAAAAATCCGGCTTGGATGATAAATCTTTCAGTGTAGTGGTTCGTGTTGCAAATGTTGCAATACATTGCAATGCTAAGGAAGGAAAGGGACAGAGTTATGTGACAGTCCTGTTCATGACTGTCACATAACTCTGTCCCTTTCCTTCCTTAGCATTGCAATGTATTGCAACACGAACCACTACACTGAAAGATTTATCATCCAAGCCGGATTTTTCATGCGAAATGATCCTTAACTGTCATATTTGTTGTGTTGTCACAGTTGTCATAAATATTTAAAATTATTTTTTACTGTTTTGTGCTTTTAAACTCAATAGAAATGATAAAATGCAACGTGTACAATATGTGGAAGTGTTTCATAAAAAATATTCGTGGAATGTCGTTCCTTCGGTAAGCAATACATGTTTTTTTGACGTGCCCAATGATAATATACAATTTCGTGTTATTTTTGAAACAATAACCATTATTATACTTTTGAATGCTATTTATCAGCAATATCATTATTTATTTTATAAAGTAGTGTATTAATTATAACCATTTCATAAGAAATACTACAAGTAATTTAATAATTTCATCATTTTGTAACGCGGCGACGCGTTCATCCTCTTTGATCCATTTATGCGTGCGCTGGCACATACATACTTATTTCACCTGTCATAAATTTTAAATTGTATTCATACACATTCGATTCTACATTTTGATATCATTCTTGACTCAGATTATGTAAATCACTTATCATCTAATATTTTAAAGATAAATAATGTATCTAAAATATATTTAATAATATATAAATCAACATAGACCCGTCCAGGGTAAGTTTATTAGTTCTTTCGGAAGTGATTCTAAATTTATAGTGAAGTGTGCTTGTTATGTTTTCTAACCGTTCTTTATAATTGTTTTAGGTCTTATGTTTACCATTAAAAATATTCCAACGACCCTGAGATGTATTATTTAGAGTCTCTGCGATAATTTGACGGATCCAGTTTTGTTTACTATGGCTGGGCCGAATCAAGGCAAATATACGAGTTTAGTACCTATTCTATAAAAATCTCAGGAATTCTTTCTTGAAGATTAAAATGCACATTTTATAAAAATACTGACAGTGAATTTTATTTCAGGACAAGGAAAATATGCCAGAAAATAATACCTCAAGAAAGAGAACTGTTATGGGGAGTATTTCTCTTACGTACTACGAGTACCAGGACAGTGAATGGACGCCAGCAACCATTAACATCATTGCAATGTTTCATTGCACGTGATTTTTAATAATTTAAAATTTTATTGATTTAATGACTAGTATTTTTTCCCAAAAGGGATAGAATTTCCCATCGTAAAAAGCTGATGCAGATCCGTCCGCATACCGCGCACGGCTTAAGATTCAGCGTCTCAAAATTTTTGGTTTTGCTACACTGTACCGAATATAATTAATTATCTTAGATCCGACCTCTGTATTCTGTCGTTGTGTGAATAATAATCTTAGTGTGTGTTTTTGCCATGCAATTTCAAATGACATGTTCAGTCTGCTTACTATTATTATATGTCTGTGGGTTTTACTATCAATAGTTGACAAATAATCATACTATCGATAGGCCTATCGATAGAATTGACACGTGGCAATAGTATCGATAGCCAATAGTTTGCTATACTATTGATGATACCAAAAACGATCGATACTATTAATGTTTCTTAATCAATACTATCGATAGTATCGATACTATTGAATTACAGTACTATTGAATTTGTTGTGGGATATATTGCCAACCACAAAGTTGGTAGATGTCTAATTTTATTTTACATTATTCTACCATATTCTTATCTTTACCATTTATCTAGTTCACTATCTAAAATTAAACAATACGTGAGTTATCATAACCGCTAATCACTCACGTCTCGGTATTGTGGAGATACGCCACAAATTTTTACAAGCTATCGATAGTGCAATAGTATCGATTGTTTGTTGAAATATAAGTGTCAATACTATCGATAGTATTGATTAGAAAACTTCAATACTATCGATAGTATCAATAGTTTTGGGTATCATGGTATCATCAATAGTATTGCAAACTATCGATACTATCGATAGTCTTGCCACGTGTCAATACCACAGACATATAATAATAGTAAAAAAAAATATTTAAAAAAAAAATTATTTCTGTGGTCAATACTATCGATGGTATGACTATTTTTCAAGGTCACAATACTATTGACAATACTATCGATAGTCAACACTATTGCTGCAACCAGATGCAACCTGCAACACTACCATAACGGCATAACCTTACAATTCTCTTTGATTAGGTAAAATCCATGGAAGTAATAAGTACCTTTGTACAACAAGTACTTATTACTTCCATGGTAAAATCACAGAAGTAATTTTTTTTTATTATATGTCTGTGGGTAAAATCATTTTATGTAAAAAAAATCATTGTCAGCAAAGAGCATATAAATAATCACTATGTTTTAGTGTGTCAGCTTAGTTCACAATTACTGTTGTGTTTTTCGTTGGTGTATTTATTTATTTATTATTCTCATGGAAGTATGTATGCAAGTACATTTGATTACACTAATGTCCTAATGTTAAACCTATAAACCATTCATCAATCAAGTAAGTATCCTTTCTTTATCTTTGCAATGTTTTTTTGTTTCAATATGATTGACATTCTGCGATTGACTTTGATTCTTTTGGCTTGTACGAGTGCCTCATTTTCGATTTCGAGCTTATGTAAAAATTTTATTGTGTAACAATGCAACGTTGGTTTTTTTTAGATAAACCGTAAGAAAAAGCAGTTTATACCACCTAAAAAAATGACAACTAAAGAGCCAGAACCTCAACCTGAAATCTCTTTCCAAGATTGGACTTTTACAGTATCAGCTCCTGACGTTGGCCCTAGAGAAAAAGTATATATAAGTGGTAGCATACCAGAACTTGGCGAATGGGATTATAAAAAGCTAGTACTTTTAGAAAATCAAGAAGGAACTGACATATGGTCTATAAAAATAACTATACCCAATACTTGTTCTGTATTTTATAGATATGCTATATGTATTCCAATTGAAGATACAAATGAAGTAATGGTTCGTTACTGGGAAATCTAGTATTCATCCCAGAGTTATTTTGGAATCTATGGTAAATCCGGTGACTGATATTTTTGGTGAATTCAATACTGACAACAAAATTACTAAAGGTTGGCTTACTATGCAAAGTATTATACAGTTTAAATTTATAAAAAATCCTTTAAAGCTGAAGAGTCGCCTCAATGAGAGACTCATGAACATCAAAGTCACTCCAGTTAAGTTGTCGTTTGGAACTGAACATCCTGTGGAAGATTCTTTGAGTGTAGATACAGTGGATGGTGAAAGTCCACCTGCTGTGATTGTTGAAGTCTCTACATTAAACAATGACCCAAAAATTTGTAGCCTGAAGCCACAAGATCAATTTGGCACTGAGTACAAACCAAATGATATTTTGCTTGTGAATGTCATGACTCCAAATCTCCAAGGTCTTGCATATTTAGTGGATTTCTTCTCCTATAGTTCTCGGGCATCGTCTGAAGATCCACCTTGCCATGTTGGCTATACTTATGTTTTACCAAATATGTTTAAACCTTCTGAAGGCACATTAGAGTTACCAGTTACTTGCAATGTAAAGCATCGACCTTTAGGAACAATTAATATTGAATATTTAATAATTCACCCTATGCCAGAACAGCTGTGTGACATGCAAGTTTCGTATGCGAAACACTGGGATCCTACTTGGACAGGCTTAGAAGTGGGGCACCGTGGCCTGGGTGCTAGCTTTAAAAATAAGGAGTAAGTGTTACAGATTCAATCTGTTAATTTTATTTGTATTATGTTTATTTTAGTTTAAATTTTCCCACTTTATCCATTGATATGGATCCACCCAAATATTTGGGTGGATCCATATCAATAATAGCTTAATTTCAAAGTGCAGCTAAACCAAGCAAACTGTGCTAACATAGAAGTTTTATTGCTAAAACAACTAGTCAACAGTGTGCCAATAATGTGACCTATAAATACCACCCCATACATTTATTATATGGTAAATTGTTGTAATGCGTACTTTTTGTAATATTTTAATTTAATTATCTAATCACATATAGATAGAGCATGTTGTCGTATGTGGTCATTGATCGAGACTTAGATAAAATGTCTTAGGGGCAAGAAAGTCAATACTTTTACTTTTACTTACATTTTATAGAAGCTAAGTAAATAGTATAATGGATCCATCTAATTTTAGCAGAAACAAATTCATCTCAGTTTTCCATGATTTAAGTAAATATTTAGCTAGACAACATTACAGTTTACTATGTCTAAACAAATGGTAATGATCATAGTACACCTAAGATTCTGTTCATCCTTGGGGTCCCTTCACTTTATACAATACCTGTAACATTTTATTTGTTTACAAAAAGCAGAATTTTCTGAATGCTATATTTTATCTGCAAGTTTGCTTATATGATCAAATTCTTCAAATTGATGAATTCTATAATTTGTCAATTTAGATAACACATATTATATATCATTTTCAGAGGTAATAATATCCGTGAAAATACTATAGCTTCTTTAAAGAAGGCAGCTGCAAGTGGTGCAGATTTGTTAGAATTTGATGTTCAGCTAAGCAAAGATATGATACCAGTAATATATCATGACTTCCATGTGTGTATCTCAATGAAACGGAAAAAGGAAGTTGAATTTTCTGAAATGTTAGAATTGCCAGTGAAGGACTTGACCTTGGAACAGCTACAGAAATTAAAGGTACATCATTAATGAGTTTTTTTTTATGAAAGTGTTAATCTTGGTATCATTTAACATTCCCATAAAAAAACATTCCATTCTTTGCACATACCTAGTTAAAGCAACAATAAGTTCTGGCAAGTCCTTTATATGAAACTAGCATACCCTGCTCGCGTGAATTTCCACGGGAACAGTGCTTTTTCCGGGGATGAAAAGTATCCTATGTCCTCAGTACGTATAACTATGTGTATACGTAATTTCAGGAAAATTGGTTCAGTAGATAAAGTGTGAAGAGGTAACAAACAAATAAACTCATTTATAATATTAGTTAGGATTTAATGTGTTTAAAGCGCAAATGTTCATAGAATTTTTTGTATCCTAGATTAATTTATCTAGTTTCATTAACAAATCTTACATCTTGTTGTTTTATTAATTTTAGGTATATCATTTGGTAGAAGGACGTAATCATGAAATATTATTTTTCGACGAAGATTTAGAGGAACACCAACCTTTTCCCACTTTGGAGGATGTTATGAAAAAGATAGATGTCCATGTAGGTTTCAATGTGGAACTGAAGTGGACGATGGAGATGGATGATGGGACATTTGAGCTGAATAATCCTTTCGATATGAACACATACGTCGATAAGGTACAATTTTGTTTCTAACTCTCTTCCTGATTTACATACATAGCGGGTTTGAGCTGCATAGGCGCTTGGGGACGTTTCGTTTATTATTAGGCACTTGTGCCACCGCCGTGTGCCGGCTAAGATACCGTACCGGTTTCTTACTCAAATGGAGCAAAGATGTAGGTAGATCCTCTGTCAATAAAAGAGATATATTAAAATCAAATCAAATCATTTATTATAATATTCATTTATTTATTTATATAAATTATAATAGTTAAAGGCTGGCTAACTACGATGTCGTCGTTTTACGGAAATTTACGGAACTATACAAACTCGCTTCTCGCCAACTTATTTCTAGTTTTCACTCTTGAGTACACAATTCTAATTATCTCGATGAGTTTCTAGTACTACTCGCTCGTCGGCTATGTTAGGACAAGTGCCTTTTCATGTCACTTAGCAAGCAGAAAAAAATTCATGGTAATAGTTATTAAATTATATGCAACTATACATTTCAGGTATTGGAGGTAGTATTAAAACATGCCGGTGAGCGCCGCATTGTGATTTCCTGTTTCAACCCAGATATTTGCACAATGGTGCGGCACAAACAGAATAAATATCCTGTCATGTTTCTCACCTTGGTAAGTAATATCACGAACATTAAATTGCTTGTTTGTACAAATAAAAAAGTAGTCTTTATTTCATCTTCATTACAGTGAATCGAGTTTGAAATCTCCTTTTAGACAAATAATGCCTGTGCTAGGAAATTTCGCTCTTCCACAACAATTAAAATTATTTAAATAATATAACAATACTTATAAGTCTCTACAATTCCAATAGGGTCTTGATATGATATCCAAAAATACAACTTGAATTAAATAGAGGATGGGTGAATGTTTACTGTCCTGTAAAAATGATTCTACCTTGCCATGAATTTGCGTGCTGTTCAGATAGCAAATGATAAAAAAAACGTCTAAAAAGTATCAATATTGTAATTTGTGCAACTGTCAAACTGGTGATTTTTGTTCTGCCTCTGGTTGACAAGAAAAAGCGCACAATATAGGTACAGCAATTATTACGACTCGGCTTTCATAAAACGCCATCTGTTGAGATTTTATTGAATCTTTTTTCTTAATTTGACCTGTCAGAAAATCGTCAATTGAATTGATACCTATCCAGGGTATCACGAGCCGCTACCAGGCGTACCGCGACCCGCGCTGCCAGTCCGTGCCGGCCGCCGTGCAGAGCGCCGTCAGCTCCGACATCCTCGGCGTCGTCGTGCACACCGAGGACCTCTTGCGGGACCCCACGCAGGTCATTATATCACATTAACTCTCGGCTCAACCCTAAAGGGCCATTTAGACGGTATTAGTTTCTTGCCGGTTTAATACGATTAAAGGGCCATTTAGACTGTACAAGTTTCTTGCCAGTTGAATACGATTAAAGGGCCATTTAGACGGTACAAGTTTCTTGCCTGTTGAATACGATTAAAAGGCCATTTAGACGGTACAAGTTTCTTGCCTGTTGAACACGATTAAATTGAAGCAATAATTTACTTGCATAGTCTAAAGGGCAGTTTAGACGGTACAAGTTTCTTGCCGGTTGAATACGATTAAATTGAAGCAATAATTTACTTGCATAGGCTAAAGGGCCATTTAGACATTACAAGTTTCTTGCCGGTTAAATACGATTAAATTGAAGCAATAATTTACTTGTATAGTCTAAACAACACGTAACATTCTTGAACTGGTATGCAGTTTGGATTCAAAACTTTTCAACAATACATGCAAGAAAATGTCATTCAATTCTTGCATGAAAAATTTGACAACGCGATAGTTTGCAGTTCTTAAAGCAAGTCGCTAAAAAATTACATGTCCCCATACAAATCTGTGTTTCAAAAAATGAAATGCAATAATTACAGAGCACATATATGTATTTTTTCACACCTGTATAACCTGTATTTACAAATAAACATATTTTGATTGATTGATTGAATAATTGCCTAAACAATTGAATACGTGTAAACAGAACACATTATTGTATGTCAAGATTTGCATTCAATAATTGTATTCAAGTTTTTCATTTATATCACCATATACCTAAACAGTTGCTTTCACATTGAAAGTCAATTCTTGCACTGCAATTATTGCATTCAATTATTGCTCTTGTATGTTAAAGAAACTTGCACCGTCTAAATGGCCCTTTAAGGTTTGACTGTAAGACAATGCTTTTAGCATTAAGTCCACCTTTTGTACTGTACTTTTGTATGTGTGTACAATAAAGTTTAAATAAATAAACAAATTATATTGTTGTTTGTTTGTAAACTCTTTATTGCATATACACATAAGAAAAATACAAATGATAGTGAAACAAAACGAGAGGCTTACAATGTCGGACTTATCCCAAAAAGGGATTATTATTATACTAGCTTTTGCCTGCGGCTTTGCCCGCGTGAATTTCCCACGGGTACAGTGCTTTTTCACGGGACGAAAGGTACCGTACGTCCTTCTCAGTACTTCTATGTGAATGCGAAATTTCAGGAAGATTAGTAGATAAAGCGTGAAGAGGTAATAAACAAACTCGCTTTCGCATTTATTATTTGTGTTTTTAATTTTAGGTGAGATATATCAATATTTTCAATATAAGTAGGTAATAAAATTCTTTTGTTACTGACTGAGTGACTGGCAGAATTTGGCATGTAGGTTCCTTAGGGAGTATAGGAGAGCACTAAGAGAGGATTTCTCGAAATTCCCACGGGATCAAAGACCCAAGTTCATGCTAGTATGGATAAATAGATTAAAATTAAAATATGTCAAGTACAAGTAAACAAAGTCCCAAGTGAAACGTTTGTTGTTTCTATTAGCAAGTATTGTAGTGAAGTTCTTTATGATAACCCGATATATGCAAATTTAGCTCATGACAGCATTTTCTCTTTCTTGACAAAGAAATCCTTACTAACTCGTATTATTATACGGTATGTAATGTTTCTACGTAGCTGACATTAGAGCCACATACATGTGACCAAAAATAATCACTGACGCTGCACACAAACGCTTCGCGCTACCTGGCGAGTTATTCAACGTTATATGTACTTGATTTATAATTTAGTAATTGCAATATTGGCAGTTTTGTAGGTAGCTATAACTAGGACAAATCTTCGCATCACTTTTTATTTACATTAGTTTGTCAGCTTTGGCTAATAGTACGGGCAATTTAAGCAAATTTTGAGCCAAACCTCAAAATATATAACATAGTTTTGATTTTTGGCACAAGTGTTCATTAGAGCCCTAGAATCATCTCCTCAAAAGTCCCCGGCCCTAGGTAACTGGTTTTCAGTTCATTCCGATAGGACTGATAGTTTTGTCTTTTCTGCACGAAAAAATTTTTTTTTGCAAATTCTTGGTATTTTTACTGATTTTATACAAAAACCACTGAAGTTATGATAAAGTGGTACTTAGACAGAGTATTAATATATATTAAAATTCAACTAAAAACTCTCTAGTTGGAGTATCATTTTTGCACGTGCCTTAGTTCCTGAATAATAGTTCACGACGTCTGGTATCACATGTTACCCTTTAGCCTCTGTAGTGGGCCATGAAATTGCACGGGGATTGCCTCACTGGAAATCGGTTTACTATCTTACCTAAATTTGGTGGCCGGGAACGTTATGTGGGAAATAGACATTTTAAGTGGTAGTTTCTGAAAATCCCCTCCTTAGGTGGGAAGTAATGACGTAATATCGTGAAGTAATATCGTGTGTGGTATCAAATGAAAGGGCTTGACCAGCCGGTTCTGAAAATATACTACACCATTACCTTTAGGCCACCTGTTTTCTAAATTTTCAAGAAAACCGAGAAATATTCTCAAAACTCGTACCTACCAAATATTGGCTCCTCTTATTAGGAGTCTGTTTGGTAAATTTTTGTTAAAGAAACGCCAAATATCTCAAAATATACTCACATGATACTTGAAAAAAAGGGCTTGACGAATCTTGCGTCATGTTTTGGATGATATTCTACTCCATTACCTTCGACCACCTGTAATGACAACGACAATTTAAACAAAAGTTTTTAAAACATACCAAATCTGGGCTCCACAATTGACGAAATTACGCGATGGCTTGGTATTTTTTTTAAATGACACGTCAAATTGCTTTTGGTATACTTATATCTTATGTCAAGAAAGCGATTTTATATATATTAATATTATTGGGTATTTATTATTTTTTTTTGTTTCAACAAAAATCATGGAATCTTAGACCTTATCAGAAACAAACACTTTTAAACATTAGTTAATGTTAATATTTACAAGAACATATTATTGGAGTTACATATGTGTCCCATCTTTCGAGATATTTGGTGTTGTCCTTAATAGTACACATAACCTGGAAAGCAGACATACAAAAAATAAAAGCCAAGAAGTTAGTGGTTTGAGAATATTTACACATTTATAACAGGTGGTCTTAAAGGTAATGGTCTACTGTACATTTTCAGAACCGGCTTTCGTCACTGCCTATCATTTGATTACGCACACGCATGGCTGATCTACGGTTACTTTGAAGAAAAAAGGGCTTGACGAAATCCCTTACAAAGTATTAAAAAAATTGATGACGTCATTACTTCCCACCTAAGGGGGGGATTTTCAGGAACTACCACTTAAAATCTTTGTTGTCACCTAACGTACCCGTGTACCAAATTTTAATATATCTAGTAAATCGATTTGCGGTTATTTTTTACGTAGCTGGCCCACCACAGAGGCTAAAGGGTAACATGTGATGCCAGACGTCGTGAGCTATTATTCAGGAACTAAGGCACGTGCAACAATTATATGGGTCTTGTTTTATAGATAAATTTATTAACATTAATTCTCCTTTATATCACTTTATCATAACTTCAGTGGTTTTTGTATAAAATCAGTACAAATACCAAGATTTTGCAAAAAACATTTTTTTCGTTCAGGATATATAGACATAAAGCCAAAACTATCAGTCCAATCGGAATGAACTAAAAACCATTTGATAGATAATTTGATGATGTTCATTTTTGTCATTGACAGTTTTTTCCTATCTCTGATAGTTTTTAAAAAAATAAAGAAATACGCCGATCAGGGACACATCTGAGGGGGGGAGGGGGTTCAACCAGTACCCGGGCCGGGGACTTTTGAGGAGATGCTTCTAGGACTCTAATGAACACTTGTGCCAAAAATCAAAACTATGTTATATATTTTGAGGTTAATGTCTAATCTTCCCGTACTATAACTTAAGTTTCACTCGCGCCACGATTTCGAATAAAACGTACCTACAGAGTTATATTTGTAGTAGTAATAATACTTACTTTCCATCCTATTATTCTACTAATATTATAAATGCGAAAGTTTGGATATAAGTTTCTAGTTTATTGCTCATTCACGTAAAATCTACTGGGCGGATTTTGATGATATTTGGTTGGTCCACTGACTGCTAGATAAATATTGGAAATAGCACATAGAGTAACTCCCACGAAATTTCCACGGAAGCAAATTCCCGGTACACACAGCTCGCTCAATAGTTATATAGTTTTTGTTGTATATGTGCAAATAAATGAAAATTTTGCCCTTTGATTGTAGCGTCTAAATGATATTCTTAAAGAAAATTTTTCATCATGGTCATTGGCCGAGGTCAATATTGTCAGGTCTAGGTTAGATACGCAAGGATAACAAAAGCAAACGCGTTTGCTTCTTGGCTGCAGCTCTGACGTAGACTGTATTTATAGTTAGATGCCATGTAGGCTAAATAAATAAATAGAAAATTTCGTGGTTCAGATTAGAAATTCTTCTAGCTATCTATTTAACCCGAACTTTTCGATTACAGGTGCAATTGGCAACTAACGCGGGTTTAGTTATTTTCTGCTGGGGAGATGACAACAACGACAAAAATACAATAAAGAGATTGAAAGAAATGGGTCTGCATGCTGTGATATACGATAAACTCGGACCAATACACAACCAAAGAAGTCAAGGTAAATTATCTACTTTTATTTGTCATATTTGGTGGCATGTATTCTGTCTGCTTGCCTTGCTTTTGTTTGCTTTTGTCCCGGTGTACAAACCTTCCGGTATTTTTAATTTCCAGTCAGGAAGGAAAAATTAAATTCAGCGTAAACTGGTTTTGATTGCGCCATACGACAAACAGACACTTGAGTGGTCCTATAAGGACATTTTTTCAGTTTAAAGGTAAATTTAATCACTAAAACCACTTAGTTTCTAGTTGACCAAAAAAACAAATGTTGATGATCAATGCAATCTAATTGTCTTCGTGTCTATTTTATTACCTATCATCAGCACTCGTCAGTGCGAGTTCTTTATACCGTCGTATATCCTTATAAATTGCACGCTGAGTTGCCGAATTATGTTGTTTTTACACTAACGTAGGGCATTGCCCACGCTTGTTATTGTTTATTTATTATAATTTGATGCGGCATACAGGAGAGCATATTCCTGGTGGAGGCGCGCGAGTCGCAGCGCGAGATCATGCGGCTGGCCGCGCTCGAGGACCTCCCCGCCACCGAGAGCTCGGCCTCCGCCCTCACGCCGCCGGACTCCGTCCCCACTCGAGTCTTTCTCGACCTCAATATGCGCGACAAAATACGGGAACATTCCACTGTCACCTCCCTTGAGTCGCTTGCGTCCTCCATAGACCTCAGGGAAGACAATTCTGATACAAACCCATTAAAACGCAACAGGGACATTATTGGAAACGTTGATAAAGATTACCAAGTGAAAGAACAAAAAAATTCGTTCCGTAACTTGTTTCCCGCTGGAGATAATTCCAAAGGATCGCCAAAAAAGAGCCGTACATCTAATTAGATAGTTAAACTAAAGTTTTTCACTCGAAACTTTTTTGTATTGTTATTTTTACATTTTTCATGTAATGCAAAGTTAAAAGATAAAAACAATAGCAATTAATTAAAATTTCCTTTAAAAAAATATCTAAATATAACGCCAGCCAGATTTTGACAACAGGTTTGTTTAATAAACAAGTTATTTTTCAACGTTGGACGGAAAAGATACAAATATACAAGGTGTAACGGAATACCTATATCCATATCGATTGTGCTAACTGTGATAATGGTTTTAAACTAGTTCCAGACATTTTTAGTCTTGTATGCACAGAAGTAAATTTTTTTTTAAATATAAGCAGAAGGAACACAAATTTCACACACACACTGATGATATTTGACAATATTTGCATCCTGTTCATGATAAGGACTGTCACATAACTCTGTCCCTTTCCTTCCTTAGCATTGCAATGTATTGCAACACGAACCACTACACTGAAAGATTTATCATCCAAGCCGGATTTTTCATGCGAAATGATCCTTAACTGTCATATTTGTTGTATTGTCACAGTTGACATAAATATTTAAAATTATTTTTTACTGTTTTGTGCTTTTAAACTCAATAGAAATGATAAAATGCAACGTGTACAATGTGTGGAAGTGTTTCATAAAAAAATATTCGTGGAATATCGTTCCTTCGGTAAGCAATACATGTTTTTTTGACGTGCCCAATGATAATATACAATTTCGTGTTATTTTTGAAACAATAACCATTATTAGACTTTTGAATGCTATTTATCAGCAATATCATTATTTATTTTATAAAGTAGTGTATTAATTATAACCATTTCATAAGAAATACTACAAGTAATTTAATAATTTCGTAAATAGCATAGATCATTTGACAGATCCAATTTTGTTTACTATGGCTGGGCCGAATCTAGGCAAATATACGAATTTAGTACCTATTCTATAAAAATCTCAGGAATTCTTTCTTGAAGATTAAAATGCACATTTTATAAAAATACTGACAGTGAATTTTATTTCAGGACAAGGAAAATATGCCAGAAAATAATACCTCAAGAAAGAGAACTGTTATGGGGAGTATTTCTCTTACGTACTACGAGTACCAGGACAGTGAATGGACGCCAGCAACCATTAACAACATTGCAATGTTTCATTGCACGTGATTTTTAATAATTTAAAATAAATTTTATTGATTTAATGACTAGTATTTTTTCCCAAAAGGGATAGAATTTCCCATCATAAAAAGCTGATGCAAATCCGTCCGCATACCGCGCACGGCTTAAGATTCAGCGTCTCAAAATTTTTGGTTTTGCTACACTGTATCGAATATAATTAATTATCTTAGATCCGACCCTGTATTCTGTCGTTGTGTGAATAATAATCTTAGTGTGTGTTTTTGCCATGCAATTTCAAATGACATGTTCAGTCTGCTTACTATTATTATATGTCTGTGTACAGGCACACATTTTTCCAATTTGAATTTTCACAACACTATTTACCACTATGACAGTAAACAGCTGTTGAATTCAAGGTCAATCATTTACAACTATCAAAATTAAATCACGCCTCCTTGATTCGGCGCCTGGTATTGTAATAAATTAGAATTTGCAAAAAAGGTTCCGCACTCTTATTTGCAAATGTCTGTATGTCTGAAGATTTGACATTCTGACAAGATAAAAAAAGGGTTTGACAAAATTTTCAAATGAACTCTGAATAAGGCGTCGCTTCTACCGTGTTAGGCTGATATGTGATCCTAGTAAGGTCAAAAATTAAATTTAAAAAATATCATCTTCATGGAACATAACAATAAAATTAAAGGTAAATATTGGTTTAATACAAAGGATCCATGGAGCAATGGGAGGTTCATTCGGAAAAATGTCCTAATTATCAGCAATACTGACTTCGTGGAGGTCCGTGTTGCTCTAAGTAGGACATTTATTTATTTTGTACTAGGACGGCATAATCAAAAAGGTGGTGTGAGTTTGGCAAATAAAAACGGGACTGGACTTTTTCCGAAAATGTACCTGGCAGGACAGCACCAATATTAAAAAGTAACTGTCAATATTAGCCTGAGTTGTTGACTTGTCAAAGTGAAAAATATTTATGCGAGTTATTTGATTTCTAATTAAAAACATGATGAAAACACTGAAAAGCGAATCGCGAATGGTTTTTTTTACAATGATTAATCAATTTAAAGTAAAGTAAAATTGAATTGCTGCTGTGCTGCGCCGTTCTGCACGTGTAGGCAGTTTCTTTGTGAAAACATTGGTATAAACTGTCAAAAGGTGACGAAAGCGGATACTGCTCAAAGTACCAGGTTTTCATAGTAACCAAGAAGGTGAAATAATTTGTGTTGTGATATGTGTGTGAGCAGTGCAAAGGTAACCTTGACATTGAAATATCCTGAATAGTGATGTGCAGTGTTTGTTTACATGGCAAAGATTTCGTTTTATCATTTATTTTTTAACACTCCTTTTTAAAAGTGCTGAAAATAATCTGAAACTTCACATAAAGGATCTACCCACGGTAACGAATCTTTCCACTTTGTATAGTAATACCCTTTCCGTTACACCTTGTATACTTAAACCCTACAAACTCAGCGAGGGACTTTTTATAGGCGGAGGATTTTTTTTTTCATTATTCCATTAAATTTCATTTGAAACTCGTATTTTAGCTAAGGTATTGAACATACCCACTGTTAAAATTTGGCTGGTGTTTTAATAAGTTAGCTTTTGTGTAATAATTTTATTAAATGTAAATAAGTATCTCTGTTAACCGCGGAAAAAAAGAAGTTATCTAATGTCATTGTACTGTAGTCTTTCACATCAAAAAAAAAAAAATCACGTCAATACGAGGTAACTTGAAAGATGGATAAATGAACTCACTTTTACATTTATATAGTAAGGATCGTTTTGACATTTTTAAGGAAATTTTCTTCTAAAAATATAATTGCTTAAAACGCCATTTGCTTGAATTATGACTACTTAAATCCACCATTTCCGTCGGTGAAAACTTTGTTCTTATTGTTATCATTATAGTATTAAATGTCTAGAAGTCAAATGAGAGATAAAACGCAGAAACTCTTCAAAAGTGCAAGGTACGATGCTGCATTATTGTTTTCAGACTTGCAAATAATTCGAAACTACAATTTTATTATTTGCTTTATTACATCATTAAAATAATACCTACTCTTATTAAATAACCTAATGTCCCTATTGCTATGTATGGATAAATTTATTAAAGTTTAATACTACCTACTAGAACATGTCAGTTATTTTGGTTATCGGAACTTACGATATTACTCAGTTCGTATGTCTCGCACTGGGCTTGGACGGCTTTGCTATTTTATTAAATTTAAAACATCTTATTACAAGTCGACTACTGTTTGTAATAAAATCTATGTTGTTTTGTCCGTTCGCCGCCGTAATATTCTAGCGCGTGCGGTAGTTTCATATTAGTAGCGTCGTCGCCCGCTCGGCCGGCGTCGGCAGTCGCGAGCGACCATTTTGAATTCAGTATTGTTTGGACATCGCGCGGGGAGGCCGCGCCTGCATGAAATTGCTCGCGTGAATGGCATGGCGGACGGCCGCCATTTGTCCTGACATATCGGTTTGATTTTAATACGCGGAGAGGTCTCGCGTCTTTTGCTTGTTAACTAGTTTGAGTTATATTTGTGAATTTCCTGTTTGTTAAATAACTATTGAACATTTGTGTTTGTGAAACCTTTTACTTTGACTGTTTCTTGTGAGATGCGAAACGTGGCTGCCTGGGGACGCCGAAATCTGTTGCCGAGTGGAACTGCTAGACGGATCAGGTATTTTTTCTGGGGATTGAGATCTCATGGGGTAGGTTGGGTGATTTAGGGAACAACCCCTCCTCTTCCGAAGACACTCGAAGTTGGATCCGAAGATTAAGAAGATTCAGTTTGGTAAGTGGTTTGAATTGTAGTTATTAAATTAGGTTATCATATAGGGCCCTGTAGCTCCCTTCATAAGCTACGGTGGTAGCAGACTGCGTATAGCTTAAGTTAGATTCTAGTCGGACAAGCGTGGTGTCGCGTGGAGATTTTTTCCCGGTACTTAATTTTACCGGTGGATTTTTTCCCGGTAAAGTTCCGGTACAGAATTCTTCCCGCCGCTTCGTTTGTCCGGATTCGCTCTGCGCACATTTTCTGGCAGCAGAGCGTAGTTGCTCTGCACATTTTCTGGTAGCAGAGCGTAGTTTATCTACCCTCTATTTGTTCGTTTGTAAAAAATAATTAATTGTTTGTAAAAATTATTAGATTTTTCTTAGTTTGTTTGTATAAGAATATTTGTAACCTTTTTTGTATTTGTTTGCGGTTTGTACCGTGCGTTCCGGGTTTGTGCCATTCTCATACCTACCGCGGTTCTTCGTGTAGTTGCTTGATTTTGTTGTTTTTTATTTACCTTTTGTTATTTTTTGTTTGTGACTTGACGCGATGGCGAAGGCCTCCAATGCTAAGGCGACACTCGCCAACGAATTGAGATGGTTTGTGACGGCCGGTGGACTCCTGTCCCGGAAGGACAGGGAGGGCGCCATACTGCTAAGAGCGGATCACCTCCACTCACGATTGATTAGCGCGGAAGCGGCCATGGCGGCGCTTACCGAAGCCGATCTTACCCCGGAGGCCTACGCAGGTCACATGGCGGACATGGACCAGATCCTGAGTCTGCACGATGATATCGCGGAGGCGGTGACCGCAATAAGGGCGAGACAGGCTGGCGGACCAGCCCCTCGCACACCTGTTAGGCAGGAAGGACCAGCGGTTACTGGTCGGCTCCCCACCCTTCAGCTGTCCCACTTTGGGGGTAGGATGGAGGAGTGGGTAGCATATAAAAATATGTTTGAGTCCCTGGTCGTAGCACGACAGGATTTGTCGAAGGCCCAGAAGATGGCCTACCTCCTCTCCACTCTTGAGGATGAAGCGCGGTCGCTCATCCAGCACCTCCGGGTGGAGGACGACCAGTACGATACGGCTTGGGAGTTATTGAACTCCCGCTACCAAAATTTACGTTTGTTAGCGGATGCGCACGCCGCACAGTTGATGGCCCTGCCCAAGGTGGCCAACAGGGCACAGTTGCGCCTGCAGTTGCTCACGCCCGTTACAGTGGCCTGTAACGCGCTCCGCACACTGGGGCTGCCGGTGGACCAATGGTCCTTTTTGCTGGTGCACATTGTATTGGGCAAATTACCCAATGACATCCGCTCGCGATTTGAGCGCGAGAATGCGGAATCTCCGGGATAGCACCACCCTACCAACATCTTCACTGACTTGGTGAAGTTTTTGGAGTTTGAGGCACGGGCTGCTGAGAATACCATGATGGACTCAGCGCCATCCAGAGCAGCCTGAACGTAGGCCCTTGGAACCCTCATGGCGAGGAGGCCCCAACAGGGACGGCAACCGGCCACCGCGTGGAGCTGGTGCGCGGGTTGCACACACGGCAGCAGTCGCGGGGGACGCGGACTGCCTGCAATGTGGCCGGATGGGCCACAGCCTGCTGCAATGCAGGGACTGGCAGGGACTGCCAGTACAAGATCGGCGCCGCATGGCAAGGCGGCCTGAACTTTGCTTCTACTGTTTGGGCAGTCTCTATGCACGTGACTGTCCCAGGGCCATACCATGCAGTGCATGCCGTGGGCTGCACCACGCGATGCTCTGCATGAACCGGAACGGGGATGGCCCCCGGTTGTTGAGGCAGGGGTCCCCTATGGGCGGGGGCGCTCCTGCGCGAAGCCCTCCACCATCGGACGGAGGACGCGGCTTCGCTCGTCGCGCCCCCCCTCGGGAGGGGGGTCGCGTACCTGCGCGGGTCTTGGCGGGCCGGGACCGCGCGCCCCAAGGTCATGGCCAGTATGTAGCTGGCCAGGCCCCGGATAGGGCCCCCATGGGCGGGGGCCCTAGATCGGACGTGAGAGTGGGGACACCCCCCTCCACGCGGGTTACCAATGCCCAACACATGCGGCCGCAGCGGTTTTCTCCGCCGCTGCACGAGTACCCACGGCTGGAGTACCACCCGCCGTACCATGTGTATGGCCGGGCCGCGGGTTATGCCCCCCCTCAGATGGGGATGTGCACTCGCCCGCCATATTATCCGGGTCAGTGGCGCGCCCCTGGTTTGGAGAGAGTGGGGAGCCCGTAACTAGCTTCCTCCCTTGCTGGGACAGAGCCGCGGACGGTTCTGCTCCCTACCGCGGTGGTCCGCGTATCTGAGAGCTCTGTTGGACTCAGGGGCTCAAAGCAGTTTGGTTACCACTCGAGTGGCACGCCAGTTAGGTTTAGTCGTGGAAGACTCGCCTGTGCCACTTCTTGGAGTTGGTGGCATACAAGTGAAGTGTCTGACGGGCCAGACACTTGTCACCTTTCTTCGCTGAAGTCCTCCACAATGAGGATCACGACTTCGGCTATGGTAATGGATACACATTGCGGGTTGGCACCCCTCGACAGACATACCGCCGGGTGTGTTGTCTTTGGTTTCGGGTCTGGATTTGGCCGACCCCTTTGTCTTTCATCCCGGCCCAGTGGACTTGCTCCTGGGCTCGGACGTATTGGGTTGGATTTTTGTTGGGTACACAGAAGGCTCTGGGTTCGTCTTCACTGATGGCAGTGTCTACGATTTTTGGTTTTGCCCTGATGGGCCCTGTGTTTGATAATGGCACCGCGGAGGAGCCACCGGTTGTCGCATCTTTGCGTCCTTGGCCAAGACCATGCAAAGGTTTTGGGAGGTGGAGGAGCCACCTATGAGTTCCAGGATGGATCCGGAACACGCTGAGTGCGAAGCCCTTTTTCGATCGACCACGGAGAGGTTGCCCTCCGGTCGGTTTGTAACTAGGTTACCCTTTGTTGCCTCTCGCGGTCCTAGCCTAGGGCAAAGTAGGGCGCTTGCGGAGAAACGACTGCTGTCCATGGAGCGACGCATGCAGTGTGACCACGTACTTCGCGATAAATATATTGAATTTATGCGCGAGTACGAGGATTTGGGTCACATGTCTCCGGCTCGAGTTGATTGGAGCTCAACTGAGCATTATTTTTTGCCCCACCACGCGGTGGTGAAGGCCTCAACAGGCAAATTGAGGACCGTCTTCGATGGGTCCGCACCCACTTCGAACGGGGTTTCGTTGAATCTGTGTTTGCATTCGGGTCCCAAATTGCATAGGGACATAATTGACATCATCTTGAACTTTAGAAGACATCAAGTGGTTTTTGGTGCGGACATCCGGATGATGTTCCGCCAGACAGTCATACATCCTGAGGACAGGCGATTCCAGTTGATACTCTGGCGTGAGCGCCCTGAGGATCCTGTGACGGTGTATGAACTCAACACAAACACGTATGGTTTGAAATCTAGTCCCTATATCGCCATCAGATCATTGCTTGAATTGGCAGAGCGGGAACGGATCCGAAAGCTTTCCCCGTGGGGCTTCCGTGCTGTCACGTGACTTGTATGTTGATGACGTGTGCACCGGAGCCCAAAGTATTGAGGAGGCCCTCCTACTGCGGGATGAATTGATCGAAATATTGAAGACAGGTGGCTACGAGCTACGTAAGTGGTTGTCCAATGAGCCTAGAGTTCTAGAAGGGATCCCGGAGGATCACCAACAGAACCCTCACCTGTTTGAGGATGTGGATGATCCCAACAGGATAGCGGTGCTGGGCATGCAGTACCAGCCGCTAACCGATATTTTCACATTCCAAGTGGACTTGGAAATACCAAAAGTCTGGACTAAGAGAACGGTGTTGTCCGTAATAGCCCGTATGTTTGATCCAAGCGGTTGGATCAGTCCAGTGATATTCTCTGCGAAGTGTCTTCTTCAGAGACTTTGGACTTTGGGCGTCTCGTGGGACGAGCCGCTGTTTGGTCCTCCATTGGATGATTGGCTCGAGTTGTTTTCATCGATTAAGGAAGTCAATCGGATTGCTCTTGCCTCGTCGAATATTGCCCCCGGGAAATATCGAGCCAGCCTGCATGGCTTTTGTGACGCGTCGGAGCGAGGCTACGCCGCGTCAGTCTATATGCGGACAGTTGACGCCGATGGCCGGGTCAATGTCTCGCTTTTGTTAGGGAAGAGCAAGGTCGCCCCCATCAGGACTAGGCTGACTATTCCCAAGCTTGAGTTGAGTGGAGCTCACCTTCTCTCTAAATTGTTGCATCACGTTGCCAGTGAACTGGCGGCCACGGTCGAGATACGAGACATCTTCGCCTGGTCGGATAGCCAGGTCGCGCTTGCATGGCTGCGCGCGGCCCCACATACCTTGGAGGTTTTTGTTGGAAACAGGGTTTCCCAAATTCAAAATATTGGAATTGATATAACATGGAGACATGTGCCGGGAGAGCTTAACCCAGCGGACTGTGCTTCCCGAGGTTGTACGGCACCAGAATTGGTGTCACACCCGCTCTGGTGGGGTCCAGAGTGGCTGATGGGATCAGAAACATCTTGGCCTGTCTGTCAGACAGATGTTACTTCTTTGAGTTTGACTGGGCTCCGTGTACATGCTGTAGTCGCTGAGACGACGTCGGAGCCGGATTGGCTACTTGCTCGGTATAGTAGCTTGGATAAGCTTCTGGGTGTTACCAGTTGGATTAAGCGTTTCATACATAATTGTAGAAACCCACAGGCAAAGCGGTTGGAGCCGATTGCAGGTGCAGAAGAGCGCCGGAGCGCATTGTTGCATTGGGTCCGTGTCGTGCAGACCGGACGGTTTGAGTCAGAGCTTCGTATTTTGCGCGACGGACGCGCTAAGTTGAAGGGCGCGGTCGCTCGTTTGAACCCGTACATCGACTCGGATGGGCTTCTTCGGGTTGGAGGCAGGCTCCGGAAGGCGGATCTTCCATATGAGACTCGCCATCCTCTGTTGTTGCCCAAGGGCGGACCCTTGGTGCAGCTTTTGGTGTCTGATCGACACATTCGTAACGCCCATGCTGGGTGCAATGCTTTGTTGGCTATTTTGCAACGCGAGTTTTGGATTTTGTCTGCCCGAAGAGCAATCCGTAGTGTCCTGTTTCGATGTATTGCATGTTATAGGTTGAAGGCATCCACGATGCAACCACAGATGGGTGATTTGCCCGCTGATCGAATCCGACCTTCGAGACCGTTTGACGGCGTTGGAACCGATTTTGCCGGTCCCTTTTCGATCAAGGCTTCTCCCTTTCGTAATGCCCGTATTGTGAAGGGCTATTTGTGTGTATTTGTTTGTTTGGCCACCAAGGCTGTCCATTTGGAGGTGGTATCGGCTCTGACTACGGAGGCCTTCGTCGCCGCGTTGGATCGCTTTGTTTCGCGTCGAGGTCTACCTTCCCTTATTAGGTCTGACAATGGCACAAACTATAAAGGGAACTGTAAATTATCTTAAGGATGTTTCTGTGTTTATTGATAAAAATTGTACTAGTTTAAGTCAAATTGCTGCCCAAAGGGGAATAACCTGGAAGTTTAGTCCCCCAAGTTGCCCCCATTGGGGAGGGATTTTGAAGCGGCTGTGAAATCCGCAAAGACCCACCTCCGCCGCATTATCGGAGAAACGGCTCTAACTTTTGAAGAGCTGGCCACAGTGTTTTGTAAAGTTGAGGCGGTCCTCAACTCTCGTCCTCTCTGTCCGCTATCTCCAGATCCAAATGACTTGGAAGCTCTCACCCCTGGTCATTTTTTTGGTGGGAGGAGCCGTTGAATACCCTGCCCGAATACCCGTGGAAGGATGAACGCGTATATCGGTTGTCGCGTTTTCAAATGTTGCAGCAAATGAGCCAGGACTTTTGGCGTCGCTGGTCGCTTGAATATTTGCATTTGCTGCAGCAAAGAGTGAAGTGGACAGACAGGACTGAGCCTCCCAGGGAGGGTGATTTAGTATTGTTAAAAGAGGCAAATTTGCCCTCATTGCTTTGGCGACGAGCTCGCATATTACGTTTGATTCTTGGCGGAGATGGCACTCCGCGTGTGGCTGAGGTGTTGGTCGACGGTTCGATTTTGAGGAGAGCTGTGACCTCTCTCGCCCGCCTTCCCGTAGAGTAAGCTAGCGGTCTGCTTCTCAGACCGGGACGGGGGGATGTTTGTAATAAAATCTATGTTGTTTTGTCCGTTCGCCGCCGTAATATTCTAGCGCGTGCGGTAGTTTCATATTAGTAGCGTCGTCGCCCGCTCGGCCGGCGTCGGCGGTCGCGAGCGACCATTTTGAATTCAGTATTGTTTGGACATCGCGCGGGGAGGCCGCGCCGCATGAAATTGCTCGCGTGAATGGCATGGCGGACGGCCGCCATTTGTCCTGACATATCGGTTTGATTTTAATACGCGGAGAGGTCTCGCGTCTTTTGCTTGTTAACTAGTTTGAGTTATATTTGTGAATTTCCTGTTTGTTAAATAACTATTGAACATTTGTGTTTGTGAAACCTTTTACTTTGACTGTTTCTTGTGAGATGCGAAACGTGGCTGCCTGGGGACGCCGAAATCTGTTGCCGAGTGGAACTGCTAGACGGATCAGGTATTTTTTCTGGGGATTGAGATCTCATGGGGTAGGTTGGGTGATTTAGGGAACAACCCCCTCCTCTTCCGAAGACACTCGAAGTTGGATCCGAAGATTAAGAAGATTCAGTTTGGTAAGTGGTTTGAATTGTAGTTATTAAATTAGGTTAGTATATAGGGCCCCGTAGCTCCCTATATAAGCTACGGTGGTAGCAGACTGCGTATAGGTTAGGTTAGATTCTAGTCGGACAAGCGTGGTGTCGCGTGGAGATTTTTTTCCCGGTACTTATTTTTACCGGTGGTTTTTTCCCGGTGAAGTTCCGGTACAGAATTCTTCCCGCCGCTTCGTTTGTCCGGATTCTCTGCGCACATTTTCTGGCAGCAGAGCGTAGTTGTTCTGCACAACTACAATGCAATAATGGTGCAATTGACTTTTCTGGTAAATTCAGAAGATAGTTTTGTGCACTTTTTAAAGCAAGTTTAGGTGCCATTTTTAAAGGCAGATTCAAACTAGTCATAGTCTTCCGAACATACCAAGAACTAAAAGTATTTTATAAATATTATTTATAAAATGTTTCATTTAAAGAATATATAAAATGCCATGATGACTTTTTTTATTTCTTTTTTGATTTTATTCGTTACACAGGGTAAGTGCGTCCATCGTGTGACGCATAGCTGTAGCTTGTATTCAGCCTGATGATGTAATAGAAACATGGAACTTTCCTATCATATGAAGAGAGTTACTGAGCATACAGAGACAGGCTAAACGAACACGTTCTACAGCTACGCTTCACGCTGCGGTCGACCTAAATGAATGTAGGGTGTGATCTTTCAAATTTTGAAAGTATGTCTGTGATATCTAGCAAATTATTTTATCAATATATAAATCAACCCATTTTTTATTTTACGGATCATTGTAGCTTATGTTTGTATTATTATTTTTGTGATTTTTTTTTCAGGCACTAAATTCACTATGTACCTATATTGAAATAAATTAGTTTTATGAACAACGACGACTTTTATTGAAAATTTTAAATCTTATATTTTGTATGGCATGTCTGTACTGAAGGATTGTCCTGGCCCATCGATGTCTAAATAAAGGTACATATTTGTATTTATTTATTTACAAAAGGGAACAAGGGTCAAACAAAGTATAACAGTGACAACGTATTTTTCTTATCCTATCAATTGTTGAAAAAGTTTAAAAGTTTGTTTCTACAGAAGTTTTATATTTCAAAATATTACCAGTGATCAGTAAAAAAATCCAAAATATTTTTTGTACGTGTGAGGACGTTAGGTACCTACTAAGTAAATCATTGCCATACTACTTGGATTGCAAGGTGGTTTCACAAAGTTTTGGACGAATCGACTATGGAACCCCTGTAGACCAACTGGTTGGACCGAAAAGGATTTTTATGATTGTGAGACAGTTGTGGAATAACAGATTACTTATGACAAGAAACATTGGCCAGCAAAAATTAATTAAACTTCAAGTACCTGCCTTTAATTGATTCCCAAAAAGTTATCACTACCTCCTTTACAGATCATTATTGGGGTTGATAAAATGTTAAAGCATAGACAAATAAGGCGAACGATTAAAATATTTCAAGACAGCTTTCCCTGAGCTGGAATAAGGAGTTTTTGTAAGTCCTCAAATAAGAAAAAGGACGAAAAAAAATATTAATAAAAATCAAGTAACAACAAATAGAATTTTCTAGTCAAAAAACAGATCAGTAATAATAATCAAATTAGATGCATTTTTTAAATTAAATAATAGTTTAAAAAATGCATCTAATTTAATTAATTTAGTTTTCGGTCTGAATATATGTTTATCTATTTTCTCAGTTTAATCTAGCTATATCTGTAAACCTAAACCTGTTACAGAAAATCCACTTTCAGTTCCTTGTAAGGTAGGTAAATATTATCTGTACTGTACCAAGTATTTTTATGGTATTTAATTTGTTCCATTGTGTTATTTTTGTTAAGCTGACAGTAAATGCCGTTTAATATTGTTTACTATTCTTAATAAAATATAAACTGACATGCGTTGAGATTTGAGAGATTTTTTTTAAATAAATTGTATAGGGTCTTCCAGGCCCGTAATTTTAATATCATGCACAAATGAAGTATTTTGTTGTCTACACCATTTAACATAAATAATACAACAATGATTTGTAAAATATATGTATATTATATGTTTTTATATCTTCAACACAAATAATATAATCGTAAATGTAGGTTTAATTATGATACAATAAGACCGTTATAATATTATTTTTAACAGTCGATATAACTAGACTAACCTTTAATTTTATGGTTTATTGAGGGTTTATTCCACAAATTCCCTTTGATGGCCCCCTGCCCAGGGGATTTGTGGACAAATGTCTACAAATCGCCAATATTTAAACTTTCATTATTTTTAATCAAATAGAGCTTTGCTTGCGGGGGATCATTAAGGGCATTTGTACGAGTTACATTTGTTTCCGTTGTGTGTCACCTCAAGATGTTACTAAACAGCAAACAACTTGTGAGTGGAGGTAAGTTCGAGCATGAGGGTAAAAAATGGACTATTAATATATAATTTTAGAACTCAGTAACAAAAAAAACGTCAACAATGACTTAAACAATTAAACTGTATCATTTCAACTGCACATTAGTGCAATCCATGCACAATTCATGACATTCCGATACGATACTGACCGCCCCTCGCACCCCGCTCATACGACCAAATCAAATCTGCTCCTGGCTTCTGCGCATTTAATGTAAATGTGTATAACTATATTACACATCTTGGGGTGACAACGAGAACAAACTGATTTGTGGAATAAGCCAATTTATGATGGAATGACAGATAAACAATCACCAGTTATAAGTATTAAACTATGACCACGTTGCTTTCAATATTTAACCCATATCGTCTTTTTATACAATACTGATTCGTTCTTACAAAATGTAATGACAAAATCGATTGCCTACAACTGTCGCATTTACTTAATTTGAAAAGTTTTAATGGTAAAGTGGGAGCATCTGTAGTACGTAGTAACAGAAAAAAATACATAGACAAGAAACACTATGTTTTTTCCATTATGGAACTGCTACGATCGCTACGTAGTCCCAAGAATACTCAAATTGATAAATTCAGACCGGAGTGATATAAAAAACTGTAGTGCACTTTTTTACCTATTAATGACATTTATTAGTGTCCTTAATAGAAACTGTTCCAGTTTTTGCATCCAATGATAAAATTGTAAGTACAAATCATTCATAAATATATTATGAATACTTCATTAATTTATAATAAATACAAAATAAATATCTTATAAAAAATAACTTTGTGTTACCACAACGGATATGTATAATTGACAACTGCTAAGTACATGCTACATATCTAAGCCAAAATTGGAAAACGATAGTTGATCAATTGTGTATCACCTATCCAGGACTGTTTACAGAAACCATTACATTGGCAATAATTAAAACTTCTGATATCAACTAGACATTAAAATACAGACACAGAAAAGCAGCTTATTTTCATGTACTTAACTTTGTGTTACTTACAAAAATTGTATAAGGTCATACTTGTATGGTACATAACAAATGGATGAACCACTAAACGAAACAATACCTTCTTACCACTAAACCCTAGCCGTTGATTGCCCAATTTGTGATGTTATTTATATAGATATAAATATTTCGTTATTTAATTCGAAATACTGTCAAATAATTATTTATTGGTACTTATTAGATATGGCCACATTTGATATGAATAGATGAAGATAAAATGTACTAGATTGAATCTGAATCATAGCTACATCCCAGCAGCTAACATTTATTCTTACAAATAAATCAACTGTTAAATGATCATTGTGAGAAAGAATCTTAGTCGGTAAATAACAATGCTTTCCGAACTGTTGTGGTTCGATGAAAACTAGGGAAATGATGCTTAAAACTAATGACACATGCTGGCGTAGAACAAGTAATATGGTATAATTAATACATCATGTCTCCCACAAGTAATTCATTACTGGACATACGTCTCCCCATAGATCCACCTCAAAAAGTATATAAAAGCTCCCAAATGAAAATACATTAGAGTAGGCAGCAGATTGCATGAAACGAACAGAGCAATAGAATAATAGATTGGCCGAGAGAATCAGTTCCTAAGAAGTCCGAGTAAAATTTAACATTTTGAATATAAGGAATGTAAAGAAATTGAAATTTGTCCGAAATATTTGACAATCAAACTGAGATGTCGGATTAATAGTTTACAAAGTTAGTGGTTTGCTGACACCTGATTCGCTGATGCGACTTAGTTCAGAACCGCTATTCTATTTGATTTGGATTGTACTTTTTTTACGTGCGTAGTGTGTCAGTGACAAGTGACTGTACGCGTGATGCATAGTAGGTAAAGTCCATTTATTCATAATTGTCCTATCATGTAAACAATCTTACCATGTACTTTTTGTAGAATTTTGTTGAAAATAAATCAAATATTAGTTCAAACCTAAACATTCTAAAGTAAAACATTTATTAACCTCGAAAGTAATTTCCTAACAAGTCTATTTTAATTTATATTGTTGTAAAATCATAAAAAGACATGGTAAGATTGTTTACATGATAGGACAATTAATACAATAAATGGACTTTACGCGTGATGCACGTGGCGTTGGTTAGGTACTGAGCTCCCCGCGCGAACCCATCCCAAGCGCCACTTACATAATATATTGACAGACTAATTTTGATAATACGATGCACAAGACCTTTTTTGGAAGTTTCGGTGGTCATACGACCAATATGAAATTAAAAGTTTTTATGACAAGGTGGCTTGGATTGTGCGATTTTTAGACTTAATTTATTACCAACGTTAAACATTTTTTATGGTAAAACGTAAAATACAATAGACGGGTTAGTTATTAACTATTTTTTAAAATAATATATGTTATAATAAGTACAGTTATAATAAAGCTACTGTTATTGCATATTCTAATATAAATATTCGAAAACACGTTGAGCAGAATAATTTGGACGGAATTGGTCTGGCTTAACTTAGGTACATGGAATATTTAAAATTTTCTTACACTTCTAAAACAGTAAACATAAAAATAAATATATTATTTTCACCTTAGATGAAGTATAATACTGACGTATTATACAAGATCTACGATTTTCACTTACTTAAAATGGACGGATTACATTTGTTTTAATACTTTGTATGCATGTGTTAGTATAGCTGGGCGTTTTGATTGGGCAAAGTGAAGAACTTTGCGATGCCGGCCGGAGGTTTCGTTTGCAGATGTTCTTCTATGAATTGACATGGGCAGATATATTTTGGTCCATGGCGCCCCGGCACCGTGCTACTGAGATTCAATCTATTTTTTATGGCATAAGCCCCCCACCTTGCCACATACCGTAAGTACAGCAGCGTCGCCCTCTCCTGTAAAGATAAACAAAACATTACAGATGATTTTTCTACTAGCATCAAATTCTAACAAAACTTATAAGCTAACAATAGATATGTCGAACCGAAGCGCATAGAACATATGACTGGGGACAGACCTACTAGGAACTAATTAACAATAGTAAAAAAATTACATTAAACGTAGCCGTCAGAGGATAAACATTGCCTGGTATGAGACCTTAAAAAAACTAAATATTTTCTATGATATCAATATAAGTAGAGTCTAACTTGCCAAAGTTGCAGCGGTTGGGTCAATCGAGACCGCGTCGCCTGAGCCAATCGTTGCAGCATGGGCAACAAGCGCGCGTATCTTTAGGTTCTTTATTCCGCAATATCTCTTCAACGTATTGACAAGGGCAGAGCGCATTGGCTAAATGTCGGGGCGCCGTGGGGTTCCCGCCCTCCTCCTCGAGGGTCCAGTCCAGGCGGCGCCGGAGGAAGTCTTTGCCCCACCGCTGCAGGTAACGTAGGTACACCTGCTCTGCCATACCCTGCACATTCATATGCATCGCTTACCCACTAAACTACTACTCATACTAATATTATAAAGAGGAAATGTTTGTGAGTTCGGTTGTAGGGGGTAATCTTCGGAACTACTGAACCGATTTCAAAAATAGGGGACCCGACAAGGTACGAGAATTGTTAAAAATATGTAATTTTATGATAGAATACACATAATTAAACACATTTCGCGACTTTTCAGCACGAGTTTATTCCCCAGAACTAATTTATTCGAGTTCAAACTACGCGTGACGTCATATGAATGTACGTTTAGTTAGGGGCGTTTTGGTATCGTCCAAAAATCGCTTAAAAATGTGAATTGTTTTTTGCTATATCTTGGGAAATACTTTGGTTATGGATGTGATTGTTTAACGGATGATTATATTAATGTGAGATGTTTCAAAGAAGCATAAAAAAAAAAAGTTGTCCGGTCCCCTATTATTTCACCAATAGAAAGCTACATCATGCCTGAGTGACGTAGGCTACAATTAATGTATATGTACCTCCTGTGCGAAGCTGGGGAGGTGTGCTAGTAAAATATATATTATAACCCATAACAATTTAATTGATGAGATTCACATGTGATTACTCATCTGTCGTTTTAAAATGTAATACAAGCTTGAAAAATTGGGTCTGCGCCCCGGGACCTTACTCCCAAGGGACTTTCGGGATTTTCTACCCATGCACCAAATTTTATTGCAATCCGCCCAGTAGATTTTGCGTGATTGAGTAGCAAACATACTCACCATATAAAATTCTATGTAAATTAGATCCATTTTGAAGATATAAGTTTGTTTCAAGGTTTTATAATTTTCTCAAAAGAATTCTTTAATATTACTGGGATAAAAATTACCCTATGTGTTAATCTGTAACTTCCAGCAAAAATCCCTCAAAATTGGATTAGCTGTTTAGAAAATTACTCTAGACAAACGACAGACACACAAAAAACTTAAAAATTGTTTGGGTAGGTACTGGTAAAGGTTTAATATTATTAAATTTGACAATTATTATATTTAAAATTTGCATGCTAAGTTTAGTTAAATGGAGATAAGGACATACCCTATTTACAGCAAATAAAAAGAATTTAATAACACTATGCAACATAAAATTTGCAATTATTTTGAAATAACATACAGACACTCCAATTTTATTTGTATGGATATGGATGTATGGACAACTTGGACAACAATTTAATCTATGTTGCACATTTTGTGATACATTAGTTAATTAATTAGCACCCTATATTGTAATCAGACATATAATTTGGCCAAAATGTTAATTTACAAAATGCATTTGAATGTTAAGGGTATGGCAAACAAACATACATAATGGTCACACAGAGTCACACTGCATGTCCCTTCCATATTTTGTAATATACTCGTATCTGAATTATGTGTAAGTAACATTTATGGTTAATATATTTTATTTCACTTTATTTGAATCATGGCTGGCATCTCATAGTTTCAACACTTTTGAAACATACTTATTAGTATAAATAATAGATTAACAAAGACATACCTGTTTCCTAGACAATCTTGTTGACTGACTTCCTTGGATAACAATATCATTGACAGTGACATCAAGCCTCCGTTCCCAGCCCTGCATTATTGTCTTTCCTTCCTCACTTTCAATGAATTGTTGGATATGAGCAATACATGGCCCCGAATCAAAATATATGAAACATAAGTTTACTTTGTGACATGATATTTTTCCTCTATCATCTAAAGCAAGTATTAACTTGTGTTTATTGAGCAATTTATTGACAGTAGCCATGCATTTTTCCATGCCTTTTGAAAGTCTCAATTTAATCCACATACATAAAAATATGGCAGCTGCATTAAGTATCAACCACAAGACTCCAAGGGAGAATAATATTAGGCCTGTAAGCCCAGAAAACAACAGGGATAGCAGCACTATGAATGCTATGCTGACCCAGCAAACCAGCACACGTTTGTAGCAAATGTTGTACATGGTGAATCTGCCATCATTTACAAGTAGTTCCATAGCATGCACATACTCTTCCACAGTGAGCTGAAATTAAAAAAAATTACTTATGCTTCTTTAAAATTCATATGCTGAAAATGTTAAAAAATATGAGTCTTTGTCAGCATGGACTTTAGATGCAAATCTCTAAGGAACCTGTGTGTTACAGTTACAGCACTATAAACTGTATCTGTATAATCAATTGAATTGAAATGTGTCCAATACTCTAGCTGTTTTGTGTGTGAATTACAAACATTCATACTTTTACATTTTTATATTATACTAGCTGCGCCCCAGGGCCACGGATAAAACATGCTATTCCCAGTATTTTTCTACCCATGTATCTTTCAACAAAACCCGTCCAGTAGATTTTGCGTGATTAAGTAACAAACATCCTTACAGACTCACATACAAACTTTTGCATTTATAATATTAGTAGGATTAGGATTGAGATGGTTATGCATAAATTTGTTGAAATGTGAAACAAGACAGAAATGCATATTCTTGATGTAGTGCATTTTCTTACTCTAGTTAGTTATCACTTGCTTCAATTCAAGGCCGTACCACCTCTGTATGCGAAGTGCATCAGTTATTTTCTTCGACCCTGATCCAACCACTGTAATTTTTGTTACATAACAACATATAGTTTATACTTAGGTAGGACTGTTTCTATATTTGACTATACTGTTATTTTTGGCATCCAGTAAAATTAAAATGTGATGTATAGGCAACACACACACAGGCACTGCAAGTGGTCCTGTATCCTAAAATGTTTTCAGGAAAGACATATGACTGCTTGTGCAATACTTTTACTTATTCTGTGCTGTAATGTAAGTGATAAATAGAAAATGATAATATAAATATTACTTACAGTAAGTCCTTGTGCCATTAGTTCTTCTGGCACAAGCTCTGGGCGGAAGCGTGCCGGTGTCACCCATGGCCATTGGCTATTGACTGGTAACAATGTCACTATAGTGTCACCATTACCTGAAAGGTACATTGAATTAGTATTTAGGTTCTATAGAAATCAATTTTCTCCCTGTATAGGAATTTTTTATTTACAGGGCCATTTAGATGATTGTATTAGACTTAGAAGACCAACAACAAAGTAAAAATATTTCTTGTATAATACAGTAGGGCTGTGTGTATAATACTGTAGGGTTAACAACTTTTCTATTAGATGAATGACAATGATAGTAAGGTATTCATTTTAAGTGTCTAGATTCTGATGGAGACTTTTAGCCTCAGTTATAAAACAAGTTGCTGATCATCAACTGGTGTACACCCAAGGGGCTTCATTCCCATGGGAATTTTGAGATAAAAAGAACCCTATATAGCAAAGTACCAAATTTCATTGAAATCAGTTTGGATTTATAATATAGTAGGATACCCATTATGATACACTTACAAAATCCTTGACGTACGTTGATAAACTCGACATTTTTTGACAATGAGCTTAGAGTTACAGGTTCTGTACTTCGATCACCACGTTCAAGATTCACATGTACTGACTCGGTATTCAATACCGCAGGTGCTTGAGTCGAGTTAATTTCTACAGAAGTGGCAATCGCAGTAATGGGCACTCCTTCAGATACATGACTCTTTATAGGAATATTTGTTTGAGCAGATTCGTCATCAAATTTCACCCAACCGACTCTAGCCGGATCGTTATTAACGCTGCCATTGGATTCATTTACTTCTGTGGTTTGGTTAGCTTCCGCATTACTCATATTAATAGGAATATATTGGATTAGACGACCTTTTACTTAAAAATTAAAATTCTGTTTTTCGAGGTAAATAGACAGGGAGTAGGAAATAAGATTTTTGTCAGTGGCTAGTCAAGTCAGAACTCAGAATATGATTAATTTGTCACTGTCAAAGTCCAATTTTTTAACCGTACAGACGTTGGCAATAAATTCCGAAGCCTTGCAGACAGAGCGGTGAACGGACGGTGATAAGCCGTGCGGCCGCCGGCCGTGGCTGTGTGCCGTTTCCGAAATTTTCAAAGAAACAGCTGAAAGTTTCTTGGAAATCCCTCGAAAATATTCTCTAAAACGGAAAATTTTTTTAAGAACCCGAGAAATTTTTGAGAATTTTCGGAAATTTTAAGGGAAGTTTTAAGAACAGGAAATTAGCGACTTGAGCACATAGAGGAACACGGACTCCTTACTCCTCCTCCGGGCCGCGCGCGGAAGTCCTTGTTGCTCGAAGCATGAGCCGCATACCTTCGTGACGTAATACAAGGGACAAGGATGCGGGGCGCTCCCGCTTTTTCAGGACAGTTGGCTCCCCACTCTTTTACTGCCGGACGTGTGCTTATATTATATTAATTAAATATTTTCAATGAAATATTATTTTATTGATAACACTCGACGGCCCATCGCTATACAATATAAGAGCCCCTACACACAATGCGGATTTTATGTAGCGCTAGCGCGACATTCGCGCGACTGACGAACGTGCTGCAAAAAGCCGCAGACGAAGAATGTGAGAACCCTAATAGTACGGGCAATTTAATCAAATGAGCCAAACCTCAAACCTGGCACAAATGCGGTAGGCGTTGTAGTTCGGTCAATAAATGACTCAAAGGAGGGTATAGAGTGCGTGAGCGGGAACCTAAGCGATTTCTGCAGAAACTTAATCAGGGTGCTTAGGGAGAAAAAATACTAAAAGTCCTGGAGTTTTGGAGGGGAGGCGGAGGGAGGGGGGGGGGGTGACAAAGGCTAAACGAACTACACACCTCTGGAAAGGTGAAAATTAAAAAAGCTTTATTTTTAAATATTCCTTTCTAATTATGTTTGAATAGTAGCTTTACCGCTTCTATGCTTCGTTTTGTGAGTGAGAGAGCCGGAGGCCCATTCCCTCATCCCCCACCCATCCCCTTATCATATCCCTTAAGGCGGCAACGCGTCAGTAGCACCCCTGGTGTTGCAGACGTCCATAGGCTACTGTACCCGCTTTCCATCCAAGAGGGCCGTATACTTGTTTGCCTCCTTAGTTGTAAGTATAAAAAAATCATATTTTTACATGACTGACCAAAAAGGAGTGTAATGTTTTCAGGGTTCATATATGCAAGTATGTATGTAAGTTTCTTTATTCCACCATAAGTCCCGAACGGCTTAACAGATTTTGATGTGAGAGGTATTGTTAGATTCCTTGCATTCTTCCAAGTGACATAGGCTATGTAAGTTGTCAGTCGTGTTTTTTTTTAAATAATTAGCTTGTTATCCTCTTAGGTCGTGAGGGTCCTGGCAACTGTTCGTTTTCTGTATCTTCTTCCTCGCCTTACTGGAGACAAAGTTTTAGTTTTGGGCATTTCTTCAATTTCCTAAAAAAATTCTAATGAATCTTTTAATTCTAGACTAATGTTACAAAATAGCCGAGGCTGAAGATTAGCGGAGCACTTAGCTGTCGGACCGAAAGCCACCAACCATCCTGACTGCGTGTCTAAGTGTTGGCAAATGATTCTCTCTCTTCAGCCGAAAAGACGTCCACTGCTGGACAAAGGCCTCCCCCAAGGATTTCCACAACGACCGGTCCTGCGCTGCCCGCATCTATGCGCATCCACGCGATCTCACTCAGTTCGTCGGTGCACCGAGTGGGCCATATAGCCATTTTTGGTAGCCGTGCTCGAAAATTGTTTACACTTATGTGTGTAGACACTAGTGTAGACATTGCATTTGTCGCTGCTGCGTAATTGCTACGTAACCGCAACTAAAATTGGGGAAGAGTCGACACAGTAACTTTTAGTTTCACAGTTCCGTCGCTGTGGGGTAACAATGTTTTCAGTTTGTAACGTCAGTCACGGAAATCATTCGCTTCATTCACTCATTTTGATAGAACTCGTTCCTTCTCGGTAAATATGACATTTCATAGCGATAATTAATAATGAAGTTATAAAGAAGAGACGCCATTACAAAAATTTTGATAACGAAGTATGTATTCGTTTTTATAGTTATTCTCATGGTTACATGTTCAAATTTCAATGGCAAAATAATTACTTCGAGTAATTTCATGACTTTTGTTGAAATCTATCAACGCGCCATCATACAATTATAATTCTTGCCAATTTAGTGAAATTTTTGTTCTGTGATATTATTGTATTTATTTAAATAAAGTCTATACAATTATAAAGATCTGGAAGCTTGCATAGACAGAATAATAAATTTAAGCAAATAAGAATAAATATCAACGCAAGAATACACTATAAAACCTGATAATTGTGATGTAAATATATTTTATAACGAAGAATCATTGCAGTTACAAGTGGTCACGCAGTTACTAGATTGTGTCGACATGTGTCGACGTGAAACTTAAAGAAGTAGTAACAACGTTACTGATTTCATAAAATGGTTACAAATACTTTTTTTGCTTTAGCAGGATATTCTCAAAGTTTCGTAGGCACACAAAAATAATGCCGTTTTCCGTAGTTTTGACTGAGGAAAACTCTAGAAAATTAATTTCATTGGTACCCAGTAACTGGATTAAAAGATGAACTTGCTTTTTTGGCCCAACATACGCAAATTATATTTAAATGTGTCACTTCTGCTAACTAATATAGGAAGTGGGGCCGAATTTTTTTTTACAAGTCCTGATATACTTAAGCGCCTCACATCAAATAAGATATTATAGAATTTTAATCAAAAAAACGAACGACTTCATTTTTTATCAGGAGATTCTTTCATATCTGCAAACTCCTTTATCATGTCTTCACCAAATTAATATGGGACCAACTTGGAGTAAAGGCTTTCAAATAAAAAAAGAATCATCGAAATCCGTCTACGTTTGAGGAAGATATGGCATCACAAACATTAAAAAAAACATACAGTCGAATTGATAACCTCCTCCTTTTTTGGAATTCGGTTAAAAAAAAAAAATTTCATTAAGCTTTCTGGTGTATCACTTGGTTTGCCTTAAAAGTTACAAGCTCAGGCCGAAAGCCAGGCGCTATGGTAAGGACGTCTCAAAAAAAATTCCAAAATTATTAAAGTATACTTACTTGCGGTTTTGTTGTACATTCTTTAATTTTTGCCTATAGAAAGTCCGACGAGAGAGTCTATATGGTTTTGGTGTATTACCTTTGTTTGGCTCACACATGATTAAAATAAATTTGTAATTAATGACTTGGCAAGCAGTTGGGGGATACCTATGTTTGAGATGCTTTGATTTTCATGAAGCCTTTTTGTTGTCATTTACCGTTACAAAGTTCCGAAACATTGACGTAAAATTACGACACTTTGCATGTACTTGTAATAATGTGGTAACAAAGTTACCACATGGTTACTGCACCTTATTCCCAGTTTGTACAATACTCACAAACTGGACGCAAAGTGTATAAAAATGTGTAGACACAAATGTTTCAGTAATGTGTGGACGCAGCGTCAACATAAAAGTAACTAGTTATTTAGTGGTCGCGTTGTGTATCAACTTTGTTACTACACTTGGAAACCAAACCCCAACACAGACGCTATGTACCGTTGCAGTTACGAAACTTCTGTGACTTGTAACTGCTTTGAAGATTCCTGCGACCGAAAATGGCTATATGGGGGAGGAGGCCTGCCAACACTACGTTTTCCGGTTCGTGGTCGCCACTCGAGAACTTTTTCTGCCCCAACGGCTATCTGTTCTACGAGCTATGTGCCCCGCCCACTGCCACTTAAGTTTCGCGATTCTGCCGGAGCGATATCAAACGATTACCTAATTTAATTTGGTTAGGATTTTATTATATCCCAATAGACATCCGCTCCTAATAAAAATATCTATCTTAGCATCAGGCTTGTAGAAAGTAGGATCAGCCAGTTCAATATTCTTAGGCAAGTTTAGGCTTCCCAGGATTGACCTCCACATTAGGCACACGGAAAAGAAAAGATCTCTTTCAAACAAGAATATATTTATTGGTCAAAGAATAATATAGTTTCATATGCAAAATATTATTTTCTTAAATTTAGAATTTTATTGTTTTATTTTTCAACACATTATTATCTCAAATTGAGAGGATATATTCTGGATAGGAGAAAAAAGCAATGTCTCCATGCAATAGTGTCAAGTTTCTTGAATTCAAAACATACGATTTTCTTGGAACAGAAAAAAATTAAATATTCAATAGTAGAACTTTTGTTTATTTTAGCCAAGAGTATAATTATTTTGTTAGAGAATGCATTTGTCTTGTTCAGAACAGTTAAAAGTCTTAGCTCAGACAATTCGACCTCTGGGGAATGAAAATGTCGCGTGTGCACCAGGGGCATATGCGACATTGGTGCTGTTTACATCTAAGACTTGCATCATTGAACGAAGATTTGTCACTTTGAACCAAGACCGCCGAATCTTAACCGAAGATTTGTTTGAATTGGTAGAAGAAAAATTTTGGCTTAGTTTTGTTTACGGAAATACTTTTTGCTTTCAGTTAAAAAATAAGGCATCTCCTATAAACAATACAACTTCTTCATCGGATTTGCATAATATTCTATTTTAAAACTTGATTTATTTTAAGTAGATACTTTCTGAGCGTTCTTTGGAGAGTATAATTTGCTTAACTCAAGAATTTTTAATCTTTAAGTAGAGAGTAATGACGTTTTTGGATTAGAGAAGCACATATTTTTAGGGTAAGTATATAAATATTCTTAATTCAAATAAACAAAGTTTTCATACTAAAACCAGATTAATCTTAGGTGGATACTTTCTGTGCATTGTGTAGATAATATAACTTGCTTAACTCAAGCATCTTAAAACTTAAGTGGAGAGTAACGATAGTTTTCAGTTGAGAAGCACATTTTTAGGGTAAGTATATTAATATTTTTAATTCAAATAACCAGAGTTTTCATACTAAAACCAAGGTTTATCTTAGGTGGATACTTTCTGTGCGTTGTGTAGATAATATAATTTGCTTAACTCAAGTATCTTAAATCTTAAGTGGAGAGTAATGATAGCTTTCAGTTGAGAAGCACATTTTTAGGGTAAGTATATTAATATTCTTAATTCAAATAACCAGAGGTTTCATAGTAAAACCAGATTTATCTTAAGTGGATACTTTCCGTGCGTTGTGTAGATAATATAATTTGCTTAACTCAAGCATTTTAAATCTTAAGGTGAAACAGAAGCTGTGGCCGTCCATACATTTTGTTCTACAGCAATGCTCTAAACTTCGTTAATGATTCTCATGATAAAATCGAATTTCCGATTCTTATGAAGTAATTGTGCTCTCATGTTGAATTTAACAAAATAATGTATAATAATTTACTAGAAAAACGGCATTTAAAATACGACAAAAATTGAGATTCTTGTTGATGTGTGCGTAATATTTTGTGACATTTAGGGGCGACGTCTAGCAGATTTATTACAAACTACTGAATACCACTATTCATATAAAAGCACTTTGAGACCTAAATGCATGCTTCCTCGATGCTGTTAGCCTTGACAGCGCCATCGGCTTAATGTGAAAAACAAAAGAAAATTATGAAATGCTAAAAAATTATAAAATAGCAAGTTTCAATATTAAATTCAATTTAGGGTTCAATCATATTTTTATGAAAGATTTTTTATGGTGAAATTTAAATTTGATTACTGGGACTTTTTGGATATGAAGACAGGCTATCTAAATATGACATCTGGACATCACCTGGACAACTGGATGTGAAGTCCTGGACTCTATGTCCTGCTGTCCAGGTTTTCGTATCCACGTGACCAAACTCCCACGTCTTTCAAATTCATATGTGCAGGTTGATGTCCAGAGGTTCAGGTCTTCAGCTCCACATTTTCAGGTCTTTCATTTCGAGATGACCAGGTGATCATCTCCTGAAGCTTTGGTCCTCATATTCAGCTGTCCAGCATTTCATATGCACATGACCAGACACCCAGGTCTTCACATCCAGATGTCAAGATGTCATATTCAGATATCCCTGCCTTCATATCCAATATATATAATATGTCCCATTTATCAAAATCTTCAACATTTCACTCCATAAAAAAAACCTTTAATATAAATGCTGTACTGAACCCTAGATTTATTTTTTATTACAAGCTTGCCATTACGTATATGACAGGACTGGAATATTTGTGCGAATTCATCTCAGGAATTCATCGATACGTTGTTGCCGATCCGTATGAGGTGTAAGATGGCAAGATGGCAACGTTGCTTTTTTTTTACCCAAAAAGATATTTCTTTCTACAATCATCTCTTATGATTGTAGGAGAGTTCGTTCTGAAACTTAAACAATTTAATTTTTCAAATACTTTTTATCAAAAAACATTATAGTAGGTATTATACACCTAGGTATTCATTAACAAAAAATAAACTATAGGAATATGTGCATACATTTCTATTTAGTTTCAAAGTAAACAAATATTACTGACAATTAATTATTTTTTAGTTTATATTTCAACATGTTTTCTGAACGTCTAATTTAATCCTAGAACTTCTAGGGCACGAAGTATTGATACTTTGAATTATCGATAAAGTCGAGGTGGGTGGGCTTGACCCCGTGATTTATTTTAATTGTTTTTTTTCCGATTTTATTGAAATACATTTCCTACGAAAGTGTGGATTATGTATTGACCGTTGGCAGTGCGGAAGCTAATCGATCAGCTTCGGATAAGTATTACCAATTTATCAAATAAAATGTAACTAAAGTGCGTATAGTTGCTGTCACGTAAAAAGCGCCGTTGCGGGTAGCTTTCGCGCAGCAGGCGATATATCTGTCTATGCGGTGAGCGGGGTCGTGGCGGGTCTCATCCGGCGCGCGCGCGATTGGTTCGTCAGTTGTACCCATGCGCAAGTTTCACCCCCCCTCCTCACCCTACCAGCGGCCTTTTTACGTGATGGGAAGTATACCTGTGTATTACTTTCGTCACTTTCTGCATAAAATACGCATATATTATTTGCAGATTTATTTTTGCATATTTAAAAACGATAATAATTTATATCAATAATAAAAGATATCGATATTTGTGGTGGTATCGATATACGTCTACACTACATAAGTACATATCTATCTCGGACGCCGCCGCCGCGCCGATTGTTGTATGGAAGTTTCTTTTTGCAATATATTTTTTCAGCTAGGTAGCACATGTTACGTTACGTAGTCGACCGCACCTCAAGTTACCCTGCATGATCTCTTATGCCGCGGCTGCAGAGTCGAATTTGCAATGAATTTGAGTAGGTTGATGTGCTGTTGACTGTACGTACATTATTATTTATTGATAATTTTAGAGAATAACTAGCTGTCGCCCGCGGCTTCACCCGCGTGAGTTTCGCTTAGATGAAATATTTTTTTTGTGTTCCAAACTGTTTCAGATGTTTCTGTATTTTCGATTTTTTATACTGTCTACAGAAAATGTTCATCAGATCATCAAGTTTTGCTAAGGCGCCATTTCCATATATGCTATAGTGTAGCTGGTCTCTTGGAGCTTTTCAACAGATGTTCCATATCTTCAATTTTTATACGTCAGCAGAAAATGCTCATCAGGTTGAACGACTTTTGTTCAGGCACCATTTCCATATTTCTTATCGTTTAACTGTTCTGTTTTGGTTCTTCATAGGGTGTTCCAGTTTTCAAAATCAATTATAGCTCTCCAAATAGCGTTTGCCTAGGCTTAATAGCTACACAACAAAAAAAGTTTCATTAAAAATCGGTTCAGTACTTTCGGTGATTAGCGTTGATCATACATACAGACAGACAAAAAATAAAAAATAAACTTTTTGGCTTTCTATTATTCTTTTTAGGTGTCCCTCTATCCATTTTAGTCAAAAAATCCTCCGAGCGCATCTAGTATAATATATTATCATAAATGATAAAATTCCCTATACAAATCTTGACATTTTTGTCACTCGATCACACGAGTATACTGGACGGATCTCGATGAAGCTTAAACACAAATAGAGAAAGACTTAAAAATCACATAAGATAATTTTATCCCGAAATTCCCAACTAAGCGGAACCCCGGGGCGTAGCAAGTTTTCCATGCCTATGAAAAATGCTATATTAGCTGCGCCTCGGGGCCCTTACTCCTGCAGGAATTTCGGGATAAAAAGTACCCTATGTGCTATTCCCGGTATTTTTCTACCCGTGTACCAAATTTCATCGAAATCCGTCCAGTAGATTTTGCGTAGTTGAGTATCAAACATACATCTAAATTTTCACATTTACAATATCTGTGGGATTTGCGTGCAATTTCTTTGATGAAAGCACTAAGTATTGGACCGATGTGGTCCAAAATTTATATGTATTTAGTCCCATTAAACGTTAAGAATTTAATGCTCTTAAAACTTTACTAATAGCACTTCATGTTTTCGAAATTCTGGGTCTTTTTCGAGATATAATAGTAAAACTGCAACAATACCCCTCTTTTTAGGTACATTTTCACAACATGTGCCCCAAACACAACTTTTAGCTGGAAACCGTCAAGTCTATCAAAATAAGACATGGGACATATTTTATTAAGAATTTAATAAGAATCATCTTTTAGCCTTTTGACACCTTTTTTCGTATCTATAAATAGTTTTCGAGAAAAAGTGAAAAAACCGGTAAAGGGGACACATTTCCAGGAGTAAAGGGGGGATAGCGTCAGGGGAGGGTACAGGGAAGGGCAGTGAGCGTTGAACACCACAACCAAAAGTATATGTCACACAAGTTTCAAAACTTTATGAATTAGTTTTTCTGAAAACATAGAATGACCGGACTAATTATGTGTCAGGAAATGCACAGCACAAGTGTTTCTTTATACAATCAAATACAAAAACTTTAACGGAGGTTTGTCGTGATGAAGAATTTTATCATCATCATCATCCATCATTCCAAGCAATGAAGGAGTCATCGTGCACAGAATAATGACTGCAATATTAAACAATTTATGTGGGAAAGGAATAACTATATCTTTTTTTGTTTTCTTTAATTAATAAATAAAAGTTCGGAAAAGATCATTTCATTACTAAAAAAAAAGTCAACAATGTGTGAGATATACCACTTAGTTTTATTTAAAAAAATATAAACCTACAGTATACAATGTAATAGGCACATAGTACGATTATGACCATGACGTCTGCGGTGGTATTTCCTGCTACTTTTCAGTCATGGTATCAAGTTAGATTGATTTTGAAAATGGGTGTTCGAACTATTGATAGATTTGTGTTGGGAATCTTAAGAGGTGGTGAAAATTCAAACTGCTGAAACTATTGGTAGATAGGTATTTGCATTATATTGTTCGTGAACTAATTAAATTTCCTCTCTCACAGTTTATTACTAAATTATGATTTTGCACTATTGAACTTGAAGTTTTTCTTCTTGTGGTGCCTTCTTCGTTACTGGAGGCCGGCCGTCAGTTTCGCAAACTCTTTCTGTTCAAGCCGCTATGCGAAACGGCTCCTTAACCCTGGTGACTCCGGTCCACTTCCGCGGTATATTACTCAGCCGCGTGATTTTTTGCGTCTTTCAGCACGTCTCTTGCCTTCTATTTTGCCCATTATAATAAGTTGAAGCAGGTGAGCTTGATATCTGTCGTGTCGCAAAACGTGTCCCAAATATTCAACTTTGCGCTTTTTTGGACAGTTTGCAACAACACGTCTAGACATTGCAACGCGCTGGGGAACTTTTTTCGTTGTTGACTTTCTGAGTCCAGTTGATACGAACTTGAACTATATATATAGGTATTACCTCATAAATATATTTGTTTGCTTTCTTACAAAATATGACAACGTCAAGAAGAAATTATAGGCGTTATTCGCTCTTTGAATTTTTTAAATTTCTTTTTCTTTTTTTCTTATGCTGCCAGCCAGTCCGATAGGCATTATTGTAGTTAGACCACTCTTTTTAAATAAGCGCCATCTGGTAGCGTATTTTTAAATTTATGAACAATGCTTTGCGCTATATTTAATGTCATTTTGAAAGCTCTGCGTCGTAGTGTGAGTGAGGTGTAGAGATACGAAGATTCATGGCAGATTCTATTCTAAAGCTTTTTTATCATTATGTGTTGACTGAAATAAAAATCATCGTAGGCCATAAAATAAATAAAAGAGTATGTTTACCGCTCGCCAATTCAAAATGTTTGCCTATAAGTACTGCAAACAACGCAACAAAAAATAAAAACGGAACAATGTTGCTATCAACGCCATCCAGCGGAAATTGTTTAATGAACAGCCCTTCTGTTTAACCTTAAGTGGATACTTTCCAAAAAGTGCGTTGTAGATAATATAATTTGCTTAACCCAAGCCATTTTAAATCTTAAGTGGAGGAGTAATTATAGTTTTCAGTCGAGAAAGAAGATTTTAAAAGATAAGTATAGTAATATTCTTAATTCAAATAAACCAGAGGTTTCATACTAAAAACCAGATTTATCTTAGGTGAATACTTTGTGTGCGTTGTGTAGATAATATAATTTGCTTAGCTTAAGTATTTATTTTTTGAAGTAAGAATATATGAGATTTTGAATTTCCACTTCAGTTCAAAATATTATTTTTTATTAATTTGAAAATCCGGGAAGCAAAAACCATTAAGTTCGGAAAATGCATGAAAAATTGGGTACATTACAAAATCAATCAAAATCGACAAATTTGAACTACGTCAAAATAATTGTCATGCTTATCCGTCTACCGGATTTTCAAATTAAGTAATATAATTAGTTTCAACTAAAGTGGAATTCTCAATTTTAATCTCATACATAGTTACTTCAAAAAAACAAATACTTGCTAAGCAAATTATCTACACAACGCACAGAAAGTAAACATAAGATAAAGTTGGTTTTAGTACCTATGAAACCTCTGGTTACTTGGAATAAAGAATTTTAATATACTCAACTTAAAAAATCTTCTTTTCTCTCAACTGAAAACTACCATTACTGTATTTTTAAATTAAAAAAAAATATAGTTTTACCTAAAAAGTGTAATCTTGTACACTAACAATCTTATTATTAAAAACTTGAACTAAGCAAATGATATCCACAAAAAGTACTTAAACTTAACACCGTTATACTATACATGCCGTTTTAGTAAGAAAACCTCTACCTAGCAATATTTAAAGTAAGAGTATTAATAGTACTCACCTTTAACAATCTGCTTTCTGGGATGTCCATAATCTGTGAAATTAAAACCAAATAATAATTATAAGTTGGGATATATTAATTTATTAAATTATATCAAAAATTTATGGCTCCCTTGCCAGTAGAACACAACTATCACAAAAATAAAAATAATGAAAAGTAGGTTATTTATCTTCTTATTATCGTTCTTAAATCAAAGTCTGGGAAAAATATATTCTCAATTGATATATATAGTATTTTCCAAATCTTCTAGTTCATCGTGAGTGTCACTCGTTACAGACTTTGTTGTCAGTGTAGAATCGGTGTCAGTCTGAAAAAATTCAAAAATTCAATTTATGTTTGTCACACTATCATACTTTATACTAATATAATAAAGAGGAGAAGATTTGTATTTTTCTATTTTTGTATGATTGAAAATGAAATGAGAAATGAAAAATGAAAATGCATTTATTTCTTTTCTACAAAGTGTTCAAAGATACATTGTTAGATTGTATGTTATGATTGTAATGAATAAACTAAAACTACTAGACCAATTTCAAAATTCTTCAATCACCATTATAATGCTACATTATCCCTGAGTAACATAGGCTATTTTTTATCCGACTGCTGGGCATAGGTTGTAGTCCACGCGCGGGCAGGTTAGTAGTCCACGCGCGGGTGATATCGCGCGCGGAAAGCTAGTACTAAAATAAAACAAATAGGTAAATAACACATGTAGTTTGTATGTAACAAACGTTCTAGGCAAACTCGCTTAAATAATGACTATTTTCCAAAAAATGAACCGACTTCCATTACAAAACTTAAAATCATGAAATAACAATAAAGAAAAATGTATTAGCATTCTACCTACTGAATGAGGTGAAGTCGGTGCCAAGTGCAGGAGTAAGGGTGTTATGTATCATTGTTTAGCTAGGTGATATATATACATGATTCTAATATTAACTTAGATTATTTAATATTCAATTTGGCACCGACTTCACCTCTCATTCAGTAGGTAGAATGCTAATACATTTTTCTTTATTGTTATTGTCATGATCGTCAAAAAATATAGTTTTATGATGGAAGTCGTTCATTTTTTTTGGAAAGTTTTATTTTATCATTTTTAGTTCAATAAAAACTTTTCTTTCACTAGCCGAAAATAAAGAATTAAGATGGAAACTTTTTATGTCAGTTTGATTTGAAATGTCACAACATGTCAAATTGTCTATTATTTTGGCAGATAAATAGACCGAGAGCCCGTGACGACCAAACCTTCCTTACTGTAAAAATGCTGAAATGTTTCTCTGCGTGGTATATACGGGTAAAAATATTAGCGACTAGGTATGAAGTTTGGATCTTTAGTTGTCTATGTAGGTATATGATGGATAGTAAGGATGATTTTTTATAGGTAAAAAAGCAACCTTTGAGGCCTCCCCAAAGTAATAGTTAAAATTAAGCTTTTATAATAAATCAAATAGTAACTATAATTTAGTATACTAGCAGGGGTTTATATCTGCACTAATTGCCTGGTAAATGGATGGCGATTTCTAATATTATTAGAATAAAATCTTTAAATAACTTTATTTTGGAGGAAATTGAGTTACCACTTTAAATGTTATTGCTACAAGTAATCTGTCTAAGTAATCATGAACCAATTTTTATAGTCGCTAATCGCTATTTCTATGTTGGGGACATACACAGAAAATCTTGAGTTTTAATAAAAATAAGTGAAAGCATGCTGTCGCGGGCTTTTGCTCTATAATGCAATGTTGTTATTTTTATATTTTGTTAGGTATCTTTAAAATTACCGAACAGATTCTGATACGTGGTTGCAAAATGGGACCAACTTCTGGGAATACACCATTACGAATAAAAAACAATTTTGGAAATCAGTCCACAATTGGCGGAGAAATCGGCGAACATACATAAAAAAAACACATACATACACATCGAAACATATATAACCTCTCCCTTTTTTTGGGAAGTTCGGTAGGTTGAAAACACTTCCTCTTCTACAAATAACCCAAACTTTTATTAGTTTATTACGTAGCCTGTAGCCTCGCTAACTATTTGGTTCTATACAGATGAAAACACTCCAACGAATATAAAATTTACATATTTTAATAGCAGGTACTTACATGTCCAGTGGAAGTAATTCATCCTGATTTTATGAGAATCGTGTGACTATTACCGGGCAAAGTTCCTTAAGAAGTTTTTCGACTTAGGTGCCTTTAGTTAGATTTTTGGTTTGATTTCATGTTCTGGAAAAAGAGGTAATAATATTAATACCTATACTAATAATTATATATATTATTATTATTATATTAATTAATACTTATACTATATATTATAATAATAAATGATTTAATAATTTGATTTAACTTAATACCTACCTAGTAAGTACACTTTAAATTAACTTACAAGGTAGTAGGTGGCGTACGTAAATAGAAAGTTCGGTACCTATTTACCTTGGAACCGAAGAATTAGTGATTCTGGGACCTGCCATGCCTTCAGTAAAGAAGCTAATTTCTGTCCCGATGATGATCTGGGCTTGAAACGAGTTTTACCGCACGTGTTCACCGTGGGAGGTGCCCTCGGCGCCTCATCAGTCAAAGGCAGTGTTTTTCGTTCATCTAATAACAATCAATATAATGTTTAATTAATTAACATATTTTCAATCCAATAAAATAATTTCTTTAATATTTACTACTCACTCATGTGTTCCTGTTTCTTAACGAAATAACTGTAAACCAAACCAACCACGTAGCACAGCACAGCGTTGCGTTGGTAGCCGTGAGAGACCAGACCAACACAACACAAAACAACAAACAACGGTTATTGGTCGCAGTGTTGCCACCTCATGATTTGGATTTTCCCCGGACTCCTCGCTAATTGGGAGGAAAAAGGTGGCATCTTGTCTTGGAAAACCTTTCTGCCTCAAACAAACTATCCGAATCTAAATTATTTGAAATACTTTTGTGTTAATACTGACAAATCACTTAATCCGGTAAGCATCGTACGCTTCCATTCCTGATGCAGTGGGCGCAGATTTAAGGAATTTAAGTAATAATGGTAATTATGTTGGACGGACGGCAGTAGTGTTTTAAATGGATATTAAGGGGAAAAATAATTTTGAGGGATTTCATTTAGCATTTATGCTAACAAAACAAAACACAATCACAACAAGTTATTTGTACATGTCCTAAAACTGTTTGTACGGGATACGGGTATCAACGATTAAGTAGCCATCTTCGGTAATTTGCTTTGGAAGCCTTTTCTCCCTTAAAATTTTCCGCGTTTCAAAACTCTTTTCCCAAAAAAAAAAAATTAATACGCGCAGCAAAATTACATGACCGCATCTACCGTATAGGTATAAAATCGGAACATTAATAAAAACACACAACAACGGCAAAGCAAGTTTCGTTTGGATACACGTAGTTACATTTTTTTTTTTACTTTCCGCTAAATGAAATCCCTCAAATGTAAAAAAAAAATAGTTGTGGTAAACACATTATTGATGCATATTAAAATTTCATGGCATTGTACTGTGTCAAACTAATATTATAAATAGGTAAACTTTGTAAGTTTGTTTGTAGGAAGGAAGTAATCTCTGGATTTACTGGAATTTTATTTTAAAAAAATTCTTACACCAATAGGAAAGCTACATTACTCCCTGAGTGACAAAGGCTACAATTTATGTACATGCACCTCCCGAGCATAGCCAGAGTAGAGGAGTGTATCAATAAACCTAGTTTACCATTGTGCAGTGGTATGCCGTTCACTTCCATAAACTGCAATGGGCGTTATCACTGATATAACAGCCTCATCTTGGGCTGTAAAATCTCTCAATTTGTGAGGGGCCATTAAGCCAGTTCCTTCCAGGACCATCAGCCTTTTTGTTCCCTTTTATTTTTCAGTGCTTTTTTTCTTGACACCATTTCGAAGGTCACTTGCCAAGTCTAAAAATGTAATTCATTTGAAAATGTTAAGTATATATCATCCTAACTGGGTCTATCCTAATCCTAACTTATATTATAAATGCGAAAGTGAGTTTATTTTATTTGTTTGTTGATTTGTTGCTTATGCTTTATCTTACTAAGCCAATTTGCATACACATAGAAGGTTACAGCAGAAGGTACATAGGGTACCTTTTATCCCAGGAAAAAGCACTGGGAAATTCACATCGGGGGATGCCGCCTCGTAAAAAAGCTAGTATCCTATAAGTGTACCAATATATAAAAACATATAAGTGTACCAATATATAAACATATATGAACCACAAAACAGTTACAAAATGTTGTTTAAGAAAACTTTATGTGTTAGTAATTAGACGTCAAATTTAATGCAGCTAGCACTGACCTGTTTCCATTTTTTTCCACTGATTTTACTGGACCTCCAAGGGCATTCAGTGTTTCAGCGAGTTTTTTCCATCTGCTGCTCTAATGCCACTCTACCTTGAAGACCAGTACCACGACCCGAGGCAACATCACTGTTCATTTTCATAAATTCAACCAACATGGGCGAGTTGGGTCGATGAGTTGCCTTACACCTTTGACATCCTTTACAACAAAGTTTAAACAATTTGGCTGGTAAATAAAACGCGTGTTCACTGTTTAGGGATTTTCGTCAAGTCAGACTAACTTTAATTTATAGGTAGTATTTAACAGATGTTTGGACCCATAACGGAACATAAATATGATAAAAAATGGTTTTAAGGCGTTTTGGCAATAATCATAAAAATAGGTACCGGTTGCCATAAAAATAAGGCATCCTTTGTTGTAAAAGTTGGGTACCAAGTTATGTCCGCTGTGGAACGCTACATTACTTAAGCTTAAGAATAAGAAATATTACTTACCATTCCGAAAGTTTATATTATCTACAAAACAATGTAAATGCATTTTAAAACTAAGTAAGCACTACTACGATTTCGCGCGACTGCTGTCAAACGTGGAATTTTTGACAGTTCTAACCACGCTTCCGTCGTGCGTTATTTTCGCAAGGTTTCGTTCAAGAGCGTTACAGAATAGGTTTTTATTGACAGATGTCTTGAACTAATTAAGGAATTGACGAGGTTTCTTGAAACAAGGAAATCGTTAAGTGGTCATAGAGAATAAGGGCCCCTGGCGATAACCTTAGAGCTGCGAAAATAGCTTTAGTCGTTTTAACTAGCTCTGCGATATAACCCTTAGCTCCTAATTCGGCAAACATTAAAAAAGCTTGTAGTTGTTACAATCCTAAAAAGGCAAGTTAATTAAAAATGCTCTCTAGTAATTTGTTAATGACAGCCATATTTTTTTACTGAAATAATTAAAAAAAAATTAAGAAAATAGCAATATTTTATCCAAAAAGGCAATATTAAGAAACGTATGCTGCAATATGATTTAATATATATAATGCTTTTTCTTTTGAATAGAAGTTTTTATTTCCAATGCGATTTGCCACCAACCAATTTCATTTTATACTTTATATTGCATTAAAATATCTTCAAAATTTTTAACTTTCGAAAGGCCCGTCTCGTATAACCAGCCAATTTATCCTAACATTTCACAATAAAGTGCTAGTCGCAGTATTTTTGATAATATTGCCTGGACTTCAACAAGTCTCCAAAATTATTTCGTTATGAATACATCACTCGCACATTTTAAAACTTGTTACATGACAGCTACTAAATCGCCATTTATAAATAAAGTATTTAAAGCCACGAGTGGTGTTTTGTGTAAAAATATCTTAAACAGAAACATTTTAAAACCCGGGATTCTTCTTGAAAAGGCATTTGATTCTAAGTCCATCAAAAAGGTTTCTAAGTTGTCATAGGTTACATTCAAGTGATTAATTTAAGTAACTTTTAAAGCTGTCTATACAAGGTTATATTAACGTTAAATTAAGGTATTCTGATAAGAACTATAGGTTTTGCTGTAGCTCTTCGAAAAGGTCTTCTAAAACGTGGGCCCTTTTTGCACACAGGAGGTTAATATAAGGTTAACATAATGTTATTGGAGTCTATTAAGACTTCTATGAGTAGATTTCCATACAAAGGTTCTAGAACCTTTTTAAAATCTTTCTAAAACCTAAAATGTTACTTGGGTGAGTACCCCAATTAATAAATCCAGATTTAATTCTGCAGGAAAATGGAAAAAAAATATAAAGGGACAAATCACACAGACTGAGTTATAGGCCGGTCGACAAGTCGCAAAAAGTGGACTTTCGTAGAAAAAGGTCGGAATTTAATGAAACTTGGAGATGTTGTTCAGGGATGGTTAATTAACATTTTGTCAAGCTTTGGACCTCGAGGACCCTGTGCAAAAAGAGGAGGGGGGGAAAAACTGAAAAAAATTCGACCTTTCGTCAGTTTTTCGTCAATATTTCTTTTTCCTTACATTCTACTGCAAAAGCATCTCAGTACTTTTTTGTAGAGCGTTAAATTTCACATAATTTTCACTAAACAAACTTATTTATAAGTCAATTCGTTACCGAGATATGGCACTACGAAAGAAAAGTCAATTTTCAAAATTCGTAAAAAAATGGCGAAAATGCAGAATTCCACCTTTTTTTCTTAAGATACCTATATCAGAATAATGATGAAGTGTTGTTTCTATTATGATCCCTTGTTACAATAACAAATATTTTAACCCCCCCCCCCCTTCCCTACCCAACCCCAATTCTCAAAAGCTTATTTCTCTGGAAATCGATCAGGCTGTTAAGGAGGTCCCTGCCGTTGTCGTATTCGTCGATTATGTCTGATGAGTCCTCCTCGTTAAAATCAGTTGTGGGGGTTTTCACAGGAGTGGCCTGTGCAGTACTTGCACATTGCTGAGCATCTAAGACCTGCTATCTTGCAGCCGCCAGCTCCGGTGCTACAGCCTTTGCTGCACTTGCAGGAAACAATTTGGAGGATGTTATCTGGGCTCCCAGCATTTTTGGTTGTGGGGATTGGTAGTCATGTTTTCCTGGCGTATCCGTCAACGGCGAATCTTGTCTCCGAAGATGGGAACGGATATGGCTAGCAAAAAAACCAAACACACGATTAGTTACGAAGGGTAAAATGCAACTAGCCCGCCTACTAACGACAAGGGACGCTGCCAATTACCACTCCCTCCGCATTCACCAGCAAGTACAAGTTCGAGTTAAGTGGCAGGATCGAATTCCAAACACCACTATCCTACAGAGGACTCAAATGATGGGCATAGAATCTCTGCTCATTCAGGGACAATTAAGATGGTGTGGACTGGACATCTAGTACGCATGGACGATGCTAGGCTGCCTAAGTCTGTTTTCTATTCACAGTCACAGCTGCATAAAGACAAACACAAAGCTGGAGGACAATATCTGCGTTACAAAGATGTCCTATAACGTCACCTCTAGCTGCATGTGAGATTCCAACAGAACGTTGGGAAGAGCTTGCGAGACAGAGGCAAGCATGGTGCAGCTCTGTCAAAGAGGCAGTTAATAAATTTGAAGAGAATTGGCTATCATATATCGACTCTAAACGCCTCCTACGAAAAACCTGTCCCAAGCCTTCCTACACGTACACATACAACAACTTAGCTCAGTTGCACTGTGCGCCATGCAACCGGATCTTTAAAACCAAGTTTGGTTTTCCTAGCCATATCAGTTCCCATCTACGGAGACAGGATTCGCCGTTGACGGACACGTCAGGGAGGACATGACTAACAATCCCCACAACCAAAAATGCTGGGCCAGATAACATCCTCCAAATTGTTTTCTGCAAGTGCAGCAAAGGCTGTAGCACCGGAGCTGGCGGCTGCAAGAAAAGCAGGTCTCAGATGCTCAGCAATGTTTAAGTACTGCACAGGCCACTCCTGTGAAATCGCCTCCATAACTGATTTGAACGAGGAGGGACTCATCAGACATAATCGACGAATACGACAACGGCAAGGACGTCCTTAACAGCCTGATCGCTCAGGAGGACAACGAGCTGCCAGAAGCCAAGAACCAACGACTAAAGAAATCTCGGACAGGAACTGTAATGAGTACAAATGAGTACCTCTAAAGTATGAGTACCTTTCAACAATAATATCTTAATATCTCTGTTGCCTATAATATGAATGCTTTTTGTGAATATAATTACATTAATTTTTGTTCACGAAAGGACTTTTGTCTTTTTTACCTGCTCTGGAATAATTATGTAGTGGGGAGGGGGAGGGGTCTAAAAAGTAACTAATACCAATTCCAACATTACCGACATGATATAAATGTATATGGTTGGAATTAAATTACAGAAGAAAATAAGCTTTTTTGAGAATTGGGGTTGGGTAGGGAAGGGGGGGGTTCGAAATATTTGTTATTGTAACAAGGGACCATTAGAAACAACACTTCATCTATTATTCTGATATAAGGTAATCCGAAGAAAAAAGGTGGAATTCTGCATTTTCGCCATTTTTTAGCGAATTTTGAAAATTGACTTTTCTTTCGTAGCGCCATATCTCGGTAACGAATTGACTTCACAGCAACAAGTTTGTTTAGTGAAAATTGTGTGAAATTTAACGCTCTACAAAAAAGTACTGAGATGCTTTTTGCAGTAGGATATGTAAGGAAAAAAATATTGACGAAAAACTGACGAAAGGTCGAAATTTTTTCAGTTTTTCCCCCTCCTCTTTTTGCACAGGGGTCCTCGAGGTCCAAAACTTGGACAAAATGTTAATTAACCATCCCTGAACAACATCTCCAAGTTTCATTAAATTCCGACCTTTTTCTATCTGAAACTACCTGTCGACTGGGCTATTAGCCCCAAAGTGAAGTCGAGACTTGTAGTTATGGGATATACTATTCTTACGTCAATGCTAAGTACGAACTTACACTCAAACATATTTTTAATCATATGTCTATAAGGAGAGTATAATAATAATAATATGTGGAAAATACTTTTTTTTTTATCTAAACTTTACAAATTACTTAGCTGAAACTCAAGTATTAATTATTCGTCAGAACGAATGAAGGTATTGTGTTAAAACATTTAACTATTTCAATTCAAATACCTAATGTGAATTCTCAAGATCATGCTGCCCGTACTTAACTTTAAACACTTTTTTCTTGATCCATACTTAACAATAACATACTTATAAAAAAACCATCTTAAATTGATGTTATTAGTTGAACAAATATACTAAATTAATTATCAGAAAACGAAAAAGTCTTGTGTACAAAATAAGTATTGAACATTGAACGATTTCAGTAAAAATAATTTGGACTTCTTACGCGAATTAACCTTACTTACTCTAAATATATTTTTTCTTGGTCCAAACAATTAAACGTATTATGAAGAATCGTTATTCTTTCTTATTTAGAAAAAATAATATTCTTTAGTTGCATATCATATTTTTGTTCTCACAAAACGAAAACGTCTTGTGTGAAAACATCGAATTATTTAATTTAAAACAATTTGGATTCTCAAGCCAATGCTACAACCGTACTTAATCTAGAACACTTTTTTTTTTTCTTATGATTTTCCATGACACAAATTAAAAAAAAGAAATAGTTCCAAATGACTTCATAGATGGCGCTTAGTAAAAGCCGATATACGTAAATTAAATCCGAGAGAACGAAAAAGTCCATACAAAAAGCAAAAACGGAATTGGCATTTCAGTGAAAATAATTTGGCATTGTTACGCTGAAAAAAACTTACTAACAATCAAAGTATCTATATTGTGATTTGTGCAATCTGTCAAACTTAAGTTATGTGAATTTTTTTTCTTTCTCTGGTTGACAAGAAAAAGCGCACCATATAGGTTCAGCCATTATTACGACTCGGCTTTCATAAAACGCTCTCTGTTGAGACTTTTGACTTTTGTACTTTGATTTTTCTTAATTAGCTGTCAGAAAAATCGCTCATTGCAAACTTTACAACAATTTATATAAAGAAACATAGTTTTTCTTAATTTGAAATATCAATATTATTAATTGAACAATATAATTACTTATCAGAAAACGAAAAAGTCATGTGTAAAAAAATTTAACGATTTCAGAAGTCAAAATAATTTTGATGCTTACGCTAATTCTGACTTTACTTAGGTACCCTAAAATATTTTTTTCTTGGTCCTAACAATTAAACGTATTATGAAGAATTGTTATTCTTTCTTATTTAGAAAAAAATATATTCTTAATTGCATATCATATTTTGTTCTCACAAAACGAAAACGTATTGTGTGAAAACATTGAACGATTTCAGTAAAATAATTTGGGATTCTTAAACGCGAATGCTAACCTTACTTAATTTAAAATACGTTTTTCTTAATGCAAAACTTTTCAACAACTTATAAAGGAACATCATTTTTCTTAATTTTAAAATATCAATATTCTTAGTTGAATAGTATAATTTATTCTCAGAAAAAGAAAAAGTCTTGTTTGAAAACATTAAATAATTCTCAGTCAAAATAATTAGGATTCTTACGCTAATGCTAACCTTACTTGCCCTAAAATATGTTTTTCTTGGTCTAAACAATTAAAACGTATTATGAAGAATCGTTATTCTTTCTTATTTAGAAAAAATTATATTCTTAGTTGCATATCATATTTTGTTCTCCACAAAACGAAAACGTCTTGTGTGAAAACATTGAATTATTTCAATTCAAACAATTCTGGATTCTCAATTCAATGCTAATCGTAATTATTCTAAAATACTATTTTCTTAATTCAAACTTTACAATAACTTATAAAGAAACATAATTTTTCTTAATTTTTAAATATTAATATTATTAGTTGAACAATATAATTAATTATCTGAAAAACGACAAAGTTCTTTATATGAAAACATTGAATGATTTTAGTCTAAATAATTTGGATTCTTACGCTAATACTAACCTTTGACTTACACTAAAACATTTTTTCTTGGCCCAAACAATTAAACGTCTTATGAAGAACCGATTTTCTTTCTTCTTATTTAGAAAAAAATAATATTCTTAGTTGCATATCATATTTTGTTCTCACAAAACGAAAAACGTGACTTGTGTGAAAACATTGAATTTTTTTTTTTTTTTTTTTTTTTTTTTTTCTATATAATAAATAAATATATACGGACAAATCAATCAATCAATTATTTCAGTTCAAAAATTTGAATTCTCAAGCCAATGCTAACCGTACTTAAAATCTAAAATACTTTTTTCTTAATGCAAACTTTACAACTTCTTATAAAGAAACATCGTTTTTCTTAATTTTGAAATGTCAATATTATTAGTTGAACAATATAATTTATTCTCAGAAAACGAAAAAGTCTTGTTTGAAAACATTGAACTACTTCAGTCAAAATAATTTGGATTCTTACGCTAATGCTAACCTTACTTACCCTAAAATATTTTTTTCTTGATTACAAAACTAACTTTTCTTCAACAAAAAATGTTTTCTTGTTTGAAAACTTTCCTAATTTTGGGATAAAAGCAACGTAAATTTATTAAATCAGAGAAAATATAGATTTTATTTTAAGAATATATTCTTCAGTTAACAAATTTTGATGTTTAGCTTTAAGTCAACAAGTGCAACTTTTGGTTCAAATCTGTAAGGCTCTTGAACCCAAACAACTGCCCCTCGGATTAAAACACATGAAAATCTTAATTTAAGACAGTAATTTTTATTCAGCCAACGCTTTAAAACACTTGAATTAAAAATTATTGTTTTATTTTTAGTAAATTTACTAAGAATAATACTGTTTTTCATGGAGAATATCATATTTGTTGAGCTGAGATATTCTTGTTAACTCAAGCAAACATTTATTTAACTTAAAACAATATTTCTGAGAATAAAAATATTCTTGATGCAAAAATAATTCCGCGAGCTTTCTTTTTTCCGTGCAGAGTTCCCGTAACGCATGGAACAAACAAAAATTTAACATTAAATGTATTTAAACATGATGACTGAGAAGGCTCAAAATGATCATCATTCTCATTGTTTTCTTCGCCAGAGGACACGCCGTTGAAGCATGTTCCTTGGCAATGAAGGCACGCAGCAGAACATTTCAGCATTGCTTTCCGGCATTCCACATTTGCCGCTGCTACAATCCTTGGTGCAGGGACAAAATATTGTTTTTAATAAGACCTCAGGCGCTGGTAAATCGTCTGTTGTTCTTGGCGTCAAGATATCACCTTAACTTTTACACCCCCACTTTTGAGGGGCAGCTCATTCCCGAGCCACTGCTGCAATTGGTGGTAATTCCGCCAGGAATCATTCGTGAGGTCAGTAGCAAATATCCGCTCCCTCCTACCAGCTGATTTATAAATATTATTCCTTTAGAGCCCTCTCTGCAAGAACCACTTACAACTAAGGAGAGCGAGGAAGAAGATACAGAAAACGAACAGTTGCCACGACCTAAGACTGCCGAAGAGGATAAAAATACATATATTTTTTTTCATACATACAACCAAGCAGGCAAACAAGTATACAGGCCCTTGATTCTACAAATTACAAACGTAGATGTCGTGCCTCAGTTGTGTCTCAAAAGCCAAAGAAATCGAAATAAAACATAGAAGTCTTACAGAGATCTTGTCTCTTTATTTCAATTTCTTAGGCTCTTAAGACACAATGAGGGATTTTCCGTGACACAAATTAAAAAAAGAAATAGTTCCAAATGACTTCATAGATGGCGCTTAGTAAAAGCCGAGAGAAAAAATTCCATACAAAAAGCAAAAAATCCACGGGATTGGCATTAAAAAAAATAAAACTTAGTAAAAAAAAAACTAAAACGTATCTATATTGTGATTTGTGCAACTGTCAAACTGTTATGTGATTTTTTTTTCTGCCTCTGGTTGAAAAAGTAAAAGCGCACCATATAGGTTCAGCCCATAGACATAGAAAAAAATCATTCTTTAATAGACTGATAAGCTTGGTTGTCAAATGAAGCCGAAAAACGTTTTCCAAATTTAATGACAGTGTATGAAAGTGATGTGACCTTACAACTAAGCATCGACAATTTGTATCGATACTACATAAATAAAAACCTAGTAGTGCCAGTAGTACCTTTGTTGCCAAATTTCACAATTTTAGGTCAATGGGAAGTAGATACCTATATATCGAGGAGCAATTAAATAAGCTCGAGCGTCTTCAAAATCTCTTTATTCGATTCATATATGGTCTTCGTAAATATGACCATGTTACTCAATTTCGCACTAAACTCGAGTGGCTCCCTATTCGTCGGCGCCGTGACTGGCATATCCTTTCCTTATTATTCACAATTCTTTTTAAACCTACCTCTCCTAGCTACCTTAAAAACCTGTTCAAGATTCGCAGTGAGACCCAGGGTCGTTCATTGCGAAGTACAGAAAAAGTCCGCCTTATTACCCCAGATCACAATACTCAATTTTTCGCGAAGTCATTTACTGTACAAGCCGCCCGTCTTTGGAATGCGCTACCATACTCCATCCGGTGTGCACAAACCCTAAGCAGCTTTAAATCTCAGGTTAAGTCGTATTACTTATCTCTATGATTATTTCTTCTTTGTCTTGCCTTATCTCTCTTCTTTTTTCTATCTTTTGGTTTACGTGCATACGTTGTTCGCATAATTCCCTTTTGTGTAATGTATATATATATATTATATATATGTAGGTTTATTGAATTATAGTATTGTATGTAGGTTTATGATAAGTTAAATGTATTTATATATAAAATCAGTCTATTTTACTATTTTTCTCCTTAACCCAACCCGCACAACATAAATTTCGTCTTCAGCAATTTCTCAATTGGTTGCCTGGAAGAAATTGCTGTCAGCGATAAGGCCGCCTTTTGCGCATCTTCCTTTCTTTTTTTTTAGTTGTAAGTTACTTTATGTACCTTAAAATGTAATTTCTTGTGTGTGGAATAAAGAATTGTTGAATTGTTGTTGTTGTATCCTGTCTGAAAAACAAATTATGCGAAAAATCGCAACATTTACGGTAATATCTCCTAATCACGTTGACGTATAATTTTGATTATTCTTCTACACAATGAGGTTTGTAATAAAAATAAAGATTGGATTTAATCAAAATTAAATATTTATTTTTATATCTATATGTACGTACATATGGTCTATACATATAAAAAAACTGTAACCAGTCTGTGACTATTCATGAGAGATATGGAAAAAAATAGAAAACCATTCCTTTTTTTTCCATTCGTCTTGATGATATTAATACTCGTATTAACAATAATAATTAATGGGCGGACGAAGTCGTGGGCACAGTAAGTCATGTCAGTCATCAGTAATGGTAATTGCATAATATAGTTTCAACGGACTGCTCTTTTAAAATTGCAATGTTTTCGAAGAGCAAAAGTCAAAATCAAAGTCATCCAAGACAAGCCAAATAGTCGAAATAAAAAGTCATCCAACACAAGCCAAATGAAGCGCAAGAGCACTATCTGCCTTTTCTCGAAGCGCTTCGTAATTTTTTGAACCCTCATAACTAGGGTATGGAATAAACCAGATAAACAAAATTCTCAGCATATAATTGTAGTAAATCACCCACCAAATTAGGGCATGAAAGTTAGTTACAAACTTAGTTGGTATAGCAGATTTTCGTATCTTGCCACTAGCAATGTAAAAGTCGTTGTTGTCGAAGTGTCGACTACATATACGAGATCCTTCATTTGGTTGAATTATTCAAGTTGCATTTTTAATTATTTTAAGCCAAGTGTGGCGTCGTTGCCATCAGTGGTGATTCTGAAATTGAAGAGAAGTATGTATTTAGCTAAGAAAAATATTTTTTTGCAAAATGTACTTGACGATAATTGAACCTTTTCTAAGTTTCGAATTAGTTTTCAGTTAAACATATATTGAACCGAAAATGATGTTTTGAATTTTTATCGATAATTATACCTCCGGTACTGGTCCTACCTCTAGCAAGTGCCTCGAAAAATGCCAATATTTCGATACTCAATATTTTCTTAAATAGTTCTTTTTAATATGCGATGATACATTTTCTTACAAGAAATCAATACAATACACGAAAAATACATCATTGAGACGAACATATCTATGTATACTTCCAACAAAGAACAAGCCCACTTGAAATTCAACTATTGTAAATAGTGATGTGCCGTTTCCGAAATTTTCGAGAATTGTTGGAAACGGTCAGGAAACTTTTGATTCTCGGAAATATTCCCTTTAGAATGGAAAAAATTGTTGGAAAAGTACTTGAAATATATAAAAATCTTCTGAATTTTTCTTTATGCAGTCGTCTTTATAATAAGAAGATTGATAATCATTGAATTTTTCATGAAAATCTGATGACGGGAAATACATATTTTTCCAAATTCCCGAGAAATTTTCCAAGAAATTTCTGAGAAATTTCTTGGAAAATTTCCCAGGAAAGGGATTTCTGGGAAAATTTCCAAGAAATTTTCGAGAAATTTCTTGGCAAATTTCTTTCCTGAGAATTTCTCTATAAATTTCTTTAAAATTTTATAGATCATCATTAGCTGCTTTCCGCCTGCGGCTTTCGCTCGCGTTAATCCTTTCTTAGCGGATGCCTACGTCATAACATCTAGTGGTTTGAGCTGTGCGTTGATAGATCACTATGTCAGTCAGTCAGCCAGTCAGTCGGTCACCTTTAAGTTATATATATAGATTCTCAGAAGTTAGTATTTTGCAAAGCTTGAACTTTTTGTGCAAATAATGATGATGTACGATTCTTTTGAATGAAAAGAATTTTTGTATGCTAATTTTATCTAGTTTATTTAACTTTTAAAACGAAACGACCAAAAACTTTTAAATACCTTAAAATGAAAACGACCAAAACTTTTAAATACCTGAGTAATATCAATCAATGAATGTTTCAAATTCAGAAATAGACAAAGGAGGAGTTAAAAATAAATAAACTCATGGTTGGTACTATTGATATATTTCAAGTTCAATACAAAATTGGGTTTTGTGAAAAGATAGATAACATAGATCAAACAACTTTCAATCAATTTTCATTTCTGTTACAATTATCATCATGTGTTACATGTATCATGTGTGTTATAAAATTCTGTTAAAACAATGGTACCTATACAATTTTTGTATTATGGTTATTAGACGATTAAAATTTGCATAAAATCTAAAAGAAACAAACAAACAAAATAAAAATTTGACCTTAAAACAAATTTAAAATTATGTATCGTGTAAAGTTACGACATAAAAAATAACAATATACATATATTATAACTAAAGTAATTTAACTCGAAATATAATCAACAAAAATCTTACATGTCTTAAAACTTGTTGTGTTTTAATTTAAATATTATAGTTATACAATTAAGAAGCCAATTCTGAATCATCATTTTTCCGAATCAGATAAATCAATGGGATTCTAATTCTAATGAAGAATTCTAGCAAATCATTTTCAGTGGAAGCATCTTCATTTGAGGTATTTGGCAATGTGTCTATGTGTGTACTATTATCGTGGGATATTTTCTTGATGTAATAATTTCCAATTATGTGCTACGTAACATATTTTAATGCAACGCTCTGTCAGTAATCTATTTCTCTTTTTAGTGTGAATATTAGTAAATGTAGAAAACGATCTCTCGACTGACGCAGACATAGCTGGAATTGATAAAATTTTAAGAGCTACTTTACCTAATGCACAATTTGGATAAAGTGACTGCCACCAACAGATCGGTTCCACATTTTCTGCAGTTCGCCATACAAATTCTTTGTCAAAAATTCCATTTCGACATTTATAGTCTGAAAGTTCGTTAAGAATGACTTGATCATCACATTGAGCAATTTTCATTATTATCTCGCATCCATCAAGGTGTTCCTCTGAATTCAGAGAAAATCCTTGACTTTTTGGGTCTAAAATCGATGCAGCAAAATGGACTGCTTTAATACAATTTGTTTTCCTGTCCTGAAAATTTTGTGAAACACCGATCAAGCGTTCTTCAGTAAATATTTCTTTTGCTACATCACCATGTAAAATGGCCTCTACCTCATGTAAAGCTCTGTACACTAAATGAATGCTACAGGCATCGGATTCCAGAATGGTAATCCATTTTACAATAGGTCTAAATAGATAAATTTGTTTGTCAATATTATTCCAGGTGTTTTCATCTAACAATTCACTTTTAAATTTTTGCAACTCTATACTACTCTCGGAGATGGCCATTGTCTGTAAAATTACTTTAGATTTTACAAAATTTTCGAGACAGTGGGAATAGCTCCCCCATCGTGTTTTAACTGGTAAAACTAAAGTCACATTTAAAAATTTGTCACTCGCGATTTTTTTGAATTCTGCAGATAGAATACATGATTTCAAAACACATTTCACAACAGCGACTACTAATACAAACAATTCATTGACTTCTGCATTTTTCATCACATCTGCAACCAACAAATTAAGTGTATGACCTAAGACTGCCTAAGAGGATAAAAATACATATATTTTTTTCATACATCCACCAAGCAGGCAAACAAGTATACAGGCCCTTGATTCTACAAATTACAAACGTAGATGTCGTGCCTCGTCTCAAAAGCCAAAGAAATCGAAATAAAACATAGAAGTCTTACAGAGATCTTGTCTCTTTATTTCAATTTCTTCGGCTCTTGAGACACAATAAGGGATTTTCCGAGCCCCAAATTTAAAAAAAAAATAGTTTCAGATGAATTCATAGGTGGCGCTTAGTAAAAGGCGAGAAAAAAAGGTTCCATACAAAAAGCAAAAAATCCACGGGATTGGCATTAAAAAAAATAAAACTTAGTAAAAAAAAACTAAAACGTATCTATATTGTGATTTGTGCAACTGTCAAACTGTTATGTGATTTTTTTTTCTGCCTCTGGTTGAAAAGTAAAAGCGCACCATATAGGTTCAGCCCATAGACATAGAAAAAAATCATTCTTTAATAGACTGATAAGCTTGGTTGTCAAATGAAGCCGAAAAACGTTTTCCAAATTTAATGACAGTGTATGAAAGTGATGTGACCTTACAACTAAGCATCGACAATTTGTATCGATACTACATAAATAAAAACCTAGTAGTGCCAGTAGTACCTTTGTTGCCAAATTTCACAATTTTAGGTCAATGGGAAGTAGATACCTATATATCGAGGAGCAATTAAATAAGCTCGAGCGTCTTCAAAATCTCTTTATTCGATTCATATATGGTCTTCGTAAATATGACCATGTTACTCAATTTCGCACTAAACTCGAGTGGCTCCCTATTCGTCGGCGCCGTGACTGGCATATCCTTTCCTTATTATTCACAATTCTTTTTAAACCTACCTCTCCTAGCTACCTTAAAAACCTGTTCAAGTTTCGCAGTGAGACCCAGGGTCGTTCATTGCGAAGTACAGAAAAAGTCCGCCTTATTACCCCAGATCACAATACTCAATTTTTCGCGAAGTCATTTACTGTACAAGCCGCCCGTCTTTGGAATGCGCTACCATACTCCATCCGGTGTGCACAAACCCTAAGCAGCTTTAAATCTCAGGTTAAGTCGTATTACTTATCTCTATGATTATTTCTTCTTTGTCTTGCTATCTCCTTCTTTTTCTATCTTTTGTTTACGTGTACGTTGTTCGCATAATTCCCTTTTGTGTAATGTATATATGTAGGTTTATTGAATTATAGTATTGTATGTAGGTTTATGATAAGTTAAATGTATTTATATATAAAATCAGTCTATTTTACTATTTTTCTCCTTAACCCAACCCGCACAACATAAATTTCGTCTTCAGCAATTTCTCAATTGGTTGCCTGGAAGAAATTGCTGTCAGCGATACAGGCCGCCTTTTGCGCATCTTCCTTTCTTTTTTTTTAGTTGTAAGTTACTTTATGTACCTTAAAATGTAATTTCTTGTGTGTGAATAAAGAATTGTTGAATTGTTGTTGTTGTATCCTGTCTGAAAAACAAATTATGCGAAAAATCGCAACATTTACGGTAATATCTCCTAATCACGTTGACGTATAATTTTGATTATTCTTCTACACAATGAGGTTTGTAATAAAAATAAAGATTGGATTTAATCAAAATTAAATATTTATTTTTATATCTATATGTACGTACATATGGTCTATACATATAAAAAAACTGTAACCAGTCTGTGACTATTCATGAGAGATATGGAAAAAAAATAGAAAACCATTCCTTTTTTTCCATTCGTCTTGATGATATTAATACTCGTATTAACAATAATAATTAATGGGCGGACGAAGTCGTGGGCACAGTAAGTCATGTCAGTCATCAGTAATGGTAATTGCATAATATAGTTTCAACGGACTGCTCTTTTAAAATTGCAATGTTTTCGAAGAGCAAAAGTCAAAATCAAAGTCATCCAAGACAAGCCAAATAGTCGAAATAAAAGTCATCCAACACAAGCCAAATGAAGCGCAAGAGCACTATCTGCCTTTTCTCGAAGCGCTTCGTAATTTTTTGAACCCTCATAACTAGGGTATGGAATAAACCAGATAAACAAAATTCTCAGCATATAATTGTAGTAAATCACCCACCAAATTAGGGCATGAAAGTTAGTTACAAACTTAGTTGGTATAGCAGATTTTCGTATCTTGCCACTAGCAATGTAAAAGTCGTTGTTGTCGAAGTGTCGACTACATATACGAGATCCTTCATTTGGTTGAATTATTCAAGTTGCATTTTTAATTATTTTAAGCCAAGTGTGGCGTCGTTGCCATCAGTGGTGATTCTGAAATTGAAGAGAAGTATGTATTTAGCTAAGAAAAATATTTTTTGCAAAATGTACTTGACGATAATTGAACCTTTTCTAAGTTTCGAATTAGTTTTCAGTTAAACATATATTGAACCGAAAATGATGTTTTGAATTTTTATCGATAATTATACCTCCGGTACTGGTCCTACCCTAGCAATTGCCTCGAAAAATGCCAATATTTCGATACTCAATATTTTCTTAAATAGTTCTTTTTAATATGCGATGATACATTTTCTTACAAGAAAACAATACAATACACGAAAAATACATCATTGAGACGAACATATCTATGTATATCAACAGAACAAGCCCACTGAAATTCAACTATTGTAAATAGTGATGTGCCGTTTCCGAAATTTTCGAGAATTGTTGGAAACGGTCAGGAAACGTTCTCGGAAATATTCCCTAGAATGGAAATTGTTGGAAAAGTACTTGAAATATATAAAAATTTCGAATTTTCTTTATGCAGTCGTCTTTATAATAAGAAGATTGATAATCATTGAATTTTTCATGAAAATCTGATGACGGGAAATACATATTTTCCAAATTCCCGAAAAATTTTCCAAGAAATTTCTCAGAAATTTCTTAGAAAATTTCCCAGGAAAGGGATTTCTGGGAAAATTACCAAGAAATTTTCGAGAAATTTCTTTCCTGAGAATTTCTTTATAAATTTCTTTAAAATTTTATAGATCACTAGCTGGCGCCCGCGGCTTCGCTCGCGTTAATCCTTTCTTAGCGGATGCCTACGTCATAACATCTAGTGGTTTGAGCTGTGCGTTGATAGATCACTATGTCAGTCAGTCAGCCAGTCAGTCGGTCACCTTTAAGTTATATATATAGATTCTCAGAAGTTAGTATTTTGCAAACTTGAACGTTTTGTGCAAATAATGATAATGTACGATTCTTTTGAATGAAAAGAACTTTTGTATGCTAATTTTATCTATTTATTTAACTTTTAAAATGAAAACGACCAAAACTTTTAAATACCTGAGTAATATCAATATAAATGTTTCAAATTCAGAAATAGACAAAGGAGGAGTTAAAAATAAATAAACTCATGGTTGGTACTGTTGATATATTTTACAATACAAAATTGGGTTTTGTGAAAAGATAGATAACATAGATCAAACAACTTTCAACCAATTTTCATTTCTGTTACAATTATCATCATGTGTTACATGTATCATGTGTGTCATAAAAATTCTGTTAAAACAATGGTATACAATTTTTATTATGGTTATTAGACGAATGCATAAAATCTAAAAAGAAACAAACAAACAAAATAAAAATTTGACCTTAAAACAAATTTAAAATTACGTATCGTAAAGTTACGACATAAAAAATAACACTAATATACATATATTATAACTAAATAATTAACTCGAAATATAATCAACAAAAATCTTATATGTCTTAAAACTTGTTGTGTTTTAAAATTCGAATCATCATTTTCCGAATCAGATAAATCAATGGGATCTAATTCTAATGAAGAATTTAGCAAATCATTTTCAGGGCTATCTTCATTTGAGGTACTTGGCAATGTGTCTATGTGTGTACTATTATCGTGGGATATTTTCTGATGTAATAATTTCCAATTATGTGCTACGTAACATATTTTAATGCAACGCTCTGTCAGTAATCTATTTCTCTTTTTAGTGTGAATATTAGTAAATGTAGAAAACGATCTCTCGACTGACGCAGACATAGCTGGAATTGATAAAATTTTAAGAGCTACTTTACCTAATGCACAATTTGGATAAAGTGACTGCCACCAACAGATCGGTTCCACATTTTCTGCAGTTCGCCATACAAATTCTTTGTCAAAAATTCCATTTCGACATTTATAGTCTGAAAGTTCGTTAAGAATGACTTGATCATCACATTGAGCAATTTTCATTATTATCTCGCATCCATCAAGGTGTTCCTCTGAATTCAGAGAAAATCCTTGACTTTTTGGGTCTAAAATCGATGCAGCAAAATGGACTGCTTTAATACAATTTGTTTTCCTGTCCTGAAAAAATTGTGAAACACTGATCAAGCGTTCTTCAGTAAATATTTCTTTTGCTACATCACCATGTAAAATGGCCTCTACCTCATGTAAAGCTCTGTACACTAAATGAATGCTACAGGCATCGGATTCCAGAATGGTAATCCATTTTACAATAGGTCTAAATAGATAAATTTGTTTGTCAATATTATTCCAGGTGTTTTCATCTAACAATTCACTTTTAAATTTTTGCAACTCTATACTACTCTCGGAGATGGCCATTGTCTGTAAAATTACTTTAGATTTTACAAAATTTTCGAGACAGTGGGAATAGCTCCCCCATCGTGTTTTAACTGGTAAAACTAAAGTCACATTTAAAAATTTGTCACTCGCGATTTTTTTTGAATTCTGCAGATAGAATACATGATTTCAAAACACATTTCACAACAGCGACTACTAATACAAACAATTCATTGACTTCTGGTATTTTCATCACATCTGCAACCAACAAATTAAGTGTATGTGCCAGGCAACCAATCCACGTTGTTTTATCATATTTCGCTGCTAACAATCTTCCACATTTTTTCATATTAGCTGCGTTGTCTGTCACTATACCAATAAATTTATCTGCGCCAATTTCTTCCATTGTTTCTGAAATTCTTTCAGCCAGGTATTCAGCTGTGCCTGTTCGTCCGTGCATCAATAGATGTATAAAAAAATGGTTTTGGAGTATAAACCATTATGTTGAGGATGGAGTCATTCCGGATATTTGTCCATCCGTCAACTGCCAAATGCAAAACACTAGCCTCCTGAATATTTTTTGATACCACTTTCTTCATTTCACCATATTCTACTTCTAAAAGAGTTTTAGACAGAAGTTTGCGAGACGGTGGTTAAATATCCGGGCTTTAATAAATTAAATGCTTCGATCCATAAAGGATGTTCAAATATACTCAACGGCATTCCAGTCACATAAACCGCTTTTGCATATGCTTTGTGAACTGTATTCTGTAACAAGTTAAATAAATATAAGATACTTTAAAAATATAAGAAATTAAATTTGAGACTTGTGTTGGGAGACTACATAAATAGCCAAGAGCCAGGTCAATCTGAAAAAGGTCATTTTCCAATTTGACTCGACCGTGGATTGAACCCGGGACGTCTGGTGTAACAGTCCGGTATAATGACCACGGAGGTCGTTTGTAGTGTATGTCTTTATCTATAAAAAAATATAATATGCGTACCTCATCAAATATTGACTCGTTAAACTGCTCTGTGGACCCAGAACTGCTGGCAGTGGCAGGTAGAGCATCGGGAGCATCCTTTTGTGATACATCTTTTTTAAAACTATTCTTCACTTCAACCGGACATTTTTCACATTTTTTCATTAAATATTGTGCAAATCGTGTAACGTTTTTTATTCTATATTCGCAGTTACAAAATAAACAACAGTATCTACGACCACTTTCATCATTTTTTTGACTAAAATAGTCAAAAACTTTATTTTTTGGCTTCATTTTTATAACAACACGTTTGCACCTGACTGTGTGAAGTAAACTAAGTACTGTCCTAAAAAAATGTACATACTGACCCCACTCCTCTGTCACAAAGCAGGAAAGCCAATCAGTGCCAAATGCCAGAGCCAAATGGTGGCTTTTGTCTAGCTGATTACAAAGAAATGCCGCTTACCTGAATGACCCACAGGTGGTTCTTAACGCATCCCTTATCAGTGTTTTTTACTTGCCAGGTACATTGTTTCGCGATAAGGACTAAACTACAATGCTATGTCAAGTGTTTAATATATTTTAGTAAAGGTGGATATAATTTAAAAATTTGAGCGAAAACGTTTCCGAAAATTTCCGGAAAGTTTCGGAAATTTTCCATGAAAGAAATTTTCGGAAAGCGAGAATTTCTCGGCGGCACATCACTAATTGTAAACAACATTTACCTGTGAAAAGAGTATTGATTGGCATTTCTATTAGAAGATGAATCACAATTCAGAACACTACACTACACCATTTTCACTCGTTGAAACTTTAAAGAGCTTATCTATAATAATAAGGGAATAAATTAACTTATAAGGTTTGTTTACAATACAATATCAGTTCCAAATTAAGCTTCGATTGTCAAAGTTTACTGAAAATTGGATTCACAGAAGATATTACCTGTCCTTCACCAACATAAGTAAAAACCATATCTGTCATCCCGCTTCCTCAGCTGTCAGTGCCTCTAAATAAAATAAAAAATTTTTTTGCTAGCTCTATGGTTCAGCCATTATTACTACTCGGCTTTCATAAAACGCTATCTGTTGAGTAGAGATGGGCATTTACCCGATAAATTTCCGAGACTCGGAAATTTATCCATTTATACCCATATTTTCCCAGGAATTTTTAATTTATACCGGGTAAAAATTAAAATCAATTAAAATGTTTGTAATTACGATATTTTACAATATATCGTTAAGATTTATTATGAAATAAGCACATATTTAGTTTTTAAATTAAGTACTGTGTATAAAAGTACTTATAAAGTGTACAATTTACGTTTTGGTTACAAAAAGACCTGACAAGATATAGGTATCTTTATTCTGACTCATTCGCAGCCAACTGGTTTTAGACGATAAATGTTATGCCGGGGCGACGAACAAGTTTGCCAAATGCCGGAATTCTATTGAACGGCTAGGCGATCATCGAATCGTAAGGCCCGCCTTACACGAATGTCAGCCAATTTAATTACACTCTCTCTCTCTGTCAGAGGAAAGACGTCCACTGCTGGACAAAGGCCTCCCCAAGGATTTCCATAACGACCGGATGCGGGCAGCGCAGGACCGGTCGTTATGGAACTTAATTACTAACTCTCTCAAAAACACGCTTGCATAAAATTTTCTCGATAGAAAAATATTGCGAAGTTACCTCCAAATCCTAACTAATATTATAAATGTGAAAGTGAGTTTGTTTGTTACCTCTTCACGCTTTATCTACTCAACCAATCTTCCTATTTCACATACACATAGTTAGAAGTATTGAGAAGGCCATAGGATACTTTTCATCCCGGGAAAAAGCACTGTTCCCGAAGGAAATTCACGCGGGCGAAGCTGCGGGCAAAAGTTAGTCTATAATACAACTGAAGATGTTTTGATTTTTTTGTTAATTCTACTTTAAACAGCCATATACTAAAAATGCATCATTATTTTCAAAATATTATTTGAATACATATGATTTTAAATCTGTTGTTTATGTTTTTTTAATATTTGAACCGAAAACAACTAGTTATTTATCTTCCTTATAATCAAAACACACCTAATATTTATACTTTAATTATTATTTTATCAGTATAAAGAAAATAAGGATAATTTACTTTCATTTTAATTTCTTCCCGGTATAAATAAAAAATATCGGGTATAAATGGGTATAAATTAATTTTTACCAATTCTACCCATTCTTTCCCATTTTTACCTTCCGGAAATTTATCCAAGCGCCCATCTCTTTGAGACTTTTTTGTACTGATTTTTTTTCTTAATTAGCTGTCAGAAAAATCGCTCATTGAGACACGATATCGACGTTTGTAATTAGTGGAATCGGCCCCCAGCCCACCTGGATGGAAAGCAGTTACAGTTACAGTAGGTAACTGCTTTCCATCCAGGTGGGCCGTAATAAAGAAACTTACATACATGAACTCTGAAAACACTCCTTTTTTGGTCAAAATATTTTTTATACATACAACTAAGGAGGCAAACAAGTATACGGCCCACTTGGATGGAAAGCGGTTACAGTAGCCTATGGACGTCTGCAACACCAGGGGTGCTACTGGCGCGTTGCCGCCTTAAGGGGTGTGATAAGGGGATGGGTGGGGGATGAGGGGATGGGGGGATGGGCCTCCGGCACTCTCACTCACAAAACGAAGCCACAGAATTAATATAAGTACTACGAAGCATAGAAGCGGTAAAGCTACTATTCAAACGTAATTAGAAAGGAATATTTAAAAATAAAGCTTTTTTTCATTTTCACTTTTCCAGAGGCGTGTAGTTCGAAAACGGATGAGAATTTGTAAAAACTGTATAGAATCAAAGTTATAGAAAATTTTATAAGCTTTCATTTCATCTTAGAACATTTTTTGCTACAACGCACCGTTTTTGGGATATTGGCGAAAAACCTAAAATTAAGACCTTTGTCACCTCCCCTCCCTCTCCGCCTCCCCTCCAAAACTCCAGGACTTTTAGTATTTTTTCTCCCTAAGCACCCTGATTAAGTTTCTGCAGAAATCGCTTAGGTTCCCGCTCACGCATTCTACAACTACTTCATTGACCGGACTATTGAGACCGTGTGGTTTCAGTGCTAAATAGTTTTTATTATTATTTTTTTAGAAAAATGTGTCTAAAGTTGAAAATTATGATAACAAAATATGGGTTATGAGGTCAAATTATCCATTTCCTTGTAAAATATTTTAGTTTTCTTTACAAAATAGTTTAGATCAAACATTTAAAACCTAGACAGGATTAAAAAAAAGAAATACTTACAAGACAAAATTTACGTAAAAGTGTTTTTTTTTTTTCTAAAAACACCTAAAATGTGAAATATCTCGGAAACGGTTAACTTTAGGATATTAAGCCAATATGGGGAGAAAATATTTTGATTTGAACAATTAACACCTGTCACCGGATGTAGGTCTACTTAAACACAGTAAGGTTTAAAAACTTTTTTGTCCCTCGAAAATTACCCATATTTTATAAAAATATTTATTAAATTTGCACATCTGTGTTTGGGTCACAGGATTACACCATCCTACCAAATGCAAATTTCATCTGATTTGGTCCAGTAAGTATATAGATTCGGAGAAAATTGGCTGAGACAGACGGACGGATAGACGGACGGACAGACAGACGCACGAGTGATCCTATAAGGGTTCTGTCTTTTCATTTTAGTACGGAACGTGACGGAACTCTACTAAAAAGAAACAATAATTAATGTAATAGTAGTTCCGAAATGCGAATTAGTTTTTACAACACGTTTATTTTTCATATGGCTTTTTTTAGTAGGTTAGGTTCAGCTAGATATTGCATAACTGTTCTACATAGGTGAGTACTTACTAAATATGACATGGCAAAAAGACAAAATACAAGCAAAAAGAAATAAACCTCAATGTTAGTATACTCGATGACCTCAATATTCTTTCTTTAACTTTCGCGCTTTGAACACAGAACTATGGTATATATGTCATATACGTATGTATACTTAGACTCCAGTCTGCCTGCGACCACGGGAGTCTGCAAAGTTCCCGAAACGTCAGCCGCTATAAATAAATAACGAACCTCAATATGCTAGGCACGCGCTACGACAAAAATGGCTCAAAGGCTGCAAGGACTTTACCAGTCGCTGGGCGCTGCCGTTTCTCTCTGTTCTACCTGCCTGAATGCCCAAAGCCCGCAATGCCGTTTGACGGGTTCTCTCGCTTGCTCTCATACAATGTTATTGCAAATCACCTCCCACTACTACTAGCCGGTTGGGTCGCCCACCATCACACACGTACCGTTTAACAAACGGTCAGATTTTTGTCCTATGTGATGTTGGTAATATGGTCAGTCAACAAATCTACGGATGCAGGTTGCCCGCTAACTATAGTGAAATGCAGTGTTCTTTTTTATTTACCTAAGTTACGCAGCATTAATTTGATGATTCTGACATTCAGGGTTCGCAAACTTTAATTTGGCGGGATTTGAAAGTCTTTTTCGTGAGTGTTTTAAAAAAGGATTTCCGCGGCCCGCGATTTATATTACTTTTACTTGCAATACTAAATATACGTAAGTAGATTGAATACAAACAAATAACTATTATGACCTCAATCAATTCAAGAAATTTGGAATCTTTGCCAAACCAGTTTGTTTCAGCAATGAAAACACTATTTGATATAATGGATGACAAACACACAGGGCTTGTAAAACTCACCGATATCGAGAACCGTTGGCGGGACGATCGAACTAAGGGTTTACCTCGAGGTGTAATTGAAAGTCTTCAAAAGGTCGCTTCCCACGATGGATTATTAAGCTTTGAAAGATTTTGTACTGGTCTTAAGATATGTCTCCTACGAAATCAAGTTGAATACGCTGCAAAAAAAGTAGAAAGTATTGATGATGATATGCAAAATACTGGAATACACTCACAGGCACAGGTCAAGACTCAGGTACATCGCCCGCCGTCTGCACCACTACTGGACGTTAATGAAACCCAAAATATAGAAAGAAAATGGAACGCTCTAAAATCCACAGATAATTCAACACATAGAACGATTAGTATGCCTCAACTTATAGGACGTAAGGAGCCACAAGTTCAAGAAATAGCGACATTATCCTCATTACCCAAACATGATCCACCACGAATTTACGGACCACCAAAACCGCCTAGGTTAGATAAAAATTCGCAAGACCGAAAAGAACCTAGGTCAATTTACAAATCGGAAGAAGAAACAACTTTTGCACATGAAGAAATAGCAGAGTCCAAATTAGACTTCGAAGAAATTTCGCGAGCTGTTGAGGAACAGAGTAGAGGTCTTGCAGATGGAAGGCCTTCCAACGACACTCAAGCGCAAATTCGTCGTGCGTCTCGCCGTAGAGAACCTCGGCGACACACATTGCACAATGGGGTAGATTATAACCTTCTTAAACGGATGAAGCAAATTGAACAGGAAAAAGATGTTCTTCTTCAAGGTTTAGCGGCTGTCGAAGAAGCACGTGAATGGTATCTAAAACAACTGACAGAAGTACAAGAAAAAATGCGGTACGCTGGACGAATGGGAACATATGTTGTAAGTAGATTTTTAAAACAAGTTACCCGATTGTTTCGCCCTGTTAATGTGAAAAATTAACGAACGCTAAGCTCTACAACCTGGCACATCGTTGAAAAGTTGCCTATTTGTCGGTTTTCTACCGATTGTACTTCAGGGAGTGTGCTCTGCTCATGAGCTGCATGAGCACATACCGCCTGTCTCAGACGCACTGCGGGCATCATCCCTACTTGGTTTATATTCCCCTCGCACGCAACAAGCGCCAGTGTTACGTCATCATTCTTAATGCGCACAGCAAAGCAATGGAACTCCCTGCCTGTGTCTGTGTTCGTGAGCACATACAACCTGACTCTCTTCAAAACCAGAGTCAATAGGCTGCTCTGGGCTACACCGTAGACCTCATCTCTGTCCTCGGGCAAGATTGTGGTCAAGAGCAATAACCCATTTTTAATAGGTATTAATAAAAAAAAGACAGTTGGGAAAAATTGTTTTGTTTCATGGACCCCGTTAGCCCCGACGACCCATCGTTAACGGAACGGATTTAAAGCGGGTAGAATAGAGCATTATTGTTTTGATCATAAAATACGTCTTATAAATAAATAAATCATCAACATCCTATAAACAAATATTCTTCCCGCTTTATACCTACCGAGGAGTATGCTACTCAATCTGGTGCTAAAAGGTGGCGAGTACTATTAAAATATGTAGTATTAATTTTATGCGTATTACTTATATTTATGTAACGTCATCTAAAGTTTCTGCCGTATTCTGATTTCAGGAGCCCTGGAGCGAAGCTCATCAAGAGAGGTTAGAACTACTACGTGCTCGGGTTTTGGAACTTAATCGACAGTTGGGAGCATTGGCAGCCGGCTGGAGGCACGGTCAACTATCTCTCCATATGAACTTGGCATTGCCTGTTACGCCGCTCTCTGGGAACCCGGCTGCACCCAACGCCGCTGTACTTAAGTCGCAAAACCGCATGCTTGCCGAGGTAATACCAACCTACTTCAGTCCTATAAAAAAACAAATGGGTCAATGAAAACCTATTTCCTACTTCTTGTATACCATAAAATTTTAGTAAAAAAGGAAATAAGTATGGTATTTTTTAGGTCTCCGTACCTCAAAAGGCAAAAACGGAACCCTTAAGATCACTTTGTTGTCCGTCTGTCTGTCAAACTTCTTTTCTCGGGAACGTTTACAGGTATCAAGTTAAAATTCATATCAAATAATCGGATCACTCTTTTATCAGTAAAATAATAAAAACTATACGTCAACGAATTTTCGCATAATTTGCGATTTCAGACGGGAATCAAAACCCTATGGGGTACTTCCCGTTGACCTTAAAATATGAAAATTGGCAAAAAGCAAGGTCTAAGATGCAACAATAAATCTGAAAATTTTTAATGTTGTTGGAAGTCTAAAAAAGTGTTGCAAACTTATTTTTGCGTTCGCGGCAGTATGGATCCTAGAAATCGAACTGCAAAGCTAAGTTTGTTTTTGAAACTAGTTGGTCTTAGTTAGAGCTATGATGTGAGATGCTTTGCGTGTACGGAACCCTCGGTGCGCGAGTTTGACTCGCACTTGGCCGGTTTTATTTCGTTTTTTTGATGAAAAATTTATGACTTTCTCCCACGTAGTGATTATTGTTTCTCCCTAAGTTCCTCTACCGAAGTAACCTCTTATCTTTTTTTTACTTTTATTTATTTTTTAGGAAGTTAATCGAAAAAATGAAAGAATTTCAGTGCTGGAAAGAGAAAAATCTGCTCTAATCCGAGAATTGCTGCTTCAAAGAAACAGGACAAAATTGATGGACAACTTTACATAGATGTATGCTACAATATTTTTTTTTCTTGAAGTGGTTTAGACGCGTTAAGAACTTTATTTTGTGAATATTGCAGCGAAAACTGTGTTATGTAACGCTAATTTGGGTAAGGTCGGCTCGAGTCGACGAAGGGACCTCGTGTTTATGAAGTTTCACTTCTGTCGTGTGTATCATGACACGAATGAACAGTTGGTGCTCCCACACTGGCAGCACAGAATTAATATAAGTACTATGCTGGCAGTAAGAAAATGTAATGTAACATCTGTTGTCTCTGTTACACTTATGTTAAATGTTAATAAAAAAAGAGACAGCAAATGTTATATGTATAACATTTTATAACTGCCAGTGTGGGAGCACCATTACGAGGAGAGGCGGCGCGTTGGGCAGCGCGGCCATAGTACTTATTACTTCCTTGCTTCAAACATCGCCATATGTTTGTGTTTCTGACGGCTCGCTCAGCGGGCTCGCCCGCCTCTCCTTGAATGAAGTCTTAAATCAATTTTTATTATTAAATCTGATTGCAACTCATATATGTATAAAAGGATTTTATTTTACCATACCTATGTACCTAGGTACATGATAGGAACCACATATACAAAAATTAATGATATTTTTTTTATACTTATAGCTATAACATGTCCCACTGCTCGGCAAAAAACTCCCCATTGGTCTTTTTCATCTACTTTCTGTCAAATTATAATAATGTATAATTACAATAATATATGTAGAATAATAATTCTAGACTAGCTTTACCTGAGATTTTGTCCATGTTGTATTATCCAGTCTCTAACGAATCATTCCATCATTCCCTCTTAGAACAAGATTGCTTAATCTAGGGTTAAGTTTAAGATATTAATACACATTTTGTAAAAATTGTAAGGGTTTGTCATAGTTGTATTGTTCAACTCATTTAAGAAAATAAGTGCCATTTATACTTGCCAGAAAATAAATTTTCCTAGATTGATTTCTCTTTTATTGTGATATTATTTTGGGTTGTTAGGGGGTGGGTTGGATAAATGGGTTTCCAACCTACCTAATATAAAAATTACAGATATAATTGTTTTGGATTATTTGACCACCAGTGACCGCAGCGGTAATTAACATGTTTTATCACCAAACACACATTAAGTTTTAATCTTTTATATTCTATTTATTAAATTATTGACAAATGCTAATTAAAATAACATGTAACTGATTAAGAGTTAAGACACACTCTTTTTCTTTATAATATAAAGAATAATCATATTCCCTGAATGGAACATCATATGTTAGCAATCCCTGATCCCATGCTCTTTCAATTGCTACCAGTAATTCCTTTTGCTTTTTCCGACAAAGTCCTGTATTGAAAGCATCTAGTATCTGAAAAGACAATATAAACGCGGATAAATATTTGATAAACAGATTGAATGCATCTAGTATCTGAAAAAGACAATATAAATCCAGATAAATATTTGATAAACAGTTAAGGTAAACCAACAAAAAGATGACGGCAAGATGATGATCTCAAACAAAAAATCCTACATAACATTTTTGGAAATCAATTAGTAATTGTTTATAACATTTTGTAACAGCACTTACTTGCCCAGTATATTGTGAAATAAACTGCTCTAATAATTTCGTATTCCTGTGATCCAGTACTAAGTATTCATCACGACAAATAGGGCATGGATTTCCCGTAGATATAATTCCATTCCGTACACAAGACTTCCTCGTCTTCCTAGGAGCAAATTGTCCCCTATGATTACGGCGGTATAATACCCAGACTGGACTTTCACCATAAGCTTGTCGGTAAGCTTTACTTTCCAGATATCTCATACTCGTTTCTACGGGTATTATTTTTGTTCTATCTTTGGTAGGGTCTACTGCTTTTTGTTCACCTTCCGTTTCACCTGTTTCATCCAGTTGATCAGAATAATATCTAACACTGTTTCTTGCGTCAGAAAATACAATTCTATTGATTAACGTTCGGACATTCCTGTATAAAGCCATTTTAACATCAAGTTTTCAATTATGTTCCTTTATAAAATATTTAATTAGCGAGATTTAATTATATTCTGTCTAACCTCAATTTGCCTCAATTTTTTATTCTCTATTCCAGTCCAGTTGTCAGTCCATCCAGCCTGTAGGTCCAGCCATGGAAGTAGTAAGTAGTTTCTTATTACTTCCATGGGTCCAGCAAAGGTCCAGTCAATTAATCCAAGTATTGACTTGACATTGACAGACTGTCAATGTCAAACTTAAATTTCAATCCTATTCTTATTTTTTCCATGGTCAGGCAGGCAGGGTCCAATCCAATCTTAAGGCTCGCTCAGACCAAGTAACTACACGGACAAACTTACAAATAATAAGAACGTGACAGCTGTATCTACCGAATCTCAAGATAAGAGATGTAAAATGACTGAATTTGACTATAAATGATCGGTCGCTTACTACTAAATTTAAAATTTAATGGTCATAAACTTTGAACTTTACTCGAAATACTAGCTTTCGCCCGCAACTTCTTCCGCGCGTAATTTTTTATCGTTAAGATCTCAGGTTCCAAGCGGCAAATGAAGATGAAACCTATGCTAGATTTTAAGTCAGTTGCCGGATTATCGATTATCGAGTAATCGATTGTTTTTTAAATAATCTAACCTAATCGATTAACATTGCTAAGATAGTCGTAGTGTTGTGTGTGTTTCATTCCATATAATGACCACGACCCTCAGTCAGAATCTAAACGATTATTAATCGAAAACTACATATCAATATATTTGATTGAATCGATAGTATCAATATCTGGTTCGTGACAATACTATCGATTATAATATGTAATACATAGCAATTTTAAAAAAGGTCAAATAGACAAAGCATACAATATTATTAGGAATTACTGTCTGTAGTATGTTAAAAAATAATCTTCAGCCTTCTCTGCTTTTTGAATAGCATCTGCTATTTGGCATGCATCATCTTTTACTATCGGAGTAGTTACTGGTCTGCAATCTTGCATTCCAAATCTCTGCAAAATCTTCTTTGCATAAGCTGTCTGATGTATTCTTACATCACCACCTTCTCTGGTTTCTATTTCTATTCCTAAGAAATGTGAAATCGGCTTTTAAGTAATTTTGAATTTTCTTCTTATTTGCTCAAGAAATTCCTTAATTACATCCTCACTTGAGCCAAAGCGATTAGTCCATCGTCAACATAGAGAGCCACTATTAGCTTTCCTGTCGCATTCTCTCTCTTAAATAGGCAAGGATCAGCCTCACTGACTTTGAGACCAATTTCCATAAAGAAATCTAGAATGGTCCGATTCCAGCAACGAGGAGCTTGCTTAAGACCGTAAAGGCTTTTCTTTAATAGACAATAATCGGCCTGTACCGTCGTCATACCCTTCTGGCTGTTTCATGTATATTTCTTCGCCAGATAGAGAGCCATAAAGAAAAGCTGTGGAGACATCGAACTGACTTAGCTTCAAGCCTTTATTAGCCGCTATAGATAGCACGACTCTGACTGTCGCCATCCTGGCTACTGGGCTGGAATGTCTGATCGTAGTCCTCTCCTTTTCTTTGCTAAAAGCCTTTTACAACTAGACGAGCTTTATATTTGTCTATGGATCCATCTGGGTTCCTTTTAATCCGATAAACCCATTTATATGGAAGTGCCTTGCGGTTAGGCGGTAAATCGCACAATTTCCAGACATTGTTTTGCTCTAAAGAGGCCATTTCACATTTCATGGCATCAATCATCATCATCATCACAGCTGTCTGTCTTTTCTCGACAAAGCATCCTTGTAGCTTGTCGGAAAATCTTCTGATACAACTGAACAGATAAAATCATCATATCTACCAGGTTTCTGGATGGAGTTCCGATCTCTCAATTCATACCTGGGTTCTTCCGTAACGATTGGTTCTTCAATAATGATCGATTCATCATTTTCTTCTGCATCATAAAACTTACATTGACCGTATTCTGCCTGATCATGGGCTTCCTGTTCACGATCTTCCTGGCCGTAATCTTGGTCACAACAATCTTGACCTTGGCCTGCGACATTATCGGACTCCAGCTCTTGTTGCATGACAGTGCTATCCTCACTTCCTTCTGGGACAGGGAGTACTGGCACCGAGCTATCATTATTACTCACATCATCTGGGAATACAGGTGCAGTAGTAGATATTTTAAACTCAACATCTGTTTGGAATATTATATCTCTGGACTTCACTGTTTTGTACCCATCCCAAATGCGATAGCCATCGTCATTTTCATAGCCTATTAGCTTGCCTTTAATCGCCTTCTTACTTCATCTTTTTTACGACTTTGTTTCGGAATGTGTACAAAGCATTCACTACAAATGACTTTCAGGTGACTTATCTTAGGCTTCTTCCCATGCCAAAGCTCATAGGGTGATTTTGAATCTAGTCTAGTAGGCCCTGTTCTATTTAGCACGTAAGCAGCAGTATTAATAAGTTCTGCCCATAGTATTTGCAGCATCTGTCCTCTAGAAGAATCCTTCTATTGGTTACAGCTGAAAACCAGCGTTGTGGCTTATGCTGCAACATAAAGCTGAGCTGTAACCTTTTCGGCAGTGTTCTAATCGTAACCTTAATTTTATAGATACTAAGATTAGTATAAGAATAATTGTGTTTTTTTTTTCTTTGTACCGAATAAAGAATTTTCTTTCTTTCTTTCTTTCTTTCTTAGAATACATCATAGATCTCGCAGCTTCTACAAGTGTTCGGTTTTCTCGTTCACTACATTCTGTTCTGGCGTGTATGGCATTGTCAGCCTATGCTGAATACCGTGCGTATGTAAGATTTTCTTGACAGCGTCGTTATCGAATTCTCCTCCATTATCTGACAGTAAAGTCTTTACAGGATATCCAGCATTCTTTGCCTCTTGTAGCATTTGAAACAGCTTATCCTTTACTTCAGACTTATGTCTCATAAAGTAGACCATGCGATAACTTGAATAATCGTCCTTAAAATAATACATAGATCTTGTATCTCGAGATACTATTTGTAAATGGACCGCAAACATCGGTGTGGATCAAGCTCTCCACAGGCTAATGCTATTTCCTGGTTCCGAACCGTTTTCTCTTTGACTTTCCATATATACAGCCCTCACATTTTCTTATATCAGGACTCAGCCTTATGCCTAACTCGCGTTTCACTTTCACCACACGAATGACATGTTGCTTATCTTGATGTGCAAATCGTTCATGATATAGCTGTAACATGTTTGGAGCCATCTATAACATTTACTTCTATGGTTTTTTGTTTTATTGGAATGACAGTCTTCATATCCAACTTGTAAAGACCTCCATACGGGATTCTCTTGCCAACAAGTCTAGTCGTGCCTTCAACTTCTAGTTTGCACTCTCTAGTAGTCGATGTAAAGATGCTTTTCTGCATTCTGTCTTGCGCTGCTAATGGCGAGAAAAGATTCTTTGTCAATGATGGTACTAGCCACACGTCTACCACAACGGTTCCCATTCCCAACGAGGGAATCGTGGTTCCGTCTGCTGTTGTTACAGTGTGATCTAAATCGAACTCATGAAATTCACTTGAAGAAGTCACTCCTTATCACTATGTGTGCAGTTGCTCCATTATCTACAAAACCAGCTCTCTCGGTCTTGTGGATTTCCTGTAGAGCATGCGTTTACCATCAACGAAATCTGTTGCACTTGCTTGGAATTTTGACTTAAGCCTGGTGCGCTTGAAGTTAGCTTACGTGATCTCCCATCTTTAATCCACTTCTTGCATTTGCGAACTCTATGTCCTTTACGAGAACAATAGTTGAAGATCACGTGCTCGTCCTTATTCCTTTCTGCGGGTTGCTTACTGGGTGTTGTCATTAGTGTTTCCTGTCTGTAGCTCTCTTGACAGCCCAAGTCTCTCTCAAAAAGCGCAAAGGTGACTCATCAAACTATCTATCATCTACTCGGTTTGCTTTAGCATTAGCCAACTTGATTTGAAGTTAAAATACCTTTCGTCAAGCGTAGCTAAGACTTTGCATATCAGGAATAATTCTGGGAGCTTAGCCGTTACATCAGTTTTCAACATTTCTGCTTTCAGCTCTGACCAAATATTTTTCAGCTTGGATATGTGGGTGGGTATGTCGTCCTCCTTCATGCGCTTCATGCCGAAAAAATCTAAACACAAGCTGTAGGCTTTGTCCTCAGTTTGCCCGTCATAGGTACAATCTGTGTAGCTCTTGCCATACATCACAAGCCGTTGTATATCGCATTACCTTCTTAATAGTATCTTCGGTCATGTTGGTGGTTAATATGAGCAGAGCCCTACTCTCTGTCTTCTTATAATTCGCCATCGCGGTATTATAAGCACTGACAGCAACATCTCCTGCTCCTTCAGCAAGGACTGGCTTTTGGAGTACGCATCGGACAGCATCAAAAGCTCCATCTGTACCGTCTAGCAATATCGTGACTTTGTATTTCCACGTACACCAGTTCTCCTTACCAACCAATTTTCCGATGTCAACTTTAGTTGAAAAATCCATCCTTTTTTTTTTTCGCTGTGGCTCAATAACCTTTTAGAGGTAGCGCAATTTTCAGTGTGGAATAAGAGTTAAAAGATGGTTTTCCAAGAATATTTATTCAATGCGAAACATTCTGTTAGATAGATAATTTACAAGATAGTAACCATTGTTTTATTTATGACAATCGTTCTTGACACACTTATTTCTTTTTAGCTATGAACTTCTATATTCAGAAATACTATGGCTAGGTCTGTTTTGACGTTACACCACAGAGGTTGTACTTTAACAGAACTATACAAACAACAGGAAATGCTGATTGAAATAGGAGAAGAAAAGGAAAAGGCTCGTATAAGACAAGGTGTACAGCAAGGATGTCCACTATCACCACTTTTTAATATATTTATAGAATGTGAATTAGAAAAATAACAGAAACGGATATAGGTGGTGTTAAAATCAATGGTGATGGTGAATGCTGCTATATCATCTGCAAATCTTATAAATAATACCTATAATTTATAAGATTTGCAGATGATATAGCAGCATTAGCAGAAACTTCACAAGTATTAGAAAAACTACTACATATTATGGACACAATTTTCAAAGAACACGGACTTAAAATCAACTGCAAAAAAACTAAAATAATGAAGACCACAAAATCAGATATAACTAAAAAAGACAAAACTAATAAAACTGGCTTTTGATCCTTGAACAAGTACAGAATTTCAAATATTTAGGAAGCACGATTACAGCTGATGCCAGAAGTACACAAGATATTATCACGAGAATTGCTATGGCTAAAAAAGTGTTTCACCGAAAGAAACACCTTTTGACGGCCAAAATCGCTAAGTCTGTTAGGAAGCGACTCGTTAAAGTATATATATATATATATATATATATATATATATATATATATATATATATATATATATATAATCGTAGTCGTATATAAATATAATCGTAGTCGTATATAAATATTTTTAGAAGTTTATTGCTTGAATGCATATTAAAAATTTAGATGCTAAAAAATAATCGCCGTGCTGAGTTATATTTAGAGTGGCTTACTATAAGATAAATAGTGGCTAAAATAGTTTTATTCAGATGCGCGTCGATTGTGGCTGACTTAGTAATTTAGAAAGCAATTTATTTATTTAGAGGTGAATAATGCTAATTAAAAGAAGTCAGTTTAATTAGTGCCCTATATAAATTGCTCATCATCATAAAATTTAAGAGCGAGGCTCTTGTCGGTGGAGTTCCTTCCATTTTTCTCTTTCCATTGCTAACTCTTTAATTTCTTTATACGACACTACGTTCACTTTCTCCTTTTTTTGCCGCATGTAACTCTGTCTTGGTCTCTCTGGGCCCCTTCTTCCTTCTATCTTTCCTTCTATGATGTTTCTTAAAAATGCGTCATGTCGTATTAAGTGCCCTAACATTTTCCCCCTTCTGTTTTCTATATTTTTCATCATGGTTCTCTTTTTCGCCGATTCTATTTAAGACCTCTTCATAACTTATTCTTTCCGTCCAGCTAATTCTTTCCAATCTACGCTAACACCACATTTCGAATGCTTCTAACTTTTTTCTTTCATTTTTAGTCTCGCATCCGTACAGGACAATGCTCCATATATATATATATATATATATATAGTGTTTATATATAAACACTACTTTGGGCCCTTTGTTGATCCAGCAGTGCGCTGAGAACATTATCGACTCCACCTTTAACCCGCAATAACTTGGCTCCTCTTGTTGCTATCTCGCTCGGAATAGAATATATCTCATCTACGGATTGTGACGGACCGATATATTCGTTAATATACCTTTCTACTCCATAAAAAATTTTGCTCGAATTTCGAAAAAAATTTGCTCCGTAACGGTCAATTTTCTCAAGCTCAAAATCACTTTGTGACTCCAAGATTTTTTTAAACTTGAAATTTATTGGCTCCGATATATATTCACTGACATATATTTACCAAAATTTCGAAACATTATTAGATCCGTTACGAACGCTTTTTTTTAATTCGTTGGCACATTCTGGCTCCGCGCTTTATTCAGAACTTTGTACTTTGATGACTCCTTTTGATATATTGAATTAGTATGGGATTGCTCTTGAAATGCCAACATTTGTTAACCCGGCTGATTTTATATTCGTCAAGATGGTAACTTATAAGATCCACTTCGTACGCGGGGTGAGGGCGGAGGCTGGTGCGCAGGAGCGGAGAGGGCTGTTTCGTTCCGCGCTACTGTCGGTCGACCGATACAGACCGCTCGGCAGTGTTGCCAACTTAGCAACTTTATAGCTAGATCTAGCATTTTTTTGATATTGGTCGGCAACAATTTCATGAAACTTGTAGCTAAATTTTTTGGCTACTTTTTCTAGCAACTTTTCATTTCATTAACTTTTTTTTAAAATACTCAACCAAAGAAAATACTGAAGAACCCCAGCCATGGACATCTTCCTCTTAAACTAAAATAGATATTTCTAATACCTACTCTCTGTTTTAAAAATGTTTATTTTTCAACGATACTTACTTATTTTCTTAAAAAAATAAAAATATACCACGACTGTTTTTGATCAGAATTTGACATTTCATTGTATTCTACATACTGTATCACATTTTACTGTACATATTTATTAATATGATTTAGTGTACCTTTGTATGTAATAATAGTTTATGTACGTTTATATTTTTGCACCCTCATAGCATTATCTGTCTCTGTATGACCAAAAGGTAGACTGTTAGATCAAAGCTGTTAGATAATGCTTTTGGCATGAAGTTCGCCTATTCTTTTACTTTTTTTCAAATAAAGATTAAAAAAACATTGAGCTACTTCTAGTAGTACGGCTCCTTGTCCTAACAAAAATCGATTTTATGGTCCCATCCGGAAGAAAGCACGAAACTTGGCATGAATGTAGCTTTCATATATGTACTTTAATATTGATATAGAAACACTTCGAGAAATGAATGTTTCCCCCCCTTTTATGTCCCAAATCGTGGTTTTCCTCATTTTTTATGAAAACGGTAAGAGCTACGCAAAAACCAATATGTTCTTCATTAAATTCTCTATAATAACACCATTGGATGTATGTTGATGGGACTTATAGTTTACAAAATATACCCATGTTACTATGACGATTTTTTTTTAAAATTCGAACTTTTTCTACTATTGCACGGACATGGTAGAATTTCGTATTTAATTTCATGGATAGCTTTCGACTTCTGATATATTGTAGTGGTCCGACACTTCGTGTCGACATATGTTATCATCATCAACAAAGTACCTCTTCCTATTGGGGGGGAGGTGCATCCCGCGCGCGACAAGCGAAGAAGTACTGCCTATTTTATTTAAACATTATATCGTGTCTGGAATCGTTTTCGTATAAATCAAGCACCAGGAATTCATTTTTGATAATAAATTGGCAGCATTTCATAGAAAAATATCGATACTTTTCCTAAAAAGTTAACAAAAAATTCTTAATTTAATTGTCTGTTTAAAGCACGTTCAAATTGCTTTAAGATATAATAACAAGAGTAAATCTGAGTAAAATAAATTCTGATGATAAATACGGATATTCTTGTTTATAAAAATATATATATTAAATAACATAGCGATTCAGCGCGGTAACGCGGCAAGCGTTCTGGGCACCTTTGCACCAGAAACGCTAAGGGGCGGGTTGTAATTAAATTTTAGGATGTGTATTTTTATGAAAAAATTATATTTGAAATATGTTGACTACGTACTGTTTGTATAATGACCTAAATTATGAAAATAAAAAATATTAAATCATAAGAAAATAAAATAATGTAAAAAAATAATGTATATAAAAAGAAGAAAAAAAAATAACATTAAAGTTTAACTTCCATTCGAAAAAAATGTGAAAATATAAAAGCCCGTGCGGCATTTAAAATTCAAAACGTGCTTCTAGCTAAGTCTATGAGTTTTCCCAGAAAGTCCTTAGAAATAGTTCCAATTTTGATGTTAAGTTTCTTTAAATATTTGTTTTAAACTAGTGAAAACAATTTATTTATTTATTAAAACTGTTTCTAATGACTTTCTAGGCAAAACAAATTTACAAAATTTAAGTACGTTCTGAATTTTAAGCCGCACAGGCTTTCAAATTTTTGGAATGTAAGTTCAACTAATATGTTATCTAAAATGTATATTTTTATGAACTAGAATATACATGTTTGCTTTTTTACTCAGATTTAGCCTTGAAGCGCTTTGAATGTCCTTTGAATAAACAATTAAATTAAGAATTATTTTTGACTTTTTAGCAAAAATATCGATATTTTTGTAAGAAATGATGCCAAGTTATTATCAAAAATGAATTCATGATGCTTAATTTATACGAAAACGATACCAGACACGATATAATAGGCAGGCAACAGAATAGGCAGGAGTTCTTCGCTTGTAGCGCGCGGGGTGCACTCCTCCCCTCAATTGGAAGACGTACTTTGTTGATGATGGTAAGATATGTCAACACGAATTCTGGGACCACTGTGATGTATTTCTGAAGTCGAAAGCTATCCATGATATTAAATACGAAATTCTACCATGACAGTGCAATAGTAGAAAAAGTTCGAACATTTCAAAAAATCGTCCTTAGTAATATGGGCATATTTTGTAAACTATAAGTTCTATCGACATACATCCATTATTAAAGAGAATTTAATGAAGAACAAATTGGTTCTTGACAGTTTTTGCGTAGCTTTTACCGTTTTCATAAAAAAATGAGAAAAACCACGATTTGGGACATAAAAAGGGAAAGGGGGAATCATTCATTTCTCGAAGTGTTTCTATATCAATATTAAAATAGATATATGAAAGCTACAATCATGCTAAGTTTCATGCTTTCTTCCAGATGGGACCACGTTAATTGATTCATCTTGATTTAGAACAATAATTTAATTTAATTTAATTTTATATAAGGAAATTTTTTGTAAAAGTGTAATGATCCTTGTTGGTTGAATAAAGAAAATTATTATTATTATGTTAAAGACTCTGACGCAAAATGTCTAGCTACTTTCTCTACTCACGGTCGTTTGTTCCCGATGAGTAATACCAAGATTTGTCACACTGAGACACAACGGGAAAAAAGTATCAATGTGTAACAGTGTTACATAAGATTGCATGATTAATTTCATGTATTCTTTTTTGTAAAATCTTAAATAGTAAAATTATGATTTTACAAAGAATTACATGAATATAGTCATATAAATTTCTTCGTAAAATCATAATTTTATCTGATTAGGTACTCATACTCTATGGGAATACAGAGTTCCTTTAGTAACAGTGTTACATACCGGTAATTCAGAGTGCCGATGAGTAACAGCATGACACGTTAGGAAAACCTCAGTTGCAATGTGTAACACTGTAATACATTGATATATTTTTTCCCGTTGTATCTCAGTGTGTCAAATCTAGGTATGAATCATCGAAACGCTCACGGTTATACGAACTAGATTAAATTCTTTATTTTCAACATTGGATGTACAAAATCAATTATTGACGTCAAAAACTTAGTTTACCACCACCGCCTCCAAAGCACAAGTGTAGAAGAAGCGGCGAAACAAACTACCTACCTACACTGCAGCAGCATTTTCTCCAAAAAAGTACGTCACTTTACAATTTCCATTTACCTACATTAAAGTATGTGGACGAATATACATTTTCGTACCAAAAATAATTCTTAAATATATTAGAAAATAATTAAATTAATAAAGTTTATTTTAAATGTCAATAAGACAAAACAAATGAGCCTAAAGTTGACGAGGTAAAACACATGCACCTAATATTGTGTATCTACTTAGTGAGTAGCCGTCAGAAGCCAATCACAGTTTCCGACAGGAATAATGTGCTCTGATTGGCTCATTTGAATCGGATCAACATGTGGGTGAAAGCGAAAAAGGTGGAATTGTATAAAAATGGCGTAATTATTATTATTAGTCGCCCTGACACTTATGGCTCCGACCGGAGCCAGTGTTGCAAAGGAAAACAGCAATGGAATCAGAAAATCAAGCCGGATCAACAAATGAAAAAGGATCAACAAAGTGCTGCTCGTACGGCACGATTGAGCCACTAAGTGCCCGTGGGGATATCTATATATATATATATATATATATATATATATTTGACAGCCAAAATCGCTAAATCTGTTAGGAAGCGACTCGTTAAAGTATATATATATATATATATATATATAAACACTACTTTGGGCCCTTTGTTGATCCAGCAGTGCGCTGAGAACATTATCGACTCCACCTTTAACCCGCAATAACTTGGCTCCTCTTGTTGCTATCTCGCTCGGAATAGAATATATCTCATCTACGGATTGTGACGGACCGATATATTCGTTAATATACCTTTCTACTCCATAAAAAATTTTGCTCGAATTTCGAAAAAAATTTGCTCCGTAACAGTCAATTTTCTCAAACTCAAAATCACTTTGTGACTCCAAGATTTTTAAAACTTGAAATTTATTGGCTCCGATATATATTCACTGACATATATTTACCAAAATTTCGGAACATTATTAGATCCGTAACGAACGCTTTTTTTTTAATTCGTTGGCACATTCTGGCTCCGCGCTTTAATCAGAACTTTGTACTTTGATGACTCCTTTTTATATTCAATGATATATTGAATTAGTATGGGATTGCTCTTAAAATGCCAACATTTGATAATCCGGCTGATTTTATATTCGTAAAGATGGTAACTTATAAGATCCACTATGTGCGTGTGCTCTGAGGGTCACTCTCTCAGTAATTCAATGGAAACATGCTCAGGTTTTAGTGAACATTCCCAAAGAATTGTGAAAGTTGGAAACAGATTTTGTGAAAATCAAATAAGCGAGTTATGGGATTCCAAGTTGGACCCTCAGTCCACATATAGAGGATTGAGGGTCCACTTGTACCGGATAAACTAAGGGCACTAAAGAAAAAGTCTTTATGCCAAAATGTAAGATAATGCCAAACAAAAATTGTGGAAACAAGATATTATAGCAAAACATTGTATTATTTTCTATATCTCGGTTCAAAGTGGGCCCTCACGTGGAAAGTTTAGTACGCTAATTATAACAAAACCATTAACTTTTGGTTACTCTTTGAAATCCTGTATTAGAGTAAATAAATTGTGAAATTTTGTGAAAGCAATAATATATCATGATATTACTTTGGTTAAAAATTATCACCTTAATAAAATTCGGACCCTCAGTCCGCCACTTTTTTGTTTTCGTTTTGTTTTCGCTTAACGTATGATAGCTAAGAAAAATACAAAATTATCTCCGTTTGTAAAAAAAAATGTGCTACAAATTGATGTTATTTGTTAATAATAATAATTACGTTAAAACAACAAATTTTAATATATACTGAAATTGACAATTAATGTATGTGAGTAGGGTGACAATACTATCGTTTTTATCCACATTTATTTTTAATGTAAGTACAGTGCTAATTTTGAGTTATGTTTTATGGGTCTCTAATGATTCTTATAAAAATATTTGTAATAATTTAGTTCGAAATAATGTTTTTTCACATAATCATAATTAATATAAATTAAAATTGAAATATTTTATTTTTACATAATTTTTTTTAACATATTTTTTTTTGTAATAAATCAATGACATTCTAATACACAAGGACATCTTAATTAACGACGTACTTTCAACGGAACGGCGAAAATTCCAATGTTATGATGACAATAAGAGAAAAATAGAACCAAGTTTATTTATACCTTTAACTCTTCATTTATTAATATATGCTGCAATTTAAAGGGGTAAATGACAAGATGCTTACGCACACACGTGCTGTCAAGTACGGCCCCAAACCGGTTTGTACTGGCTTGGCGGGTGGAGAAAATCAGGGCTGGAGAACTCGCGCAGTTGTTATTCACGCAGCCTCCTGATATTTTAGGTTTTCGATGTGTTTTAAAAGAAAATAGTGTACAATAGTAGTTTATGCAACTGATATTATAATGAGAGGCATTAAAACATGAGTGTTGTTTTATGTTTATCATAACAACATCACACGAGTGTTTTAATGCCCAATTATGTACAATACTACAATACTCATAAAATAAAAAATTAAACAAAGTAGGTAGCTAGGTAACAAAGAAAAATTTTGTAGCGGGAAATTAAGTTTAAACTACGAACGCGCCACTTTTTTCACAAGTTCAAACTGCGCATGCCATGCGTGCGTTTCTTTTACATTTAGCCTAACACCATTGCCTAATTTAAGAAATTAAAAGTAAAAGTGTACTATAAAAATTAAAAAGTTATTTTATGATACTGCTCTGCTGGCAGTACTATAATGACTTTTATTTTTTAACTTATGTATGATGGTTTTATAAATACGTACTTTATAAACACACGTTTATAAAGTACGTATTTATAAAACCATCTTCTCAAATTCGTAAGTCGAATATTTTGACATGAGTGTAGATACAATAGTGTACTGCACACAGTGCAAAACAATAATGTGAAAAATAAAAATGTAAGTAGGTATCATATTTTCTTTATCCCAAAGACGTAACTAAGTAATATAAAAAATATACAATATATTTAGGAATATTTTTTTTTAAGAATGTGCAATTTGAAAACACGATAGAGCACAAAATTTGTGCCCATTGTTAAATAATTGTTATCAAAAAACCCCGTAAGTACAACTTAAGTAACCCAGTAAGTAGATTATGTATAACTTTCAAAGCTGAACTGCTTTCATTTTAATATTTCAAAGATAGAAATAATATGTTTCTTTATTATTTTCAATAGCCAAAGTGACAGCCCTATAAGAATAGGTATGAATTTTGACCTCTCTTAGGAAGCTTTCCATCTGTATAGATTATTAATCTGTGGCTGCATCCATTAGTTTCGACGTTATTCAAAAAAGTAATAACACGATAGATAAACCATTGAGTTATAATTTAATTTATATTCTGGAAAAGCCATTTTTTAAATGAAGTCTCTATTCTTCTTTCAAAAATTATTTCTAGTGGCAGTACTAGGCTTTATGCAAAATGTTGTCACCCTATTTCATTATTTACATAATAAAAATAAAACTTGATTTTCTTATACAATAAAATGTTTTTTTATTACCCAATGGTACTGTATTTGTAGCACATTTTTTTTTACAAACGGAGATAATTTTGTATTTTTCTTAGCTATCATACGTTAAGCGAAAACAAAACGAAAACAAAAAAGTGGCGGACTGAGGGTCCGAATTTTATTAAGGTGATAATTTTTAACCAAAGTAATATCATGATATATTATTGCTTTCACAAAATTTCACAATTTATTTACTCTAATACAGGATTTCAAAGAGTAACCAAAAGTTAATGGTTTTGTTATAATTAGCGTACTAAACTTTCCACGTGAGGGCCCACTTTGAACCGAGATATAGAAAATAATACAATGTTTTGCTATAATATCTTGTTTCCACAATTTTTGTTTGGCATTATCTTACATTTTGGCATAAAGACTTTTCTTTAGTGCCCTTAGTTTATCCGGTACAAGTGGACCCTCAATCCTCTATATGTGGACTGAGGGTCCAACTTCAGAATCCCATAACTCGCTTATTTGATTTTCACAAAATCTGTTTCCAACTTTCACAATTCTTTGGGAATGTTCACTAAAACCTGAGCATGTTTCCATTGAATTCTGAGAGAGTGGCCCTCAAAGCACACGCACATGATCCACTTCGTACGTGGGATGAGGGCGGGGGCTGGTGCGCGGGAGCAGAGGAGGGCTGTTTCGTTCCGCGCTACCACAGATTACTTATAACTATATTAACAACTTTGTGGCGTTACTGTCGGTCGACCGATACAGACCGCTCGGCAGTGTTGCCAACTTAGGAACTTTATAGCTAGATCCAGCAATTTTTTGATAATGGTCAGCAACAATTTCATGAAACTTGTAGCAATTTTTTTTTGGCTACTTTTTCTAGCAACTTTTCATTTCATTAACTTTTTTAAAAATACTTACTTAACCAAAGAAAATACTGAACGACCCCAGCCATGGACATCTTCCTCTTAAACTAAGATAGATATTTCTAATACCAACTCTCTGTTTTATTTTTCAACGATACTTACTTATTTTCTTAAAAAAATAAAAATATACTGTTGACTGTTAGAATTTGTCATTTCATTGTATTCTACATACTGTATCACATATTACTGTACATATTTATTAAAATGATTTAGTGTACCTATGTAATAATAGTTTATGAACATTATATTTTTTGCACCCTCATAGCATTCTCAGTCTCTGTATGACCAAAAGGTAGACTCTTAGATCACAGCTGTTAGATAATGCTTTTGGCATGAAGTTCGTCTATTCTTTTACTTTTTTTTTCAAATAAAGATAAATAAATCATTTAGCTAATTCTAGTAGTACAGCTCCTTGTCCTAACAAAAATCGATTTTATGGTCCCATCCGGAAAGAAAGCACGAAACTTGGCATGAATGTAGCTTTCATATAGTTATGTACTTTAATATTGATATAGAAACACTTCGAGAAATGAATGTTTCCCCCCTTTCCCTCCCTTTTATGTCCCAAATCGTGTTTTTCTCATTTTTTATGAAAACGGTAAGAGCTACACAAAAACTGTCAAAAAAAACAATATGTTCTTTATTAAATTATCTATATTAACACCATTGGATGTATGTTAATGGGACTTATAGTTTACAAAATATGCCCATGTTACTAGGACGGTCATGGTAGAATTTCGTATTTAATATCATGGATAGCTTTCGACTTCAGAAATACATTGTAGTGGTCCCACACTTCGTGTAGACATGTTACCATCAACAACAAGTACCTCTTCCTATTGGGGGGAGGGGGAGGAGTGCATCCCGCGCGCTACAAGCGAAGAACTACTGCCTATTCTGTTTAAACATTATATCGTGCCTGGTATCGTTTTCGTATAAAACAAGCACCAGGCATTCATTTGATAATAACTTGGCAGCATTTCATAGAAAAATATCGATACTTTTCCTAAAAAATGAACAAAAAATTCTTAATTTAATTGTCTGTTCAGAGCACGTTTGAATTGCTTTAAGATATAATAACAAGGGTAAATCTGAGTAAAATAAATTCTGATGGTAAGTACGGATATTCTGTTTATAAAAATATATATTTTAAATAACATTTTAGTTTAACTTCCATTCGAAAAAATGTGAAAATATAAAAGCCCGTGCGTGAAAACGTGCTTCTAGCTAAGTCTATGAGTTTTCCTATATCGTCCTTAGAAACAGTTCCAATTTGGATGATTTTTCTTTAAATATTTGTTTTAAACAAGTAAAAACAAATTATTTATTTATTGAAACTGTTTCTAAGGACTTTCTAGGCAAAACAAATTGACGAGATTTAAGTACGTACTGAATTTCAAGCCGCACAGGCTTTAAAATTTTTGGAATGTAAGTTCAACTAGAATGTTATCTAAAATGTATATTTTTATGAACTAGAATATACGATGCTTACTATTTTACTCAGATTTAGCCATGCTATAAAATCTTGAAGCGCTTTGAATGTGCTCTGAACAAAACATTAAATTAAGAATTATTTTTGACTTTTTAGCAAAAATATCGATATTTTTTTATAAAATGATGCCAAGTTATTATCAAAAATGAATTCATGATGCTTGATTTATATGATAACGATACCAGACACCATATAATGTTTTAACAGAATAGGCAGGAGTTCTTCGCTTGTAGCGCGGGTGCACTCCTCCTCCTAGGAAGAGGTACTTTTGTTGATGATGGCAACATGTCTACACGAAGCGTGGGACCACTACAATGTATTTTTGAAGTCGAAAGCTATCCATGATATTAAATACGAAATTCTACCATGACCGTCCTAGTAACATGGGCACATTTTGTAAACTATAAGTTCTATCAACATACAGCCAATGGCGTTATTATTAGGAGCATGCATACCGGAATTCCGGAATATCGTAATTCCGGTATCTCGACAGATTTTTTCGTTTTCCGTATTTCAATACCGGAATTGAAGGGCCAAATACCGTAATACCGGTATTCTTTTTTCTTTTTTATTAAATATGGGCTTGCTCTTGACCACAATCTTGCCTGAGGACACCACAGATGAGGTCTACGGTGTAGGGAGCTTACCCAGAAGCAACATATTCACTCTGGTTTTTGAAGAGAGTCGGGTTGTACGTTGTACGTGCTCGGGAACACAGACGCAGGCAGGAGTTCCAACGCTTCGCTGTGTGCATTAGGAATGATGATGAAAAGCGCTTGGTGCGTGCGGAGGGAATTCATATAAACCAAGAAGGGATGATAGCCCGCAGTGCGTCTTGTTCATTAAAAAATATATAAATAAATATATACTATGCGATTTAAATGCTATCGGTTTTTGTAATTTTTGTCCAGTTGTCAGCTTGTCATTCAAAACCATTCGAAACTAACTCCACTAAACTGACGTTTTGTACGACGTGCAAAAAAAAATGAAGAAAATTAGAAATAGTAATAAATTTTTATAAATGTTTATTTATAGTATTTTATTTTGCACTAAATGAATTACATAAATATTGAAAGTTAAATTAAATGCAAATATAATTTGACTTAAAAAAATTGATTCTTCAAATTTCGGTATGTAATTGCCACTAACCAACGCACGGAGTAATTTAGAAATTTTTATATAAAAAAATATGTACCTAGTTTTTCACTTGATTGGTTAGTTGCTACCCGGTCCCCGCGCTGTTTCCCCCGCCCGCACTGAGCTCGTACTCTATAATTTTGCAGACTTTGCAGTCGTCAATATCTTATAGCGAGTTTGCACATATGCGGTGTAGTGATTAGACGATTGTTCTTTTATTTAAATACACTATGTTATGTAAAAAGTATAGATTCATAGAGATTAATCAAATTGTGCCAATTCCGGAACCAGTACCGGAATTCCGGTATTAGGTCTCTAGTACCGAAAATCAGTACCGGTATTGATAACTTTCTGATATTGCATGCCCTAGTTATTATAGAGAATTTAATGAAAAACATATTTGTCTTTGACAGGTTTTTTGCGTAGCTTTTACCGTTTTAATAAAAAATGAGAAAAACCACGATTTGGGACATAAAAGGGGGGAAACATTTTTATTACTTCAAAGTGTTTCTATATTAATATTAAAATAGATATATGAAAGCTACAAATCTACAGATCTAAAATAGTAAAATTATGATTTTACAAAGAATTACATGAATATAGTCATGTAATTGGGAGGAAGGCCTTTGTCCAGCAGTGGACGTCTTTCGGCTGAGAGAGAGAAGAAGAGAAGTCATGTAAATTGCTTCGTAAAATCATAATAGGGTATTTGACAAGGTGTAATTTTTCAACATATTTTTGAATAAATGGAAAAATCATGTACAAGTTTTATAACAAATTGTTTTTATTTTTTTCATTTTCAATTTAATTACCTAGTTATCTCAAATTGAAAATTCATAGTAACGGAATATGCCGACCAGTTAACGAACACTTCCGATTAGCCAGGTGACGTCACAAGTATTCTCCCTACTCGGTACGCCTCTCCCCGCCAGCACACAGGCCCGCGCGGGTGTGGAGCTCGGATTTGTTTCGTGAACTGACAAGAAGTGATCGGATTTTTTCGGGGCATCGGATTTTTTGGTACTTTTAATTTGATATATATAACTTGATCTAGGGGTCAAATTAAAAAAAAATAAAAACAGTTTGTTAGTATACTCTTACATGATCTTTCCAAAAATAAATTAAAAAAAACATTGTCAAATACCCTATTTTATCTGATTAGGTACATGAGTACCTAGAGTATGAACTCTATGGAAATACAGAGTTTCTTTTAGTAACAGTGCTACACACCGGTAATTCAGAGTGCCGATTAGTAACAGACACGTTAGGAAAACCTCAGTTGCAATGTTTAACACTGCTATACATTGATACATTTTATCCCGTTGTGTCTCAGTGTGACAAATCTTGGTATGACTCATCGGGAATAATTATCATCCATTTCCGAGGCCTGGATACCATGTAGCACAATAGTGCTTGCCAACAAGACAAAACAAATGAGCCTAAAATTGACGAGGCAAAAACTTGCGTGCGCCTAATATTGTGTATCTACTTGCCGTAAGTAGCAATCAGAAGCCAATCACAGTTTGCGACAGGAATGATGTGCTCTGATTGGCTCATTTGAATCGGATCAACATGTGGGTGAAAGCGAAAAAGGTGGAATTGTATAAAACAGGCGTAATTATTATTATTAGTCGCCCTGACACTTATGGCTCCGAACGGAGCCAGTGTTGCAAAGAAAACAGCAATGGTATCAGAAAATCAAGCCGGATCAACAAATGAAAGGAGTGTCAGGGCGACTAATAATAATAATTACGCCATTTTTATACAATTCCACCTTTTTCGCTTTCACCCTCATGTTGATCCGATTCAAATGAGCCAATTAGAGCACATCATTTCTGTCGGAAACTGTGATTGGCTTCTGACGGCTACTCACTAAGTAGGTACATAATATTAGGCGCACGCAAGTTTTGCCTCGTCAACTTTAGGCTCATTTGTTTTGTCTTATTGACATTTAAATAAACTTTATTAATTTAATTATTACTAATATATTTAAGAATTATTTTTGGTACGAAAATGTATATTCGTCCACATACTTTAATGTAGGTAAATGGAAATTGTAAAGTGACGTACTTTTTTGGAGAAAATGCTGCTGCAGTGTAGGTAGGTAGTTTGTTTCGCCGCGTCTTCTACACTTGTTCCAAAGCACAAGTGTAGAAGAAGCGGCGCAAAAACACGTGGTAAACTAAGTTTTTGACGTCAATAATTGATTTTGTACATCCAATGTTGAAAATAAAGAATTTTATCTAGTTCGTATGACCGTGAGCGTTTGTTCCCGATGATTCATACCAAGATTTGACACACTGAGACACAACGGGAAAAAATATATCAATGTATTACAGTGTTACACATTGCAACTGAGGTTTTCCTAACGTGTCATGCTGTTACTCATCGGCACTCTGAATTACCGTTATGTAACACTGTTACTAAAAGGAACTCTGTATTCCCATAGAGTATGAGTACCTAATCAGATAAAATTATGCTTTTACGAAGAAATTTACATTCATGTAATTCTTTGTAAAATCATAATTTTACTATTTAAGATTTTACAAAAAAGAATACATTAAATTAATCATGCAATCTTATGTAACACTGTTACACATTGATACTTTTTCCCGTTGTCTCTCAGTGTGACAAATCTTGGTATTACTCATCGGGAACAAATGACCGTGAGTAGAGAAAGTAGCTAGACATTTTGCGTCAGAGTCCTTAACGTGGTCCCATCTGGAAGAAAGCATGAAACTTGGCATGATTGTAGCTTTCATATATCTATTTTAATATTGATATAGAAACACTTTGAGAAATGAATGTTTCCCCCCTTTTCCCCCTTTTTTATGTCCCAAATCGTGGTTTTTCTCATTTTTTATGAAAACGGTAAAAGCTACGCAAAAACTGTCAAAGACCAATATGTTCTTCATTAAATTCTCTATAATAACGCCATTGGATGTATGTTGATAGAACTTATAGTTTACAATATGCCCATGTTACTAGGACGATTTTTTGAAATGTTCGAACTTTTTCTACTATTGCACTGTCATGGTAGAATTTCGTATTTAATATCATGGATAGCTTTCGACTTCAGAAATACATCACAGTGGTCCCAGAATTCGTGTTGACATATGTTACCATCATCAACAAAGTACGTCTTCCAATTGAGGGGGAGGAGTGCACCCCGCGCGCTACAAGCGAAGAACTCCTGCCTATTCTGTTGAAACATTATATCGTGTCTGGTATCGTTTTCGTATAAATCAAGCATCATGAATTCATTTTTGATAATAACTTGGCATCATTTCTTACAAAAATATCGATATTTTTGCTAAAAAGTCAAAAACAATTCATTTAATTGTTTGTTCAAAGGACATTCAAAGCGGTTCAAGATTTTATAACATGGCTAAATCTGAGTAAAAAAGCAAACATGTATATTCTAGTTCATAAAAATATAAATTTTAGATAACATTAGTTGAACTTACATTCCAAAAAAAATTTGAAAGCCTGTGCGGCTTAAAATTCAGAACGTACTTAAATTTTGTAAATTTGTTTTGCCTAGAAAGTCATTAGAAACAGTTTCAATAAATAAATAAATTGTTTTCACTAGTTTAAAACAAATATTTAAAGAAACTTAACATCAAAATTGAAACTGTTTCTAAGGACTTTCTGGGAAAAACTCATAGACTTAGCTAGAAGCACGTTTTGAATTTTAAATGCCGCACGGGCTTTTATATTTTCACATTTTTTTCGAATGGAAGTTAAACTTTAATGTTATTTTTTTTTTCTTCTTTTTATATACATTATTTTATTTTCTTATGATTTAATATTTTTTATTTTCATAATTTAGGTCATTATACAAACAGTACGTAGTCAACATATTTTTTTCAAATATAAAATTTGTCACTTAAAAATGCACATCCTAAAATTTAATTACAACCCGCCCCTTAGCGTTTCTGGTGCAAAGGTGCCCAGAACGCTTGCCGCGTTACCGCGCTGAATCGCTATGTTATTTAATATATATATTTTTATAAACAAGAATATCCGTACTTACCATCAGAATTTATTTTACTCAGATTTACTCTTGTTATTATATCTTAAAGCAATTTGAACGTGCTTTGAACAGACAATTAAATTAAGAATTTTTTGTTAACTTTTTAGGAAAAGTATCGATATTTTTCTATGAAATGCTGCCAATTTATTATCAAAAATGAATTCCTGGTGCTTGATTTATACGAAAACGATTCCAGACACGATATAATGTTTAAATAAAATAGGCAGTACTTCTTCAGCTTGTAGCGCGGGATGCACCTCCCCTCCCCCCAATAGGAAGAGGTACTTTGTTGATGATGATAACATATGTCGACACGAAGTGTCGGACCACTACAATACAGTATATCAGAAGTCGAAAGCTATCCATGAAATTAAATACGAAATTCTACCATGTCCGTGCAATAATAGAAAAAGTTCGAATTTAAAAAAAATCGTCCTAGTAACATGGGTATATTTTGTAAACTATAAGTCCCATCAACATACATCCAATGGTGTTATTATAGAGAATTTAATGAAGAAGACATATTGGTTTTTGCGTAGCTCTTACCGTTTTAATAAAAAATGAGGAAAACCACGATTTGGGACATAAAAGGGGGGAAACATTCATTTCTCGAAGTGTTCTATATCAATATTAAAGTATCTATACATAAATGAAAGCTACATTCATGCCAAGTTTCATGCTTTCTTCCGGATGGGACCATAAAATCGATTTTTGTTAGGACAAGGAGCCGTACTACTAGAAGTAGCTAAATGTTTTTTTAATCTTTATTTAAAAAAAAGTAAAAGAATAGGCGAACTTCATGCCAAAAGCATTATCTAACAGCTTTGATCTAACAGTCTACCTTTTGGTCATACAGAGACAGATAATGCTATGAGGGTGCAAAAAATATAAACGTACATAAACTATTATTACATACATAGGTACACTAAATCATATTAATAAATATGTACAGTAATATAGGATACAGTATGTAGAATACAATGAAATGTCAAATTCTGATCAAAACAGTCGTGGTATATTTTTATTTTTTAAGAAAATAAGTATCGTTGAAAAATAAACATATTTTTAAAACTAGAGATTAGTGGTAGGTATTGGAAATATCTATTTTAGTTTAAGAGGAGGAAGATGTCCATGGCTTGAGGGTTCTTCAATATTTTTTCTTTGGTTGAGTATTTTAAAAAAAGTTAATGAAATGAAAAGTTGCTAGAAAAAAGTAGCCAAAAAATTTAGCTACAAGTTTCATGAAATTGTTGCCGACCAATATCAAAAAAAAAATGCTAGATCTAGCTATAAAGTTGCTAAGTTGGCAACACTGCCGAGCAGGTCTGTATTGGTCGACCGACAGTAGCGCGGAACGAAACAGCCCTCTCCGCTAGTCCCGAAAACTGTTTTTTTAGATTTGCTTAACTCAAGACGGTCCCAAAAGGATTGCAAAATCGATCGTAGATTACGATAAAAATATATAAATAAATCCTGTGGGCTAATTTATTAGATCGTCAAAGTTTTGAAAATTGCCATTTTAAGGGATATATTTCGCTTTTTTAAATTTCAGTTTCTGAACTAAAAAAATAAATAATAATTATTGTTTTTTATATTTAGGTATAATCAATATACAACATTTTAATTTTCGTGTAAGAACACGTTGCCATCGACTTCCAATTTGTTAGATAACATCCTTCAAGTTTCGTCGAGTTTCAACTTAACTTCATACAACATGACATGAGCTTTCTTCGTTGCTTAAATAACTTTCTATACACCTTTATTAGTCAGTTCGGCTATAAGCTCAGTGCTAACACGAGTTTTGTAGTTTTTAAATAACTAATTTTAGGCGTAGGGAGACTAATTGTGCTTTCTTGGGTCCATACAAAGAACCTGACGATCAGCAACTCCTTACTATGAAGGACGTCATGAAAAATAATTTTATTTGTGAAGAACAACCTTAAGCTCAAGTATAGAGTCAATCCATCGTTCAGATGTATTTATACTTGAATCTTAAGATTATTAACAATATTTGGACCAAAGATTACTATTCCAATCGTAACGAATGTTCAAAACTCTCTAACAACTGAAACTTCAAGATTCAAATTAAATACATTTGCAAGCTGCTTGGTACAAAAGCTATTCATATGATTATTAAAAAACATCAATTTGTTTAAAAAAAAAATCATAACGTTTGTTTTTGCGATATCTTTTCAAATAGAAGGTGCACTTTTCAAAGTAGGATTTAAAGCAATTGAATAACTCGAACGTTCTAGTTACGATTGGCATAGAAACTTTAGTCCAAATATTGTGAATGTCTTAAGATACAATTATAAATACATCTGAATTAGATGGATCGACTCTTCTATACTTGAGCTTAACGTCGCTTCACAAATAAAATTAATTTTATGACTTCCCTCATAGTAGAGAGTTGGCGATCGTCAAGTTCTTTGTATGGACCTAAGAAAGCACAAATAGTCTATCTACGCCTAAGACTCATTATTTAAAATCCACTAAATTCATGTCAACACTGAAACTACAGTCGCAACTGACTATTATGGCATAGAAAGTTATTTAGGCAACGAAGAAAACTCATGTCTGGTTGTATGGAAATTAAGTTTGAAACTCGACGAAACTTGAAGGATGTTATCTAACAAATTGGAAGTCGATGCGGAACGTGTTTTTACACGAAAATTAAAATGTAGTATATTGATTATACCTAAATATAAAAAATAATAAGTATTCTTTTATTTAGTTCAGAAACTGAAATTTCTAAAAAAGCAAAAATCACCCTTAAACTGGCAATTTTTCAAAACTTTGACGATCTGGTAGAGCCCACAGGATTTATTTATATATTTTTATTAATATTTTTTTCGTGATCTACGATCGATTTCGCAACTTTTGAGACGTCTTGAGTTAAGCAAACCCAAAAACATTTTTTCGGGACACCCTACTCTCGCTCCTGCGCACCAGCCTCCGCCCTCACACCGCGTACGAAGTGGATCATAAAAGTTACCATCTTGACGAATATAAAATCAGCCGGGTTAACAAATGTTTGCATTTCAAGAGCAATCCCATACTAATTCAATATATCATTGAATATAAAAAGGAGTCATCAAAGTACAAAGTTCTGAATAAAGCGCGGAGCCAGAATGTGCCAACGAATTAAAAAAAAGCGTTCGTTACGGATCTAATAATGTTTCGAAATTTTGGCAAATATATGTCAGTGAATATATATCGGAGCCAATAAATTTCAAGTTTTAAAAAATCTTGGAGTCACAAAGTGATTTTGTGTTTGAGAAAATTGACTGTTACGGAGCAAATTTTTCGAAATTCGAGCAAAATTTTTTATGGAGTAGAAAGGTATATTAACGAATATATCGGTCCGTCACAATCCGTAGATGAGATATATTCGATTCCGAGCGAGATAGCAACAAGAGGAGCCAAGTTATTGCGGGTTAAAGGTGGAGTCGATAATGTTCTCAGCGCACTGCTGGATCAACAAAGGGCCCAAAGTAGTGTTTATATATATATATATATATATATATATATATATATATATATATATATATATATACTTTAACGAAGTCGCTTCCTAACAGATTTAGCGATTTTGGCTGTCAAAAGGTGTTTCTTTTGGTGAAACACTTAATATATATATATATATATATATATATATATATATATATATATATATATATATATATATATATGGAGCATTGTCCTGTACGGATGCGAGACTAAAAATGAAAGAAAAAAGTTAGAAGCATTCGAAATGTGGTGTTAGCGTAGATTGGAAAGAATTAGCTGGACGGAAAGAATAAGTTATGAAGAGGTCTTAAATAGAATCGGCGAAAAAAGAACCATGATGAAAAAATATAGAAAACAGAAGGGGGAAAATGTTAGGGCACTTAATACGACATGACGCATTTTTAAGAAACATCATAGAAGGAAAGATAGAAGGAAGAAGGGGCCCAGAGAGACCAAGACAGAGTTACATGCGGCAAAAAAAGGAGAAAGTGAACGTAGTGTCGTATAAAGAAAATAAAGAGTTAGCAATGAAAAGAGAAAAATGGAAGGAACTCCACCGACAAGAGCCTCGCTGTTAAATTTTATGATGATGAGCAATTTATATAGGGCACTAATTAAACTGACTTCTTTTAATTAGCATTATTCACCTCTAAATAAATAAATTGCTTTCTAAATTACTAAGTCAGCCACAATCGACGCGCATCTGAATAAAACTATTTTAGCCACTATTTATCTTATAGTAAGCCACTCTAAATATAACTCAGCACGGCGATTATTTTTTAGCATCTAAATTTTTAATATGCATTCAAGCAATAAACTTCTAAAATATTTATATACGACAACAATTAGTAATTATTTTGGCTTTCTAATTTTATAACTCATATACATGAATCGAATGGTGCTACACGTTCTGATTCTTTATCACCCAGTTGGTTGACTGGTAGAAAAAGCCCTAGGCTTTAAGTCCGCCTTTTACTTTTTTGTATTAATGTTAAAAAAATATCTCAATCCTCTCTGATTGGTGTAAATGGCCGGTCGCTATAATTTGGCGCAGTCGCACCAAATCGTGCGGTGGCCAGTTTCATGATAAAAGAATTATGATCTACTTGCTGTTGCCCGCGGCTTCGCCCGCGTGAGTTTCGCTTAGATGAAAAGTCTTTTTATGTTCCAAACTGTTTCGGATCTTCGATTTTTATACGTCTACAGAAAATGCTCATTAGATTAATCAAGTTTTGCTAAGGCGCCATTTCCATATACGTTATAGTGTAGCTGGTCTCTTGCAGTTCTTCATCAGATGTTCCAGATCTTCAATTTTTATACGTCAGCAGAAAATGCTCATCAGGTTGAACGACTTTTGTTAAGGCACCATTTCCATATTTCTTATAGTTTAGCTGTTCTGTTATGGTTCTTCATCAGGTGTTCCAGTTTTTAAAATCAATTATAGCCTATATGTTGCCCAGACTTAATAGCTATACAACAAAAAAAGTTTCATTCAAATCCGTCCAGTAGTTTTTGCGTGAAACGCGTACATACATACAGACAGACAGACAGAAAGACAAGAAATTCCAAAAAAATTTGCTTTCTATTGTTCTTTTTAAGTGTCCCTCTATCCATTTTAGTCAAAAATACTTAACGTACAGACAAAATATTTTTACTGTTTTATTATACATATACATATATGTATAGATTGTTTCACATGCTGAGATATAATATATGATTTTGAAAGTTGAAGTTTCAATTATATTATTTTGAGGAGCTAGTCTTGAAGCTGTAAAACATAAAATGGTGATAAGTTGTAAAATCTGTGGATGAGTTATTAAATTAGGTGGCAATTTATAAATTAGAAAGACAAGTAAAAATAATTGGTGATCTTTAATTGACGCTTACTTTAAAATATTTAGTGGGCGTTGTAAAAAAGACGAATTAGTATATTAGAGGCTAAATCATTATCCCGTTGCTTAGTTATAAAAAGAGAAGATTGATCACGGGGCCAAATTAAAAATTCTGTGGCTCAAAGTCAAAGTCAATTTTTTTATTCATATTGGCTTAAAAATAGCACTTATAAATCGTCACTTTCTTGTTTTTAGTTAGTTGACGTCATAAAATTACTTAAAGCTAAGTTTACCACCGCCTCCAAAGCGCAAGTGGAGAAGAGGCGGCGCAACAAACTCTTTATAGCTAGATTTATTATTTCTCATTTATATAGATAGAATCGATTTTTGTTATCACTACAATTAAATCGATTATATCGATAGAATTGATTTGGTTTGGTTACTAATAATCGATTATAATCAATACGATTGATAATCGAGATGTAATCGATTATACCGATTTCATTGTATTGAATCTTCGCAACCTCATAGTTAGAAATACTGAAAAGGACATAGTAGTGTTCCTTTCATAACGGGAAAAAGCACTTTACCAGTGTGAAAATCACGCGGGCAAACGCTAGTACCTATATACATACAAAATACGTGCGAAAAACATAGCTCTTTCTTTGCAGTTAGGTAAAAACTCTTAAAATGTAGTCATTTTGACTATAAATGACCGTTTTTGACCGTTTTTGACCAAGTTGACCGTAAATGACTGTCAGTCAAATTCAGTCGCTTCGGTCATTTTCATCTAGCTCTACTCAAGATAAAGAGAAACTTTTAATATTTTTTGTATTTGTAATTTTTTTTATTAGCCTGTACTTTCCCACTACTGGGCAAAGGCCTCCCCTCTGGTTCGCACATCTTGTCTATTCAGTGCATGAGCCCTCCACTCTCTATCCGTCGCGTCCAGATCATCCGATCTGATTCTGGAGCGGCCCCTTTTCCGGCACCAGCCAGCAGGGACCCATTGTGTGGCTGTTTTAGCCCACCTGTCCTGCGGCATCCTGCAAATATGGCCTGCCCAGTCCCACTTGAGCTTTGCAGCCTTCCTCCCCTTAGTATTTATCATAGTTTCACTTTATTTTCGCGAGGTTGCGAGTGAGTGGCTAACGAGCTTGATGAACTCAGTTTGACCCATATAATATTACAAACCATGTGGCATTGCATTACCTAAAAATGTATTAGTTCCTAGTATCCATTACATATATACCCAGCAGTGGGTCACGGAAGGCTGTGGATGATGATGATGATGATGATGATCCATTACAAACTAAATAGAGAACTAAGCTGTCTCTTTCTTTCATGGTATTATCATGGAAGTAATAAGTACTTCGGGTAGATGAATATTTTAACTTGAATACTCATAGAATACCTACGAGTGGAAAATTGATAGGATAAAAACATTATTGTTTTGTTGTTTATTAATATAGCTTTATTAAAAATAATACATTTATATTGTACCTTAAGTACATATTGTAAGTTGCACTTATTTAAATAGGAACAACTTTACATATTGCATGCCTGAAAGGGCAAACTGTTGAACTTTTACTTTATATTGTATGTACCACCTATACCTTGTATCTACACAGTTTTTGCAATAAATATTTTGAGTTTGAGTTTGAGGTATTATGTCTCGTCTAGAGATCCTTAGTAGCTTCAAGTCTTGTCGAGGCAGGCCACAGACATATTTAAAAAAAAATATATTTCTGTGTGTCGAGTGTCGAGCATGCAGGAGCATAGAAAAAATAGGAATGAGAACGAGCTGTCAAAATTAAAAAGTAGATTGATTTTTGAAATTCAACGAATTCAACTGATTGAGTTTTTTTTCACATTATTTTCTTCACACCAACCTACATAGGAATTTAGGAATTAAAATACAATTGCTTGCTTCGCACACAGTGCATGAATAATATAATTTGATTTAGTTTTGTGAATTCTTTGATCGAAATTGAGTTGTTACATTGGAAATTATTTAGTGCATAGGACTGTCGAATATTGCATTATTTATTTACCATGGCTGAATCAAGCAATGAAGTAATTGGGTAAGAGAAATCATTCGATAAATACTTACATAATGTTTTATTCATTACTTGCCCGCGACTTCGCCTGCGTGAATTTCCCACGGAAACAGTGCTTTTTCCCATAATAAAAGGTATTACACTATATGCCCTTCTCAGTACTTCTATGTGGTTGCGAAATTTTTAGAAAGATTGGTTCAGTAGATAAAGCATGTAGAGGTAACAAACAAACAAACTCACTTTCCCATTTATAGTATTAGGAATAAGATAATCTTTTTACTATTTGTAATATCACAATCTTGATATCTTCTGGTTGCGCCCCGGGGCTTCGCTCCCGTGGGAATTTGAGGATAGTATACTTAATAGTACTTACCCCATGTACTATTCTTGGTATTTTTAGGATACGTACCTCAAAAGCCAAAAGCGGAACCCTTAGAAGATCACTTTGTTTTCCGTCTGTCTGTCAAACTTTTTTTCTAAAGAACACTTAAAGGTATCAAGTTTAAATTAATGTCGAATACTTGAACTCACGATCTCTTTTAGCAAAAAAATAAATAAAATTATATGTCAACACGATCAGGAGTTATTACAGTAAATGTTGTGATTTATTGCATATTTTGCGATTTTAGACAGAAATCAAAATCTATGGGGTACTTCCGTTGACCTAAAAATTATGAAATTTGGCAAAAAGCAAGGTCAAACAGTACTTATACAGGAATAAATCTAAAAGTTTAAATATGTTGTTGGAAGTCAAAAAAAGTGTTACAAACTAATTTTTGCATTCAATGCAGTATGAATACTAAGGATCCACCTGCAAAGTTAAGTTTGTTTTTGAACTAGTTGGTCTTTTAGTTAGAGCTATAATGTGAGATGCTTTGTGTGTATGGAACAATTGGTGCAAGCTTAACTCTCATTTGGCTGATTTTTTTCTTAGACCCAGTCACATCATTAATATAAGTACTATGTAACCTATTAGTCTGGACATAGGGTTTAATTTAAATAACTTTAAAGGTTTTATTCTACTCATATATCAACATTGAAATCCATCCAGTTCTTGGGGAAAAGAGTGTAAATGTAAAAATCAATTTTTACAAACAGTAGAAGGATTCAAGGTGCAAATTTAAAACTTATTTTTTTATTTAACACTTTACCGACAGTAAATGAGACACAAAAGAAGTTTAATTGTTGTAACTGCTATAGCAGTTTACTGTCCAGTGAGGTGTTAACCAAAACAAATGTACAACAATATTGGTTTTATGTACAACTAGCTGTGAGCCCCGGGCTTTGCTCCGTGGAAATTTCCGGACAAAAAGTACCCCTTGTGCTATTCCCAGTATTTTTTTTTCCCGTATACCAAATTTCATCAAAATCCGTCCAGTAGATTTTGCGTGATTGAGTAACAAACATCCTCACAAACTCACCGATTCACAAACTCACATCCAAACTTTCGCATTTATAATATTAGTAGGATGCCACATCATACGTTTATTTATATTCTTCACATCTTAACTAGCCTGATCCCAACTAATATTATAAATGCGAAAAATGGGTTTGTATATCTCTTGACGCTGTGTCTACACTAACCAATCTTCACATATACATACCTATTTAGAAATGAAAAGGACATAGGGTAAGTTTTTCCAAAAATTCCCACGGCAGCCCCAGGGTGCAGCTAGTTTACCTAACAGCGATGAAGAGTGAGAGAGTTAATCTATGGAATTATTGGACCAATTTGAAAAATTATTTCTGTGCATGATAGCCACATTCATGAGGAAGGAATCCCAAATTTTCTACGGGAGCAAAACCGCATAGCACAGCTATTACTATTATAATATAGATGAAGTTTGTTATAGATGAACCCACTAATATCTGGTAGGTAGGTACTCTGATTAAAAAAATTCTGTGTACCTAACTACCTACTTATTATCACATTCAACCCTCGTTCACACCACAACATGTTTTATTCATAGTACCCTGTCAAGTGTGTCAAGTTAGTGTCTTGTTTGTATGTTTAATGTAATGCCATCGAGCGACGTAGGCGCGAGCTTAGTAGACGTAGAAATATGTTGTAAATCTTGGTGTGAATGACGGATAAGGAAGCCTTAAATAAGGCTATCCGGAATTCCCACGGGAGTGAATCCCGATTGGCACAGCGGGTTCTTTGGACTACGGGCGTCTTAACCACTCGGTCACCACACCACTGCTTCATGGCTAACGTTTAGCCTACCATTTACAGACTATGCTATAACAATGATAACAAAACAACCTAATGTTGGCTAGTAATTAAGGACTGGACACTGGACTCATTTTGAAAAAAAAAAATGCGCGATTCTATTTTTTTACGTACGTGAACTTTTTTATTTATTTATTTAGTTAATAGCTGAGCCGACTGGAGATCGAATCTGGGACGTCTCCCTCCAGTATGTTAGTCCGGCGTGATAACCATTGTAGTACGAGAAGATTAGACATCTACCTCAAAATATATAACATAGTTTTGATTTTTGGCACAAGTGTTTATCACAGTCCTAGGATCATTTCCTCAAAAGTCCCGGCCCTAGGGTACCGGTTGACCCCCTCCCCCCTCAAATGTGTCCCTGACCGTCGTTTTTCTTTATTTTCTAAAAAAAATATCAGAAATAGGAGAAATGATTCTAGGACTCTGATGAACACTTGTGCCAAAAAATCAAAACTATGTTATATTTTGAGGATTGGCTCAAAATTTGCTTAAATTGCATACACACTTAGTATACATTCTTAGTCTGGCGTATAAATATGGTCAAGTGTGAGCAGGACTCGCGGTCTGAGGGTTCCGTGCAAAGTGCTAAAGTTCGACGTCACATGGGTTGTCCTTGTCCTTCCGTGTGTTAAGTCAAGCCCGTTTCTCAGGAACGCAGAGTATCAAGTTTAAATTATAGATACTTCTTTCTACGGACTTGTACAGTTTGCTAGATCACTTTGTTATCCGTCTATCATCGATAAAATATTAACTTTGTAATAATTTATCGATGTCCGTATTTATTTTTTGAGGTTCGGAACACTGGAAACCTTCGGGACCCTTAAAATTAAATAATACTTTCATTGAACAGGTACGAGTTTGCGGCGAACTAATTTTTTACATAGGATGTCGAGGCAATGAGGTTGGCTAACTTAAATTATTTTAACATAAGAAATTTCGACCGTGGATAACACGATCCACTATTCATTAGCTCCTCTAACGAAAGCGTATGCAGGAAGTGAGGCATAAATCGAAAATTTGGAACGAGCAAAGCAACTAATGGCTCAGCCACTTCTATTTTAGTTGGTGTTGTGCATTGAACAGCATCAGCCAGCATCCGTCACCGCCCCTCATCTTATCTATCTCTTTCTTTCAAATATCGTTTTTTCGCTCGACGCTCCCTATTCCCAGTTTATAATGTCAAATGCTCAGGTCAAATGGATTTTATCTCTTTGACATACGAGTTAAAGGCGAATATTCCCGAATCGCAACCGAAGTGCCGTCCTAAATTCAGTCTTTCCTCTTGCATTGTGGAAATCTAACGTAGAGTCATTAGCTAATCATCGAAACAATTTGTTTCTTTCTCATGTATTTACTTTGTTTTTATACTATTAATTAATTGTTATGATAGACAGATTCCTAATTACCTCACTTCATTAATTATTTGTTAACGAAAACATTGTTATCGCTTCGAGTTCAGTGAAGTCATTCGTTCGTGCTCGTTCGGTAGTTGTTTTGTTATTTTTATATTACGAGTATGTGCGTCTTATTTCTTTAGTGCGATTGTTTTAATATACATAAATGGCAACGTTACCGAGGACACATAATTCAAAGCATGGCAGTAGTCACCCGTCACCATTTAGGTAAGTTACTTAGTTGCGATGAATAAAATATCAAAAACATATTTTATCCAGTTCCCTCGCTTGTTAATTCCTACTAGCTTTTGCCCGCGACTTCGTCTGCGCGGAATTTACTATTATTAATATAAGCGGCATGTGAAGATGAAACCCAGATTATAAGTTAGATTTCCAGCAATACAACTGTCAAAATCGCATCAAATTTCATTTAGTAGTTTTCATACAGACGGACAACAATTTGAAAAAAATCACTTTTACTTCTGTTGAAGACTCATACGTTTTTTCTTAAATATCTCCTTTAGGTAGACCAGTCCAATATAATAGGTAATAAACTGTAATGTATGTATGTCATCGGCAAAACTGACCCTTGTTTGATTGCTTCATCTTTATTTGTAATTTATGCAAGTATATTTATAGGTACGGATATTTTTGTGTTTATTTGTATTATATATGTTATAATATATGTTTATTAATTTATTTTATTTACGTAGCATCTTTGTATGTATCTGTTTAATTTACCAATAATTAATTTGTATAATAGAATTTATTTACGTGATTTACACCCACATGAACTCTGCTCCACCATAATGTTTGACTGTCAGACAATGCTTTTAGCATTAAGTCCACCTTTTGTACTGGTCTTTTGTATGTGTGTACAATACAGTTTAAATAAATGTATGTACAGATGGTAAATCCTTGGTGGAGGACTTTGTCCAGCAGTGGATGTCTTTCGGCTGAGAGAGAGAGAGAGATGTACAGATGGGTAACCACCCGGGTTAAAACCCAGTTATCACCCACTTCAATGGTGGTATGGAATGGGTGAGGTGGTTATCCATCTATAAATGTATGTAACATAACAGTTTAATATTTTATGAGGATAGATTAAAATTGTCTTCAGGAGATTTTAGGGTTCTTTAGTCAACAAGACACCCTTACTGTTCAATGTCCGTACGCTGCCATACGTCTTTCACTTTCAGTCTGTTCGTCTCTATGTCGCTTAGCTCAGAGACTAAATTATAGAAGTAGAGCGCTGTGTGTTTTTGTATACCTACCTATTATCAAAATGAGAACAAAACAGTAGTAGGTAATACAATATTTTTTTGGTACGGTAGGTACCTACCTTATTACGTGTCGTCGGGCCGGATGTTGTCTATTCCATTCCCGTCAGGTGGAATGGCATACACGCTATATTACTGCTGAATCGATTGGATGTTTTTGATTCAATCGTGCGGGGACGAACTTCTCCACTTTCTCCCCCTTTAACCCCCTAGGGCGGTACCGCTGGGAAACCAGGCTTAAAAATGCTCATTTAGATCCATAGAAGACCAGCGAAATTTCAAAACTTTCCAATAGAAACTCTACAGAAGATTGATAGATATGGGACACCACCATCTTATGTCTTTTCTTCCCCTTCTCTACGTACGTAACACGTACGCAACTAGCATTTCGTAGTAAAAAAGTTCTTTACACTTACATCTATATTTATTCTAATCCTAACTAATATTATAAATGCGAAAGTGTGTTTGTTTATTTGTTTGTTTGTTTGTTACCTCTTCACGCTTCATCTACTAAACCAATCTTCTTGAAATTTCGCATACACATAGTTAGAAGTACGGAGAAGGACATACCTTTCATCCCGGGAAAAGGCACGGTTCCCGTGGGAAATTCACGCGGGCTAAGCCGCGGGCGAAAGCTAGTTGAGATATAAAAGTACCAGTCAATACATGTGTTTTCTAATAACATATACCTATCCCTATATACTGATTCTACCGTTTCTTTAGGTAACCTTCGCCCCTTATTTGTAAAAGTATTTTTTCTTTTTTTACAGCACAAGCCCGAGAAAGCTTCAAGAAATGACGTTACCCGTGCTAGATTGTCATGGTGAGTGTGCTAAGATATAAAATAAATCAGCCCAAATTTATATATACCTTTGTTTTGTTTTGTATAGCCCCTGCGGTAAACAAAAAGTCTCCACGGGTTAGGATAAGCCGGTAGGTGGGGGAGAGAGCCTTTTTGGGTTCCATGCCAAAAAACAACGGAACCCTTATAGGATCACTTTGTCGCCCGTCCTAGAAACGTAAGAAGATTCATGGTTCTACAGTCTCAGGTCTCAGCTATGAAAAATCAAGTCAACGCAATCAATAGATCATGATCGTATATGTCTCCTATTTGTGATATTCAAAGGAAATCTAAACCAGTGGGGTACTTGCACCGTACGGTATTTTTTTTTTACATAAAATGATTATTTTTGTACTTTCACCACAGATGTTACTAACGCCAGCGGAGTCAGTATGAAACAATATGAAGAGCAATTAAATGGATTGCGGAAGGAGAATTTTCATTTGAAATTGAGGATATATTTTCTTGAGGAAAAACTAGGCAATGGTTCACCACCGGCTGTCCAAGTGAGTATACGGTATACCAATCGGTACACATATTTTATATATGTATGAACAACTGTATGTACGTATATCTGTATAACAACGGTATCGTTGTTATATAAACACAAGTTAGTTTATAACTTGTTTTTAATAATTTATTAATTCCTAAACGTAAGTTTTAAAATCTGTTTCAGGGTTTGTTAGAGCATAATGTCAGATTACAAGTAGAGGTAGAAGAATTGCGGAGGCAACTTTCGGATAAGCAAGAGCTTTTAGCCGCAGCTGCAGAAGCGATTGATGTGTTAGAACAGCAGGTTAGTATTCGATTTTACTATTATAACCCATTTGTTTAGATAAGTACTTAAACAATGTTTTGGCCATTTTACTTTGTATGTATTTGTATATTTTAGGGGTCTATTTCAACTGACAGCGTTGATGTTTCGATTAATACAGCTCGTACGAAAAAAGAAGATAATCTATCGGAAAAGGTGAGAATATTAGTTTACTTACAACATCATACTTTTTAATAAAGTAAACTTTGTACACTAGTTTTTTCACGCAGATTTTTATATTAATACTTATCTCATGGTTCTACCACAGTTTAATAAGACATACAGTTGTCCATCGGCCTTAATGATGACGGTCACGCCGCCAGCGTGATCCGACACAGCAGTGTCAGGGTTGTCACAAAAGTGCATGTACTTTTATTATTATTTAATTAAAATAGAGGAGACGAGTGCGAGTGGTGAGAAGCCATTTGAATTTTTGTTGATTGTGTTTTTTTTAATCCAAGATGGCCGACATATTTATATGTATACATCTGTTAGGCGCGGCTAGACAGTAAAATCGACTCGAATGCCGCGACAGAAAATAGCGTGACCCTCGCGCCAGGATGCTAAGATGACATACATCTGCCTGGCATCCCGTGGTCAATTTTCGGGATAGAGGTTTACAAAAATAATATTTTTGGATCCAAGATGACGGACAATTATTTTTTTCAATTTTGCAGTAAGTATGAATATCGTTCAATTTTTTTTTTTCCAATTTTGCAATATGGTTATCGTTTTATAGGTATTGGGGGGCACTCATTACGAAAATAAGATTTATTTTTGGATCCAAGATGGCGCACGTTATTTTTTAAATTTTACAATATGGGAATCGTTTTATAGGTTTTTGAGGACGCTGATGACGAAAATAACATTTATTTTGAGATCTAAGATGGCGGACAATTTTTATACATACGCGGTTCTAAATGTACATGCGAACTTGGGGACATTTGGCCGAATTTGATTGGAACTATTTTTAAGGAAATTTGTGTTTTCTATTTACATTTTGAACCGCGTATGTATGTCAGAACAAAAGTGCCAGAAAAAAAATTGTCCGCCATCTTAGATCTCAAAATAAATGTTATTTTTGTCATCAACGTCCCCAAAAACCTATAAAACGATACCCATAAGTTAAATAAAAAAAAATTGTCCGCCATCTTGGATCTCAAAATAAATGTTATTTTCATCATCAGAGACCCCAAAAACCTATAAAACGATACCCATATATTAAATTAAAAAAAAAATTGTCCCGCCATCTTGGATCTCAAAATAAATGTTATTTTCGTCATCAGAGACCCCGAAACCTATAAAACGATACCCATATGTTAAATTAAAAAAAAAATTGTCCGCGAAGTTGGATCTCAAAATAAACGTTATTTTCGGCATCAGAGACCCCGAAAACCTATAAAACGATACCCATATGTTAAATTAAAAAAAAAAATTGTCCGCCATCTTGGATCTCAAAAAAAACCTTATTTTCGTCATCAGAGACCCCAAAAACCTATAAAACGATACCCATATGTTAAATTTAAAAACAAAAATTGTCCGCCATCTTGGATCTCAAAATAAACGTTATTTTCGTCATCAGAGACCCCAAAAACCTATAAAACGATACCCATATGTTAAAATTTAAAAAAAATTGTCCGCCATCTTGGATCTCAAAAAAAAACCTTATTTTCGTCATCAGAGACCCCAAAAACCTGTAAAACGATACGTATATTGTAAAAAAATAAATGTCCGCTATCTTGGATCTATGTTTTTTATTCGTCATCAGCGTTCCCAAAAAACTATAAAACGATACACATATTATAAAAAAAAATAAAAAAATATCGGCCATCTTGGATTCAAAAATAAAAAGTAAAAAAGTAGTTACCTAGTCGGTTCCAAGTTGGGTGGAAAATGATACGGAAGATATGAGTATGTCATCCTAATAGCTTTGTTGGATTGGACTCTGCCTGATCGGCGTCGCTCCGCACAAGTTTTTTCAAAATATACAACCCTTGAATTAGTACTGCACTGCCATACTAAATCAAAAATGAAATTAGTATGGCCGTGCGGTACGCCCCCTCCGTCCCCCGCCCCCGCACCCCCCACGATTGCTCCGCGTAGAGGCCCTCGATGACCGACTGTATGAACCATATAGGTAGGCTGTGGTTCTACTAAGCGGCGTAAAACTTCTCTAGATTTTAAGTCAGACCTTCAACAAAATAACGTTAAAACCGCATCAAATTTTATCCAGCAGATTTTTCAAACATACATACTCTGCCTACCATACCCCCACGGGAAAAAGGCGTGATAATATGTATGTAGTGTATGTACAAACATACAGTCAAACATACAGACAGACAGTCGGTCAGGTATAAGGAAGTGAATAATTAATGAATGAGTAGTTTTATGCATATAAGTAGTTTTGTATTGGTACCTAAGTTTTTTACATCATACCTGATGATAGTTTTATCATTACAGATATCAGAGAAAAAAGATGTTTGCGATGACACTTGTGCTTCCGAGTCAGCTGGGTAAGATGGAAATTTTATCTTTATATAGAACTAGCTTTTTTTGCCCGCGGCTTCTCCGCGTGAATTTCCCACGGGAACAGTGCTTTTTCCCGGGATAAAAAGTAGCCTATGTGCTATTCCAGGTCATTATCTACCTCTGTACCAAATTTCATCGAAATCCGTCCAGTAGATTTTGCGTGATTGAGTAACAAACATCCTCACAAACTCACAAATTCACAAACTCACATCCAAACTTTCGCATTTATAATATTAGTATGGATACTAGCCACCCGACTCGGCTTCGCGCGGGTGTGTGAAACAGTGAAATCCGCAATAAAATACGTAGCGAGGATTTCAAAGCCTGAGCCCCGGGGCTTCACTTCCGTGGGAATTTTGGGATAAAAAGTACCCTATGTGCCATATCCGGTATTTCCCGTGCACCAAATTTTGTCGAAATCCGTCCACTATTGCTCAGCATCTAACATTTATAGTATTGGTAGGATTAGTGGCAAAATAAATCATATTATCTATGAATAAAGTAAATAATTAAAAAATTTTCGTGCATATAACATTATAAGCTGTAAAATACCCTCTGATATAATCTTATTTATATTTTCAGTGACTTTTTGGATGTACCTGGCAATCACGAAGAAGTGGTAAGTAGATTGTTGGGTTTGGTTTATCCGTATGTTCAGAGCCGGATCTAAAGGGACAAACAGAAGTACCTGTCCCGGCAGTTAACAAGATGCATAACAACACCGCGCTCTGTCAGATAAGTTTACCTATTATTATTTCAAATGGGAATTCATCAAAACCTATGTGGTAGAGATCGTCTAATCTAAAACTGAACCTCTCCATTGTAAACTCCATGTCTTAATAGTAGTTTTACATGAAAAAATAAATTTATTGTTTGTTCACACTAAGTTTTAGTTAGGATCCGAATATGTTTGTACGGAACTCTCGGTGTGCGAGTCCAAGTCGTACTTTGCTGAGATTTTAGGGTTCCGTATCTCAAAAGGCAAAAACGGTACCTTTATAAGATCACTTTGTTGTCCATCTGTCAAACTATTTTTCTCGAGAACGCTAGGTATCAAGTTGAAATTAATATCGAACACTCAGATCTACGGTCTCTTTCAGCAAAAAAAATCAAAATTATACGTCAACGCTATCAGGAGTTATTACCGTAAATTTTGCGATCTTTTGCATATTTTGCGACTACAGGTGGCATTCAAAACCTATGGGGTACTTCCCGTTGACCTAAAATTATGAAATTTGGCAAAAAGCAAGGTCTAACAGTACTTGTACAGGAATAAATCAGAAAATTGTAAATATGTTGTTGGAAGTCCAAAAAAAGTGTTACAAACTTATGTTTGCGCTCAATGCAGTATGAATCCTAGGAATCGAACTGCAAAGTAAAGTTTGTTTATGAAACTACTTGGTCTTTTAGTTAGAGCTATAATGGGAGATGCTTTGCGTGTACGGAACCCTCGGTGCGCGAGTTTGACTCGCACTTGGCCGATTTTTTCATTTTAAATATAACTTATGTAAATTAAATAAAATCATTTTGTGTTTCAGGGTGAGCTTGTGAAGTTACGCAGAGAGAACCGAAAAGCACTACAAATGATAAAAGGATGCATGAAGAAAATTCAGCAACAAGATAAGGAAATTAAAAAATTGAAATTGGTAAGTATATGCTGGCTGTATATTTGTTTACCTTAGTTGTTACCAGTTCGCTTACCATATTCTACAGATAATATCATTAGGTTAACATTTTTACGTTAAAATTTTGTTTTAGAATAAGGAATTGGCGTATGCGCATGTTAGTGATTCGCAGTTAGAAAAATATGAAGAAATATTGAAATGCAAAGATGAACATATAAAGGACCTAGAAAGCAAAGTACGTGAATTACAGAAAAATGCAGAAAACATCCAAAATGATGATACCACGGGGTACGTATTGTATTTGTATTGCATGCATGTATATATATAAACTTATCTGACAGAACGCGGAGTTGTTGTGCATCTTGTTAACTGCCGAGACAGGTACTTCTGTATGTCCCTTTAGATCCGGCTCTGAACAGATTTAGATTATACGTGTATATCGTGGCCATGTTAAATTTAAAGCATTATGTGTAATAATTAATCCTAATATATTTTTGTTTGTTTTAGAAACCTTCAGCAATTGTTAACTCGTCGTTTGCAAGGGCTCGCATACTTTTTAGACAAACTGTTGTCCCATAAGTAAGTATATCTACTTCATTAGATGCGTTAATTCAAATGAAAAAAAAATTCGTAAGAACTTTTCTTGTATAATAGCAATTTTACCGAATGCAGAATTTCCAAGAGACTGCGTCTAGCTGATTTAGTTAATAATATGCTCGTGTTCTAGTTTTTCCTATTAACAATGATATTTATTATTTTCGTAGGTGTGTACTTGGCGAGGAAAAGAAGAAGCTTGCTGAAAGCATTTTAGAACAAAGTTTAGCTTTACCTGTTGGTTTGAAACTCGACGAATCTATGGCACCTGAAGAATTTACTATGGACGAGAGTAATCTCGATATATCGCAGTCCTTTAGGATAGAAGATCTAACGATGATGTTTGGACATCATGTGATGTGCAGCGGTGACGACATCAGGTGTTCTTCCCGAAAACCCTTGAAACATTTCCCGCAAGCCGATGTTGTCTCTGAGTCGGAATGTTGGTCAGAGCCAGACAGAAACGTTTCACTTGCACGTGTTGGGCTCTGTGACACTGGTGTTAACGTCAGGGAATCGACATCCGAAAACACTCGATACAAATGTCGTCGGTCTCGAGTTTCGTATGGCTCCCGTTCAGAAGATAATAAAACAACAAACGAATCCGCAATGCTTGATGAAATCAACCAACTTACTCAAAGAAGCGAGCTATTGGAAGAAGAAAACGCTGACCTAAAAGAGTAAATTAGAGTTTGCTCAAAAACAGATAAATGATCTTATAGCAGAGAAAGACGAATTAAAATCAGTTCTGAATTCAGAACGAACAAGCCATCTGGAAGCAAGAAAAGATTTAGCTGTTATGAAAAATTCTATTATGGCTCTAGAAATACAAATTGAAGGCTTAAAAAATAAACTCACTGAAACTACTCAAGTTATTGATAAATTGCGAACAGAAAGGCAAGAGTTGGAATCAACATATATGGAAACTGAAAGAGCCTTGCGACGTGCTGCAGACGAGGCCACGGTCCAAGCCTCGCAAGCTGCCCTTGAACGGGCACGGGCACAACATGACAGATTAAAAATTGAAAGAGAATTAGAAGAAACGCGACAAACATTGGCTAGCGTAATGGAAACAAATGCTCAACTAGAATTAGAAGCTACTCGTAATGTTGTGCTTAAGGCCGAAAACAAAGCAGTTGTGCAACATGAAGCTCTATCAGAAGAAGATAGACCAACGTCACCAGATCTGGGCATTGATAGCGATAGATTGTCCAGTTTGGAACAAAACGACGCAGCTACTTTATCGCCACGTAAGTTTCACAACAATCAATCCTAACTAATATTATTAATGCGAAAGTGAGTATGTTTGTTTGTCACCTCTACACGCTTTATCTTTTGTACCAATCTTCCTGAAATTTCGCATACACATAGAAGTACTGAGAAGGATACTTTTAGGTACCTGGGAAAAGGCACTGTTCCCGTGGGAAATTTACGTGGGCGAAGCCGCGGGCAAAAGCTAATTCATTATACAATTATACTAGACTCAATAGTCAACTGTTTTATTTTATGCACGATTGCCCAAAAAAATAATATTGTACCTATGTGAGTTTCTTTATTCTGCCACAATTTCTAAACTCCACAACAGATTTGTATTAAGGAGGGTGTCGTTAGAATCCTTACATGCTATAGAGCCAATTAAGACGAGGTCCGACCTGAGCTGCAAAAAACAAAATTCATATGCGCTTAACCACGGCGTGTGCGCGTTGCAATAAGATATTTTTTTGCACAACACAATGTTCTACTTTAGTTGGCAGGATCGAACAGATTTTGTACCGATTTAGCAACTATTTCTCAAATATCTTTAAAAATATTAGTCTAAAAACAAAAGTGCTCGATTAAAACTTTAATATAGTATATATTTTAACTAATTATATAAAAATATATGTATGTTATCGCTGAAAATTGTAAGTTCCGTGACGTGAAAGCTGAAATTTTTTCTAAATTTTCGGTGCCTTTATGTAAAGTAAAAAGTAAAAAGTACCCGATTGAAACCTTAATAAACATCATAATCTATATCCTGTATTTTTTTCCACTTCGTAATTAAACTCTAATTAGGTAAATTTCTTCTTGAAAAATTGCAATTTTTTTGAATGTGGGCTATAACATGGCCTTAATATGGCTATATTTTTTTGGCAGTCGATGTTTTTTTTTTTATTCTTCATTGAAAAAGTTTATCTAATATTTTATGGTTTTTAGGTTCATTATATGAAGAGAATCAAACTCTAAAACAGAAACTTGCTAGAACCAAAGCTACATTGGCTGAGACTTTGTCACAATTAAATGCAGCTAATCTGAGAAAGCGCAGTGTACAACGTGCTATTTGCCGAGAAATACACAAGACCCAAGGAGTTTTGCGGAAAGCGAGAGATCAGTTTGAAAATTAAGTGTCGTAGTGAAATAAGTTATAAATAATTATTAGTTTTGTTTCTTATTTACCCTGTGATTGATTATGTAATTTTAGATATAAAAACCATGTTAGAATAAATATTTTTATTAATTTTAGATACTGTCAATTATCAACGAATGTGAATTGCTTGTCCGATTGATGAAGCTTGATTTAATTTTAATAGAAATTCCTTTGAAAGTCAAATATTAAAATTATCACATAATTTTTTGATCGGAACTTAAATTAACTGTCCGCCTAAATAAAAATTAAGAAAAAAATAATCAATGGGTGGAATTTGTGTCATTAATGTTTCTTTATAGGTAATATATTTTTATAACCCATGATTTAACTTGAACATTTATTAAATAATTTGTGTGTGTAATAATATTATAAAGTAGATAGGTATTATTAGAGTATCATTGTTAACGATGAAAATAAATAATGCATTAAAATTGAGAAATAAGTATTTTTTTTAATCTACGGTTATTGATCATGAGAATCAAATTGATTTAATAAATTCCATCTCTTTTATGAGCCTTGGTTAGGACGTTCATATTCCTTTTACGACATTCCTGGCTTTGAAAAGTACATTCAAATAAATATAAAAAGTTTGTACTAACATTGACTCCAAAGGAACTATAAAATGAATCTCACTTTATGTGGATTGTTTTTACTCACAGACCTACTCTTTAAAAAAAATATTTCTGTGAGCTATATTATCTAAGGAGCAGACTCATTGGAGAAAAAATATTTCTGTGGAGCCGACCAACTTGTGGTTGGTCGGAAAAGCATACAAATTATAATAGGGACACGGTCAGTTTGCAGGACAGGACCCATGGCATTAATAATTCAGATGAAAAAGGTTCTTCCACAGAACAACGACGATCGGGCCACGCTGCCCCCCAGTGCAACACGCATGGACTTCAAAGCTCTGTGGATACTTGCTCTCTGAAGTGGGTTAGATCTTCAAGCAACAAGGACTTCCGTGCGCGAAACCCGTGTTGCTCTATGACTCCCATGCACAGAAATCCACAGAAATATTTTTTTTGCAGAAATCACAGAAATATATTTTTTATATAAAGAGTATGTGATGGAAATATATTTGTTTAAATAAGAGAGTAGTTAGGTACCTATCTTATATATGTCTGTGCTTCTATGGGAGGACGGGCAGAACCATACCAGAGTCAGTGTATTTTTTCTTTGCCAGAGTAGAAAAAAATGCGGCGTTTTCGCGCCTTTTTCATCCTACGCTTTTGTTTTGGGCGCGAATTCAAATTTTAAACAAGTAGGTAAACGTAGTGATTTTTTTCTGACTGGGTGCTCGTATTGAAGTAAAGTCTTGTCTTCTTAGTTGATTGCTTTCATTAAGTTAATATAGGTATTTTAATAGTAACAGAAAATAGACAGAATGAACTATAATTTTCAAATTAAAAATCCTGATTTTAATACCTTGGGCTATATCATTGGTAAAGCAAAAGTTGATGATAAGCACGATAGATCAGCCCCATCAGATTATCATTGGAAAATATTGAAATGCAGGTACCTAAGCACTAATAATTAATTAAGTACTGAATTCATTATGTTTTATATATACTTATTGTAGGTATACCTACTTTTTATAGCTTAAAAATAAATTGTTCTTCAGGATGATCATATTTTCGAGTTCTTCTATATTAGCATGTCCAGACAAAAGAGATTTGAAGCATGTACACATAATCTTTAACAAGAAAGGGGATGACTACGATAAAATTAACTCTATGTTTTGTAAATATTCATTGACCCATGTAAGTATGTTTTAAACATTTATGTAGATTTATTTATAAGTTTGGTCTTCACGTTGCTCGTATACCTTGCTCGTACCTAAAATATCTACATATACCTATATAATTTTCCTTTCAAAAAGTTTATAACTATTCTAACCTGTCTGTACCGGCTTCAATATCTTACAAAATCGCATTTTTCTTTCTGTTTTATTTAAGGATGGAGCTATAAAAACAACTACAGCAGACCTGTTTGAAATGTGTTTCCAATACACAATGACAGCGAGGCTAGCGCCAATTTGGAATTCCTTGGGCAGTAACTACCTGATAAATAATAGAGACTTCCTTACGACAAAAGGCCATCAAGAAGGATTGAGATACCAAATTAAAAGCAACGGTAATACTTTTCATACTAGTTTTTGAATTCATTATAGTTTCACTTCACTTTACCTGTGTAGGTACCGAATTTCATCGAAATCCGTCCAGTAGTAGCTGAAAGAGTAATAAACATTTCAGCACATTTATTCTATACAAACTTTCACCTTTTTATAAGTATCAGTTTTTATAAGTGTCGTCAGGGTCAGTATTTCTCTCCGAAAACCTTAGCTCGTATTAATGACTTTATTGTTAAGATATCTGTTTTCAGATGAAACGACTACTATTAACTTGAAGCCCGTCAAAATTATTTTACATCAAGTAGACGTCGACGCTCAACCTGGCGAATGTGTCCGCGTGCTTCCAAGGTACCTATGAAATAAGTAGACTACCACCACTTCAGTCTAGTTTGCGCCAGTGCCTGTGGTTATGGCACATGCACAGCACATGTGCAATTACCTATGCATGGATGGAGCATGCGTTGAAAATACTTCCTCATAAATGTATGATTTTTGTAATTTTTTTTGATATCTATTGATCAGAAAGTAATAAATACAGGAATTGGTGCACGATGCAGACACCTAGTACAGACCTGTATGATGTAAATATGTAGTTGTTTAACATGAATCTGGCATTATTATAAGTATTATTTTTTGTTTTAGTTTGAACAAGGCAACCGTTGACGAATGTTGTAGTTCGTTACCAAAGTCAGGAAGTTTTAAGTCTTATAAAGATTTGCGGCGTCACTGGAAAAATATTGTAAGTTTTTATATGCCCATCATGGAACTCTATTGCGTCACTATTATTTATCATACAGGATGGCGTTTTATTTCCTGATAAATTATCGCAGCAGATTTGGATGATGAAACTGAGTAAGTTCACAAAAAAAATCTATAGCAAAAAAAAAAATAATCTACGGGTGACCGTACAAATAAGCCGATGAGCTCAGTCAATATTTGAAAAAAAAAATAATTTTTAAATGGAAGATTTGCTGGCTATACTAAATTTAACTGTCATGTAATATTAGTAAAACTTATGATCTCAACGAAGCCAACGTCAATGCGATTGATGTTGTTGAGAAGAATCAACAAACTCGTTGCTATTTTTTATTTAATCTTTAGTACTGTACAGTCACGAGCATTGATATCATGATATGTATCCAATTTTAGACCTTATCAGTGTTTAGATTCAATTAAGAATAGGAACGACTTTGTTGCTTTTTCTTTTCTACGGAATAGCTGTATCCATCCTCACAATCTAAGACCTCTGATTGCATCCACAGCACGGTTATCGGTTACCAGAACGAGAATGTTCGTTTTATTACTTGATCCAATTCTGGCGTGGCGAACCCTTGACTTATCCAATGCATTGTGTGACGAGAAATTTTCCTACTGTGGTACCTGTTCCTAAAGCAACAGAGGTGAGCTTCCAATTACTCCAATCAAAATGATATCCGTTAGATAAAACTTTAAACGTCAATAAGCAATGTTGTACAGTAACGAGCATTATGTGGTAAGGTTTAAAATTGCATACATATCAATTCTCGTGGCTGTACATCCAATGTTGAGAATTGAGAATTTAATTTCATTACAAGTATTCAAAATTCTCTCTCTCTCTCTCAGCCAAAAGACGTCCACTGCTGGACAAAGGCCTCCCCCAAGGATTTCCACGTTGACCGGTCCTGCGCTGCCCGCATCCATGCGCAACCCGCGACCTTCACCAGGTCGTCGGTCCACCGAGTGGGAGGCCTGCCAACACTACGTTTTCCGTTTACGTGTTTGGCTGAGAGACAGATTCAAAATTATTTATTTTTAATGTTAAAATTCGGAAGCTTGGCGTATACAGAGGGAGGCTATACCCAGCAGTGGGTAGTAGAAAGCTGACGATGATGAATATTTATGTGTCTAATATACCATACAATTTGTTTACAGAACATTATACTCTCAAGGTTTATAGGCTGTTTAAAAAATAAATTTTCTAATTTTCTTGGACACCCACTGTCTATTGAACAAAATGACAGTAGTATCATCAATCGGAACCATGTAAGTAATGAAATATTAAAAATAATATGACTTTAGTTGGAAGGTATTTTGATATCATATTCAAAATCAAAAATTCTTTATTGAAACTTGGCCTTCAAAGAGGCATTTTTTCACGTCAAAAACCAATTATTTAATCATAATATATTATGTCTCAAAGCTACAAACTACTAGCATAGCTAGCAAACTATATTCGAGGTCCTTGCACTAAAATTTCAACTGCCATCGTTCTTGCCTTTGTATTTTTTTTTACTGTTAGCGCATAAAGATACGGTTGTATGGGCTACATTATACCTAGTAAAAAAAATAACAACATCGTACTACTGCACGACAGAAGTGAAAACATATAAAGTAACTTTAAAAATCTAGGTACATCTATCTACTCTACATACGTTGCAATTTCATTATATGGTACATACAAGTAGGTTATTGAAAGGTGCACTGTACCAAGCGATGTGCCGCGTGCCGTGGCATTCCTGTTCCCAAAAATTCTTCCCCTTGAAAATTTTCGAAAATTCTCAGAAATTTCTCGAGTTTTTAGGAACATTTTCCGTTATCGAGAATATTTCCAAGAAGCTTTTCGCTGTTTTTTTGAAAATTTCGGGAACGGCACAACACTAACTGTACCACAGACTTTATAATGCCCTAGTAACTGTACTACAACCGTTCTAACAGATGACTATTAGAATTGCATGATAATATACAAAAATGCTGTTGTCAGATAAAGTTTTTAGTTATATTGTTTTTGTTTCCAGATACTTAAATTAATTTCTTTTTTAGGTCGTAGACGACAATTTGCTCGAGACGCAAAATGTAAGTCTGTGCACTCCCACGCAAAGATAGAAATTGCGGAGAAAGATACATAATGGCACTAGATACTTTAATACTATCAGATAAGTTCAAGGTTCATAATTTAAAAAAAATATATATTTAAAGATTTTAATTTTATAAAACATTTGTCAATAATTTTATGTAAACATTATTTCGTAATAAATCCATTAATTTAAAGATTTTAATTTTATAAAACATTTGTCATTAATTTTATGTAAACATTTCGTAATAAATTCATTAACCATTACTCTTTCATTTCATTAATTATTGTTAAAAATAAATTATGCAAATTAAAATGTGTATGGTGTGTATATACTCGTATATAGTTTCATTGGTGTGTGGATGTTTGTTACTCATTCATGCTAAAAGTACTGAACAGATTTCGATGAAAGGTACCTACACGGATAGAAGAAAACCGGGAACTTGAAATAATTTCATAGACGCATAGCACACACATAGTCATAAGTTTGCGGCTTGCAATCTTCACAAAGAATGGAAGCAAGGAAGAAGCTTTGGAAACGAAAGTGTTCATAACAAACCATACTAACATGCACGGCTCAATCCATGGTAAAATAAGATACTCAGTCAACCTCAACATAGAAGAAGTGCACTCTGCTAAAATCGTGAGGTACCCTTAGGAAAAAAAAGGATCCCCTAAAAGGATATTATGTCTTTTGTCTCTTATGTCATCAAAGCTCCCAAACGAATGGACCGATTTGAGTGCGGATTTATTTGACAAGATGGTACCTACATAACTATTGTTTTAAAAAAATCTGTTCAACCGTTTGGTAAAAGCTAGTGTTTCAAATAAAGATACTAAACTAACACGACTGAAATAGGGCACAGAGGGATTTTCGGGTGTTTGTATGTGGTAGGTACCTACATTATGACTTTTTTAAACACTAGCTAAATTTTCAGTGTGTTTTGTTTGTAAACGAATTCAAAAGAAAAACTAATGTATGACGCACCAAACTTGCAATGACTGACTGGTGTTCAAAAAGTCAACAGGTACCTAATTGAATGTAAGGTAGGTACGAATAAAGATAATTTCAGATAACGTTCATTTGAATTTGACAAATGAAAGGTAAATCTTTGATAAATGAAATGTTGATGAAACAACCCATAGGGATCTAATGTACCTATCTACATTGTTTGTCACCTTTCTCTCACCCCCATTTAACACTTTTTTTTTTCATATCTATTCCTAAAACTTCACGATTTTAGCATCTATCTGGCTCTTTTCAATTCTTAACTTTTAAAGAACTAACCAAAACATTTTATAATTCATATCCTAACTTATATCATAAAAGCGAAAGTGAGTTATTTTATTTGTTTGGAAATTTGTATTCGTGGAAATTTCGTTATAAAAACTTTTGTTCCAAGTTTTATTCTATCCTTGCGCCTTGTACCAAATATTGATTTGCGTCCGTAGATGAAACAAATATCCACACATCCGAACTTATCTCCATACATTATATTTCATATTACTGGGATTAGCTTGTAGGATTAAAAATAGGACACAAGTTTTTAGACAATACAATAATAACAATAGAGAACTCTACCTACCATACAACTATATTGATATTCAGAAAAAAAAAATAACTGTACAGTGTGACCACGATATCTTGGCACGTGAGCGAGGACGCCACTTACATTTTTAATAAGAAAAAATAATAGTTCAGATATTAGTTCGCTCGCTCGCCACGCGCCAAATGACCATGGTTGCACTGTAAAAGAGGCGGTCTACTGCGTAACTGCGTAGACGAACTACGGCAACTGCGTAGATGATCTACGGCGTAACTCCGTAGACAGACTACGGCTTCGCGTAGTGTATTTTTCTTTGCTACGGCGTAGACGGTCTACGGCGTTACAATGTAGACGGTCTACAGCTCTGGTCTACGGGCGGCGTAACGTGTTGCGCTCTCCGACTCACGCGACGAAGGCAACGTTGCCTTTTATTTGGAACACTGTCAACCGTTTAACAGACACGTAATGTTATTATTAGATTTTTTTAAAATTAGACATTAATATTCAATAATATTTATCCGCAGCATCAGCATGATACATATTGTTACTTAACTTTAATTTGTTTTGAAATAAATTTTAAAAACAAGAAAGATTTACTACTACTTAGAAACAATTTGAAACAAGACGAAGAGGGCGAGAGGAACATCAGAAAAAGGCGGCACTTGTTGCTCCGTGAGACAGAATAAATTCTTCGAGCTATTTTAAAATTCTAAAAGCTAGTGTAATACCTCTACTTATTTAAAATTGTGTAAAAAAATTAAGGATAGTAATTTATTTAAGGCAAAATTCATATTAGTTATCAAGCAGCGGATTTCCCTGTAAATTTGGAACAATTTCGCTTTTATTATCAAGCAGTGGATAATAAAAACGAAATGGGCTCTTAATAAATGTACATGGGAAATCCTCTTTAAGTGCTCCCCTACACTCCCTAAGGAACCTACATGCCCAATTTCAGCTTCTTACGCCAGTAGTAGACTGTGCGTTGAGAATCGTGTCGAGTTTCGGATTAAGTCAACCTATAAATATATACTGTTCAACTCACATTATTTAGGTATGTACATATCCAATTGTCATCCGATGAATGTAACAACATCATTCACACATTTAAGTTAACTCTTTGTACTTTGTACCTACCTAAACTATGTTCATGCAGAGATATGTTACAATTTACTATGTAATATGTATTATACTTAACGTCAAAAATAATACCTAACTATTATAGTCATTAAATAAAATAATTTGATGTACATAGTTGCATTGTCTCAAGCATAATCTGAATATATAATTACTTGTCCATCACATTAAACAATAGTATATACCATTATTTCTAAATAAAAACACGTTCTGTGGATGATGAATAGACTACATTATTTCTGGGTGGAGTAAGCGCCGTCTGGTTAGAAGTCTGATCAAAGAATTGTGCTACTGACGGTGACAAATTTCTGCGATTCCTAATGTTTTCTTGTCTCGGTGTTAGAGTTGATCTCGTATCCTACAAATAAAAAGGGTTTATGTAAATTGTACAGTACCACAGTTTAAATCTTGTGGGAAAAATAGCCACTACCTTATATCGAAAAGCAGATAAACACCCCCAGGGCAATAGCAGGTAGGTTTTTGGTCTGGTTTCCAAAAAATCGCGGTAATCATTATAATCGTGCGCGAGCGACTCATTATCGCGTCAGATAATAATGATCACCGCGAATTTTTTTTGCAAACCATTTCAGCGACGCTTTGGCTACTGCCAAAGCATTGCTGAAGTGCAGTGCAGCGGTAGTAGGTACATCATCATTACAACCGCAAAATATCCTGGATAAAGGTCTCCCCCAAGATTTTGGGGGGATTTGCCATACTCACCACGCTTGGCAGGCAGGTTGGCGAGCGCAGTTTTTTTGGCTTTGTGAGCTTCCGACGCTGCTGCCCATCGGAAGTATTTCCCTTAGTCGCCTCTTACGACATCCATGGAATGAGATGGAGTGGTCCTATTCTAACCCGGGAACCACACGGTTACTTATTTCGACGAGTTCGAGTTTCCACTCTCTCTGACATTAGCCAAGTTATCGGTACTTGTTTACAGTAGCGTGCACATGCACGACAGTGATCAAATTAAGAAATAACAGAATTTAGTGAAATTTTTCTGCCCATCTGATTTGTTACACAACCCCCCCCCCCCCCCCTCCACCCCAACATGCATAGTCCGCCACTGTCCTTATAACAAAAACCCCAGAAAAAAAACCTGGACCGCCCTTGCTTGTTTATGTATACATACTAGCTCACTCACCATTGCATTCTGTGTCGGCCGTGGTGACGAATGGGGAGTTATATAACTGGCCTGATTTTCGGATAGTGTAGATATAATTTGAGGTGTAGTATCATTTAAAATGTGTTGCAATTTATATCCTCTTGCTAAATCTTCTACGGTTTTACCTAAAATATATTTTTTAATCAATGTAGCTAAAAGATGACTGCCACATCACACTATAAATACTCGTAGACATTGAATTATATATTACTGTATACTCATAGACATTGACTTATACTATATTAATAGTGTATATAAAATGCTCGTAGGTGTAAATTGTATTTTATTTTGAAAAAGTTTGGATGTGAATTTGTTTGTGACCCAATCACGCAAAACTTACTTGATGGATTTTGATGAAAATTGGTTCACGGGTAGAAAAATACCGGAAATTGCACATAAGGAACGAAATTCCCTAGCGCAGCTAGTCGTTTATGTACTCAGGAACATTTTGCTAAATTAGTATAAATTGATAAGCAAGCGTAGTATATGTCATCATCATCATCATCCACAGCCTTCCGAGACCCACTGCTGGTATTTGTACTCGTAATGTCAAAGCATATTCTAATTCTATGGTCGCAGCCAAATAGGTATATAGTATCTGGCTTACTGTGCTACGCGAGTTTCGACTCTGGAATGTTGTAATTATGCTGTTCAATCCAGAATCTATCGTAAATCGAATGCATTTTATTATTTTTCTCACGTTAGTTTAAATAACCTACCTGTTAATGTAGTTGGAATATTTGTATTGCAACGACCAGTACCCACTATCTTTTCTAAAGCAGGTATATTTTGAAAAATTATGGCAACTGCTGCACCGTCTGCCAACTGAGAGGAATCACAACAAGACAGCAAAAAATCCCATTTATCGGAAATCCATTGTTTTCCTGAGTATACAGCTAACTGTAATGTTGATGCACCTGTAATATTTTTAAAAATGTACTTTATTGAGTATGTGTTAAAGTCAAAACCCAATACTGCCATTAATTATCATATTTTTTGTCCGTAGGTAAATAAATAAAGGTATAGGGAACAAATCGCACACATTGAGTTAGACCAAAGTAAATATCCTTATGTGTAATGGGATAATAACCCTACGCTACGACCCATTATTAATATCCTTGGTCCACTTCTTTTTCTTATTGAATTTCTAAACAAATTATAAAACACACATGTTTCATGTTTGTAGATTATTATATTAATAAATAAGTACAGAAATATATCCTAACTAATATTATAAATGCGAAAGTGAGTTTGTTCGTTTGTTTATTTGTTTGTTTGTTTGTTTGTTTGTTACCTCTTCACGCTTCATCTACTGAACCAATCTTCCTGAAATTTCGCATACACATAGTTAGAAGTACAGAGAAGGACATGGGGACCTTTCATCCCGGGAAAAGGCACGGTTCCCGTGGGAAATTCACGCGGGCGAAGCCGCGGGCGAAAGCTAGTTACCTATAAATAGGTACTACATACTTATATATAAATAATTTAGCAATAGATTTATGTCGATCGACAGTCACATTTAATAGGTAGGTTTTTAAATGTGACAAAGGCTAGCTTTGAAAAACTAGTTAGGTTTTAGGTACCTACATCAATTATTACTTATTTGTTACATTACACTTATGGAGCTACGTACCAGATTCACTGAGCAAATGAGGATTAGATCCGAATTGAAGAAGTGTTTTGACTACAGAATATGATCCATTTCGTGCAGCTAGTCTGATTGGCCAACCACCTTCAAAGTTTGGATCCAGACCTGAATCTATTAACGTGGTCATTTCTCTGTCGTCATTGTTAATAATGCAATTCTTAATCTTGTTATGCATTTTTCTGTCCGTTTTAACCTAATAAGGTAGTGATGTGTTGGCAGTTTTACTTATTTCAAAATATTTATGATTGACCTACTGTTTAATACATGTATATTTTTTTATATACTAACAATGTGGGTACTTTAAGTTATGTGCACAGAGTATCTACCTACTTTGTGCTGTTCTCACCATGCGTTTTTTATTTATGCTCCAGTGTTACTTACTCGTAAGTAAGTACCTAAGTACACCGGAGCTAAGTTAATATAGGTAGTAGGCACCTAATTTATACCTTTAACATAACCCATGCCTTGTAACTGTAGATTTAGTCTATTTTATTTATAGGGTAAAGTCCCCAAACTGCCAAGAAAGTAAAAGTGCCATTCGAGATCGTTATAAATTACACGCCATTACTACTTGCGTAGGTATAGTGTATAAAAACACATTTCTTCTTTGCTGTCATTAGGGATTCCCATTTTGCCATTATTTAAATCAAACATACTAGTTCTTATTTGATTTTGTGTACATACAAATAGACCTTGAGAAGTGTATTTTTTTCTTTGCCCAGAGTCAATTTTACATAAGTGTGGATAGAAAAGTTAGGTATAGCCTGACCAGGAATATAAAAACCCTTGCCATGTTGCTGAAAAGCAATAGAACAAATTTCTTATTCTTATACTGGCAATTAATTTAAAAACCCTTTTGTCATTCCTCCTGTCAAAGTTTGACTTTCAATCAAGGGTGGATCCAGTAGGTATTTTTTTCTGGGAAGGGCACCGTTTTCCATTCTCGAGAATATTTCCGACTCTAAGTTTCCGCTTGTTCTTTGAAAATTTCGAGAACGGCACATCACTAATGATGACGGATATTTTTTTTGGAAATACTTACTTGTAAGAAACTATTACTACTAAATCCTATTATTTTAACAACTCGAATCTTAATTTGATATGTACTGTTATGGAAGCTGCCTCCACAGTACACTATATACAATAGTAATCTTAGCTCCACAGTGGCATACACAAAAAGCAGTCAGGTGTGTGGGGCGTGCCCCCGTGCTCCCACCCTTTTATCCGCTACTGCTTTCAATAATGTTGCAATATAAAACACATAAGTGCTGCCTTTAATTCAGGGTTTTTATATTTCTGCAGGCTTTACTTATTTGTAGTAGAAAAATAAAACATAGGTAAGTGTCTTTTTATTCTTTTGTGCTGTCTGCTGTCTGCCCTGTCCCTGACTTGCAAAATATTGATTTCTTTGCCTGGCTGGTTGACATTGACAACAATTATACAAATTCATTTGACATTGACGTGACATCAATCGGCCGGCTTTGTTTACTTCCCTCCCTCCTGTAATTTTCTTTCTATCTGCCTTTTTCCACTTTTCGTGTGCTTTTCTCAGTTTTCTCATTTTTGAGTTCTAACGGCAGGTGAGGGTATTAGAAATCACCTACGCAGCATGGGTATACCTAGCATGGGTACATGCGAGGTTCATTATATCTTGTCTTGTTATGTACCTAGGTACCTGTAAACAATACATAATTTCAACGTATAACGCTCATAAAATGACACAAATTAAAATGGGAAGGTAAGTACAGTGACTACGCTTAAATATACCGTATGTGTTATTCGCCCTTGATTCTACAAATTACAAACGTAGATGTCGGTCCTCAGTTGTGTGTCAAAAGCCAAAGAAATCGTAATAAAACATAGAAGTCTTACAGAGATCTTGTCACTTTATTTCAATTTCTTTGGCTCTTGAGACACGACATCTACGGTTGTAATTAGTGGAATCGGCCCCCAGGTTTTGCACAAAACATACATCAAATACAACATGTATATCAAAATATACACTCAACTCACAACAAGCAGTGCAATACCACTGCACTGTATTGCACTGCTTGTTGTGAGTTGTGTGTATATTTTGACATTCTTCTTGCATTTTTACCTGTAAACATTGATATAAATGTTAACGTTTGAATGTATATACATGTATACCTATCTAATACAAATAATCTATAATCCATATTGGCAGTCCGTCGGAACTAAACAACCTGAAACCCTTAAAGTACTTAGTTGCCTACACATCTCATCTTCATATTCACCAATAAGCCAGAATGTATTTCATATACTATTAATGTTGGTCAATAAAATCCTAAAATGTTTTATAGACATAAGGAATGGCGTAAAATAGCCAAAAGAGAAAGAAGGCGCAGAATAAGGACCAAAGTTGCAAAAAACAGAGATGGTAAGTTTAAATAAATGCTTATTTTCCATAAAATTCTAATATAAATGTATGATTAATTGAAATTAATTCAGTATGTAATTGCTCTTCACGAAGAACAAGATCAGAGCATGGTGTCAGTTGCTGTTGAACTTAAATTAGCATGGATTTAGTATTGTTATTTACAACCTGCTACATAATATAATTTTCCCAATTTCAGACATGATCAAGTCAAGCAAAGAATATGAAACATGGTTAAAGGAACAAGAAATAATGGAATCTTTAGAATATGATCAAATTGAAAGGACTAATTTAGTGGAAAATGAGAAATGGGAGAAAGCAGAAATAATTGCTAAAGATCAGTGGATTAAAATTCAAGAAATGAAAGAGGTATTACTTCAAAAACGCTTGGAACAAGAAGCAAGGATAAAATTGGTATGATACTATTAAATTATGAATGTAATTTTGATTTTGACTCAGAATATGACTGATAAATTGTAAGTACAAATGTATTATAATGGATTTATTTTTAAGGAATTTGAATTAGAACAAAAGAGGAAGAAAGAGCAAGAAGAACGTTTGAAGCAAATTGAAGAAGAAAATAAACAAAAACAAGAAATATTCATGAAGCACCTCCAAGATTTTTTATTAGGCGATTCAAGCAAACCTCCAGCTGAATTACTGGTCTGCTCAGAGACAAGGCCAAGCACTGAGATTTGTCCATTCTTTTTGAAAACTGCTTGTTGTAGGTTTGGTGACCACTGTTCAAGAAATCATGTATATCCTGGTGTCAGTTCTGTAAGTATTATTATGCAGCAATCTTTCTTCTATACTGTGTATGTATGATCACGCACCTTGCTACTGTTTACAATAAACAAAATTTGCACAAGAGATGCCTCTGGGTTCAATGCACCGCTTTGAAAATTAAATATATGTATTTTTTATTGTTTTTTTATAAGTCTTAACAGTTACTTATTACTTAGTACTTAAATTAGATTAAATAATTGTGTTTCAGATTCTACTGGCAAAAAATTTTTACAATCACTTTGGACTAAGTAATTCAAACTTCAATGAATATGACACAGATCTGATGCTTGAATATGAAGATAGTGAAACTTACAAAGAGTTTAAGGATTTTTTCTTTGATGTCTTACCTGAATTTGAAAAGTTTGGCAGAGTTACACAATTTGTGGTATGTATTTATACTAATATAATAAAGCTGAAGAGTTTGTTGTTTTATCGTGCTATTCTCTGAAACTACCGATCTGGTTCAAATAATTATTTTAGGATAGCCTTTCATTAGAAAGGCTATAAGGAATCTCGAAATCCCCACTGGAGCGAAGCCGCGGTGAACAGCTTGTATAACTATATGTATATAGCTAATGAGCTGTGCTATTGAGCTCTTCGAAAGCTCTTCAGATCATCTGGTTATTTATTATAGTTATGCATACATATTCTTCTTCTTCTTCTTCTCTTAGCCTAAAGACGTCCACTGCTGGACAAAGGCCTCCCCCAAGGATTTTATCCATGGGGGGTTTTGCCGTAATCGCCACGCTTGGCAGGCGGGTTGGCGATCGCAGTGTGATGGCATAGTACGCGGAAAGATGCTGCTGCCCATTCTCCGGTGTTTTAAATCCCTTAGTCGCCTCTTACGACACCCACGGGAAGAGATGGGTTGATGCTATTCTAGGGCCACACCACAGGGCATACATATTATCACATATTTTTCCAACACTTATTTTGTGAAGTAGCATAAATTAGAAAAAGAAATGAGAATGTTTTACTCATTAAAAAAATCGTCATTATTGATTTCAGTTCTATATATACAACCTGTAAATGGAGTTATTGTGAAAACGTTCGAAATCCTTTATTTCATTTATTTAATCATGAACCATTTAGTGGGCCACCACCATTAACCACCTGTCATTGTGGAAAACCTTGGGGGAGGCCATATGGGAGGCCTTTGTCCAGCAGTGGACGTCTTTCGGCTGAGAGAGAGAAAGAGAGAACAATTTTAACATTGTGTTTGATGTTCCTAGCTATCCATACTAATATTATAAATGCAAAAGTTTGGATGTGAGTTTGTAAGGATGTTTGTTACTCAATCAAGCAAAATCTACTGGACGGATTTCAATGAAATTTGGTACAGAGGTAGATAATGACCTGGAATAGCAATAAATTTTATCCCGGGAAAAAGCACTGTTCCCGTGGGAAATTCGCGTGAAGCCGCGGGCAAAAGCTAGTTAAAAATTTTTATTGTATAGGTGTGTAATAACCACGAGCGACATCTCCGCGGCAACACGTACGTGGAGTTCCTCTCGCTGCGCAGCGCGGTGTCGGCGTACCGCGCGCTGCACTCGCGCTGGTACGGCGGCCGCCAGCTCTCGCTGCAGTTCTGCAATGTTATCTCTTGGAAAAAGGCCATATGTGGTACATTTTATTACTATTTCATCAATGTTATTTAATGTCTTACATTATAAATGTATGTATATATGTATTTGTTATACTAGTAGTTCGCCGCGAACTTAGACCTCGCGATTATTACTCGCGTTTTTATTGATATACTCTGATTTCGACTTTTCTATCATAATTCAGTTCCTAAATAAAATCTAGATGGCGTTATCCAAAGTTAGAACACGCTATGGTTTCGTTTGCTAGATAATCGCGGACGTTTTTATTAATATTTCAAAAACTACTGAACCGATTTTGATGCCCAACGAACTTGAAAATTCTATGTTATAAAATATAGTATCGTTGAGTTAGTATCCCATAACACAAGTCTCGAACTTACTTTGGGGCTAGCTCAATCTGTGTGATTTGTCCGTATTTATTTATTTATAAATGCGAAGTTTGGATGTCAGTTCGTGTAGTGGGGATGTTTGTTTGTTATATAGTATAGTAGATATTATATATATTTCTTATCTACTTTCTATATACACAAAAATCCAAAAATAAATGTTAATTACTCAATCATGCTTTACTGGACGGATTTTGATGAAATTTAGTACACATGTAAAAAATAAATAATGTGGGATTTCGCCGAAATCTACCATAAGGCAGGAGTCCTGCAGAACTATGATGTCGTTACAGGCAAATATCTTCATTGTGTGGCGTGAGAAGTGTATACATATACTGGGGCACGTCTTTATCCCTTATTGGATAGACAGAGCCAAGAGTCACCACTTTTACCTGAATAGTGAGCTTATTAGTGCAGTGGAGATTCAGATATAGTGACAAAAATTGCTAACACATACCCAGTTCAAACCTCATTCCCTATTAAATATTTAAGGCAAGGTGAAATTTTTTACTTTATCTGGAGAGAAATACCTACTGCAAAATAGAATCCGAAATCTGTCCTTTTTGGCATCAATCGATAAGATCTACTTTAAAAAATAAATCTCTAACCGAACTTTACAACAAAAGGGGTACCAATGTATATTTGCACGTTTAATCTAATTTTCAGGTCTTCACGTCAAAAAACGGTGTCCTAAAGGACGTGCGTGTAATTTTTTACATGTATTTCGTAATCCAAACAATTTGTTTGCTTACAATAACGACTCGAAGAGGTAAGCCATTTTCATTCGCTGGTTGGTATGTGTGTACCTATAGATATAGATATTTATAATAAGGTAGGTACTGTGATAGACCATCCTTAGATCTACCACAGAGCAACACGGATCTTTCTGGTCACGTGCGGAAGTCCGTGTTGCTCAAAGAAATCGGCATATGCGAAGTTACGATGGAATAAAAAAAATCGCAAACGTACTTGAATACTAAAATTAAAAAAAAAGCATTTGTAAACGTTAGCATTACCACAGAATACATAATTGGCATTACTAACGCATCTTTCGGGGTCTCAATAAACAATTATATAATAATGATTTATCGTTAATTTCAGAGAACATCAAACGACACCACGGTCCTGGCGATGGTCTGAATCACCAGAGAATGACACATTGACTTCATCAAATTGCAGTAGTAGGAAAAACAGTCAAGATAAAATGAGAGAATGTACCCATAAAAGTTCTCACTCATCTAGAAAACGAAGTACTCACAGATCTCGCAGAAAAAGTTCCGAAAGACATTAAAATATAATGAAGAATCTGCAAAAAAAAAGTTATATTTTTCTATCTCACACCTTCATCCTTATAATAATATTTTTCAATGCCAAATTGAATTTGTTTTTTTTTCACGCTGCTGAAATCACTGCGCACTGGTTAGATTTGCCTGAAATATAGGAGATTTTCATGAGATAGGCGATAGGTATCGAATAGGTACTCGTTAACATGATATCAATGTTTTCGCTCGTCCTATCAAGTAAGTATAGCCATCGATAAAATATTAACAAGTAAATATTTTATCGATGGTATAGCTCGGTCATTTTAGATTTAAACTTAGACATTTGAAATTACTGAACGGGACCTTTTGGAATATGTTCGGACCCCTTCCGAAATAACGTTCAAAAAAGTCCCAAAAATCCCTAATGGGAGCTCGTAATTCTGTACTACTAAATAAATACTATTATATACGTAATAAATACTATTATATCTTAAAAAAGACCCACAAATTCGAAAACATAGTCCTGTTAAAAGTTTTAGAGCATTAAATTCTGCATTTTATGTGACTAGACAAGAGACCCATACAAGAGAAACAAATCCTAGTTATTTTGAATGCGAAATTTTAGACATGTGCGAGGATTATGTTTGATACCCAACAACGCAAAATCTACTGGACGGATTTCGATGAAATTTGATACATTGCTAGAAAAATTCCGGATATAGTACATACATAGGGTACTTTTTCCCCGAAATTCTTACGGGAGTAAGGCCCCGGGGCGCAGCTAATATACCATTTTTCATTGGTATGAAAAACCTTATGTGATTTTTCAAGACATACATCTATTAGTGTACCAAATTTCATCGAGATCCGTGGAGTCTTCGTGTGATTGAGTAACAAAAAATGCTAGTTTGTATGGGAACTTTATTATTTACAAAAATATATACTTGCTGCGCCCGAGGCTTCGCTCCCTGCTCAGTAGATTTTGTGTTATTGAATAACAAACATACATCCGACACATCCAAACGTTAGCATTTAATACTAGCTGGCGCCCGGGGCTTTGCTCTAGTGAGAATTTCAAAATAAAAAGTGGCCTATGTAATTTTAAGGTTTTACTCTACCTACTCGTTTATCAAATTTCATCGAAATCCGTTAGGTGGGTTTTTGTGTGATTGAACTTATACAAATAGTGGAATTATACATAGTACGATATCCGCTTAAGATAAAGATAAGGACTATTGTAAATTGCTATAGATTGGTCGCAAGTAATCGCTGGTAGCTAGTCGCCCGCACGCTCTGCACTGTTTTTAGTAGCAGAAAGTCGCCGCGAGTCGGTGCGACCGAAGTCGCGTGATGTCGCCGGCACGCTGCACGAGCCCTAAGGATATATTTTTTCCTTCATTCTTTATGAAAAAATAAAGGACGATTTTAGGCACGCTCCAGAAATTTTCTTGAAATTCCAGGATTTCCAGGCTATACCATTTAGAAAGTCCTGGGACTTTTTTGAGCGTCAACCCGGAAGGGGTCCGAATATATTCCTAAACGGATGTTTAGTAATTTTAAATGTCCAAGTTTGGTCAAAATTTGGCTTAAAATTCATCAATTTATAGGTTCTCTGGCTGGTGTTATGTTGGCAGTTTTTTAACTAGCCTGTAGGTGTTGTGTCCCACTGCTGGGCATAGGCCTCCCCCTTTGTTGGGGGGAGGCCTTTCCTGTCCCTTTTTAAACTAATAATGTTAATAAACTAGCTTTTCCTGCGGTTTCTTATGACGTTTAAGTCCCATTAACCTCTATACTGTCAATAGGATTTTCCGGATTTTGCGCGACCTGTCAAACCGTCCGGCATCAACGCGACAGACGCGGGAAGGGGGGGGGAAATGGGGAAATGTTTTACTAAAACTTGATTTTCTCCGATTCTAATTAGAACATTGTTTAACTAGAAGTAAATTTATGTTTAAAATAAAGTATTTCTTATATTCCTTTTCAAAATATTTGCTATAGCAACTTAATGAATGTAATATCAGACTTAGAATACCTAGGGTACTTAGGGTACCTAGAATTCAACTAGAATTCTTTACTTTATAATAAAATAAAAGAGTTTTCATTACTTAGATTAACTTTTATTCTCATCAATAAACACTTATACATGAAATAAAAACGAAACCCCAGATGGCGTCTTACATTTTGTCTTTCATTTTTTAAAAATACCGCGCGCGGCCGGTACAACTGCTACAGACGTCAACTTTCAATGTCACCTTACTCTAATTTTTACTTCAAATGTGTTCAAAGGAATAGTTACACATACAGCCAAGATTGTTTTTTGTTCCTCGAAATATTCAAGTGTTGCCCATTGAAACTACGTTCTTTAGATTATGGGCGATTGTAGATACCAGAAATTTGTGCTGCCGGGCGGTAAGCGACAGACGCGGGTTGAATTTGACGTGCAGCCGGACGGCACGCGACAGACAAGAGGTTAAGACACATTAGGAACATGCCTGGCTGCATGAAGAAAATAGGGTGTTGATCATGCGGCATGTCTCACGTGCTGTGCTGTGTCAATCCGCATGAACCTTTGGGGGCTTGATTTTATCAATGAATGGAGATGGATGGAACCATAGAGGCAAAAACAAATTTAAGATTTTTTTTTTCCTATGTCTATAAATGGAACGCGAGCGGAAATCCTTGTTGCTCGGGGGATTTGTCTTTTTTTTCTATTCCATATTTCCGTTTGCAGGGGGCCACTTCATTAGGTATCTCTGTTGTGTGTTTAATTCACAGGTCTAAGGTCTAATTCAAGTTTAATTTTTTCCATGTAGATATGTCATTGACAAAGTAGAATAGAAAATGTCAGTTTCACAGAGTGAAAATAGTGAAAGTAAGTAGGCAGTAGGTACCTAAGAAAATCCTACTACAAAGTTGATAAAATGAATGAATATCAAAGAATGTACTCCTACGGGGATTAATTAATTGTGGAATTAACCAATGAGAAAGGAATTATTAAGGAAGTGATAGAAGAAGAAGAATTTATATTGTGTCGCGGACGTGTGATACAGAGGACTCGGGATAGATTTACTCTCCCGTCTTTGAATAAATTCTGAAATTCTCAGATAACCATTGTAATGAAAATAATCATATGTACCTAGCTAAAATGTTTGTAAAAACATTAATACAATCAGTGCAACTAAGGAGATCTTGTAAATTGTTATTTGACTTAAACAAGATTTTGCCTGTTTGTTATTATCACAAATATTTAAGCATTCCTATAATATCATTGCCTTATTCAACAAGAAATTCTACAAAAGAGATTAAAGGTGATGACGATTTTTATACATAAAAATTAAAGATAAAAAAAGAGACACTTAACAGCTTGATAATAAAATTCTTTTCAGATTTTGACTCGACCAAAGATAAAATTATAAATTCCCTTAATTTTCAATCTAATAAAGATGCGTTACCTTTTTATAAACTGTCAGTTAAAACATTGATGCATATCTATAAAGTTACCAAAAATGATGAAATGAATGGATTTTGTAAGAATAGACTCTATTATTTGTCAGAAAAAATAAAGGTAAGTTTTAATAAATTGAATAGAAGCTATACTCATACAATATACAGTCAATAAAGATTTTTGTTCTAATAATTGTGATGTATCTCCATATTTTTATCCAATTAGCCATCTTTAAAATAGATCACTTTGATTTTATTGTAGAAACTAAAATTGTTTTTTTGTAATTTTCAGTGCCCATCTTGTGTGGTTAGTGAAAAATTAGCTCAGCGAATTTTTATATATGGACTCTCATTTAGCTGGCTTAGCAGTTCCTTAGAAGTTTTAATAGGTATGAATGCAAGTTTGGTTTAATATTTATATAATCACTAATGCCTAACAACAACAAGCTTATATTAAATATTGAGCTTACCTACTTCATCCATTTATGTTGGGAGTTATGTTGCAATTATATATTTATTCCATGCCAGTCTACCAACAATCTTGACTCATTTAATGCAATCAACCTATGAAATTAAACTTGAAATCCTTACAAATTATAAAATTAAATCCCCCACCACATTTATCTGTTTGCAATAAATTGAAAAACTACTGAACGGATTTTCACCAAGGTTTTAGTGGTGCCCAAAACACAGGCAAAAGTTAGCACAAGTATAACTGTACTACATTCCACCAATATACTTACTACTGCGGCGCAGCGACCCGAAGTGGATCTTGGCCTCCAACACGAGATGACGCCATTTTTTGCGGTCTTGCACCAATTCTCGCCAGTTTTCCGCTCTGAGGCTCTGTAGGTCTTTCAGAACCTCATCGCTCCAGCGATACCTAGGGCGCCCGACTGGTCGACGGCCCCGCGGTCGACCCTCGTATGCTCTCCACCAATATGCTATCAGATAATAAATCAGACATATTTACCTTATTTTTCAGAAAATGGTGTCCCTGGAGATCGCATAATAAGAGATCTCTGGGTTCTCAAGTATCGAAGTGATACTATTAGACAAAAACTTGAAAGAGTAAAAAGTATGGGTATTGATAATTTGCATCCTTGGATGGTAAGATGTTCTGAAGACATTTTAAACAGGTATTGTGTATGAAAATAATAGCTGTTGCCAGCGGCTCCATCTGTATGGCAAAACACTTTCACCCCACCATTGCTAGCTTGTTAAGGGCTTGATTTTTGAAATAAAAGTAGCCTTTGTTTATACTTTGGTCTTCAACTACAGCCATACCAAATTTCATTAAAATCGGTCCAGCAGTTTAGTGTGAAGATGTTACAGACAGACTTTCATGTTTATGATATTAACAGATTGAGTGTATATTGGGCCACATGGAAAAGTATTCCGCCGACCACTTCTTATAGTGGATCGTATTTCAGGTGGTATACTTTTGCTATGTGGCCGACTGTACAAGCATTATTAGTAAGACTGGTTTAATTTTTTCTTTTCAAGTTGCCTAAAGACATTTGAGATGGCTATAATCATACTTGACTCAAAAGAATTGATAAATTGTGTTCAAGTTGTCCGAAAAGTAGAACTTTTAAAACTGCATTTTTATACCATTATTTCCAGGTATGTCATTATATCTCAAGAAACTAAAACAATATTGGGTGAGACCAAAACAACGCAGTTATATTTGGCAAATAGGTTAAACATTTCTCCTGATAATGTAGATAAATTCTGTATACGAATACCAGCATTGAAGACCATACGTGTGACCAAGGTACTTATTTTTGTATTGCTAGAAGGTACTTATATTAATTCTGTGGTATTGCGCCACTAGAAGATAGTAACCTTGCTGTCTAATACGCACCACACCAGCAAGCAAATGCGGAGATTTGGGGGAGGAGGTTGGGGGCTAAGGGGCTCTTCCCCCACTCATGACCAATCTTAAATTTAAATAAAGGATTAGTAATTAGTAGTAGTACACTTACCCTGAGCTAGTTCAAGCCTCACCCAAAATATAATCCTGGATCTACTACCTACTGCGATCCAGCTAGTGTTACAATTCGGAGGTCCTATCCAAACTTCTATAATATCAATTAAAAATGCGTTTAAACATTAAACTCTTAGTTGCCTGCTATTGTCGGGTTGTTTCGGCCTTATGCTTCAAGGCAGTACCTACTAATCGAATTAATTACTAAAGTATTTTTCAGCTGCGGCTTCGCACTCGTCTTGCATGATTTTCTATTGTATCCACTCGGGGCGAAGTTAGTTAAATATTTCTCTTACTTTTTTATCATTTTAGGTGAAACATTTTTTGGACTTCCTTATAAATGAAGGCTTCAGTGTGGAAGACATAGCAGCCAAGCCCAGAGTTCTGACATCGTCGCCCAAGACAGTAGAACAAAGACTAAAGCAACTTAGGGGGTTAGGCCTTAACGAAATTAATTTGAATGTTTTATGCAGAAGCAAAAAAGATTTTAAGAAATATGTAGATTCATTAGAATCTTCTTTAGAAGAGTAATTTAAAAACAAATGTGTAATAATTTCTTTTTGTTATGACATTTTACTAAAAGAATAAATTAACTCATATTTTTATTATTTACCAGGCAATAATACATATCTATATGTTAAAATTACAGTGTCTTCGAAATATGTAAATGATTAAAGAAAATAAATTAACACAAAAAATATTTGGTTCATTTTATTTAGTTGTGCCCCAATTAAGAATTTCTTCCAGAATGGCAATTTTATTGTAGTCAACAATGTTAAATATAGCTTATATTTAATTTACACAAAATGGAAGAAATTTTAATATACACAAGTCACCCAAAACCACTAAATAAACTTTGAACATGTTGATGGAGCTAATGCACAACATGGAAGTGATATACAATATAACAATGTCTCAAATATCATTATGATTATTGCCTCATCCATATACAAAATGTCCCTGGAATGAATTGATTAACTCTCACTAGCATTTTAATCATATCATGCTCAAAAGATAAAATATTATATCTATACAAGGCTGTTATAAATAGCAAAATAATGAGACTACTTATTTGATTTAATGTGACCATTGATCACAATAATCTATTTGCAATTTAAATGTACCTATTTGCACATGGTCAAAAACTCAGCTTTGAAACTAAAGTGTCATTACAAGTATTTATATTAAACTACCTATGATAAAATTACATAGTGTGAGGTTTGAGTAGAAAATCCATAATGGATCAATTGAACTACTGATGAGCACACTGCACTCCAGGTCCAGCATGCATATGTTCATCATCATCGCTGGCGTAGGCTTCTTCTCTGCCTCGGCCACGCTCACTAGCAGTATAATCCATAAGATTAACCTCTTCAACATCTTCCCCTGTTGGCATAACAAAAGCAGGCCGAGGAGGCAATATACTCTCTATTTCTTTCAGCTTTTCCTCAGGAGCAAAGTTGTTTTCAGGGAAAATAACATCAAACTTGATATATAGATTTCCCTTTTCAAATGGATTTTTGTATTGAGGCATACCTTCCCCTAATATGCCTTTTAAGTCACCTGGCTTAATAACATCTCCTGGAGCATGTTTTACCAGTAAATCCCTGCCATCTAAATGTTTCACAACAAATTCAAACCCACACAATGCTTCGGTTAGGGTAATTTCATGTTTCATAACAAGGTCATCCTGACCAGTCCTTTGGAACACTTCATGTGGTTTCTGTTGGAGAACAATGATGACATCTCCAGGCTGGGTATCAGGCTGCTGATCTCCTTCACCTCTGAAGTATATTTTCTGGTTTTCCCTCATACCTTTTTCAATATGCACTTCCAGAATTTTTGTCTCATTTAAGACTTTTTTTCCTTTGCATTTAGGGCATTTATCCTTCTCATTAATTATTTCACCTTGTCCATGACATGTAGGACAACGGGTCTGGAACTGACGAGTCATGTGGGCGGCTATTTGTTGATAAGACACTTTAATACCCTGTCCATGACAGTCCTTACAAGACACCACAGATCCTGGCTTTCCACCAATGCCTTTACAAGGACCACAAATAACATTTTTACTTAATTGCAATTTAGCTGTTTTTCCCACATACATGTCTTCAAGAGACACCTTGAGAGGATGAATTGTATCCTCGCCACGCGCAGGGCCTCGGCTTCGACTACCACCACCCATACCAAAAATGTCACCAAAAAAGTGCCCCAACAGGTCATCAGGCGGGAAACCTCCGCCTTGACCATCACCTTCCTGTAACCCTTTTAGCCCATACTTATCATAAATCGTTCTTTTCTTAGGATCCGATAACACTTCATAGGCGTAGCTTATTTCCTTGAATTTGTCACCGGCAGCAGGATTTTTATCAGGATGGAATTCTTTAGCCAATTTATGATAACTCTGAAACATGATATGGAAGAAATTAATACGGATTCATCGTTCGTTAGGTACCCAATGGACAATGGAATCAAACCACCATGCATTTATTTGACATGACATCTGAATTAAAGGCGTGGATTGAAAATGAATACATTTTATTTTACATAGGAATTAGAACTTACTCTCTTTATTTCTGATTCACTTGCATTTCTGGAAACACCCAATATTTCGTATAATTTATTATCAGCCATTTTTCCTCGTAATAAAATGAAAGAAAGAAGAAGGAAGGAAGTTTTACGAAACGATTGAACATGAATGAACGAACTGATTTTACCATAGACAAAACTGAGTGAAACGAATGAAATGAACCATAAATTCTGTGCCGTGGTGCTGCGATCATGGAAGTAATAAGTACTGTACAACGTATTACTTTCATGGCTGCGATTCTTGAATGTTGCGTTGCGGTTTGACCACAGACATATAATAATAGTTTATATTTATTTTTAAAACTCTCCTGATTTGTACCTTCTTACAAATAAAATTTATTCACTTTTCGCGATATATAGTTTCCTACGTTTTATCTACCAAACTTGTTTCTGGCTAAATACTCACTAAGTAAAAACCAGGTCAAAAAAAAAAAAATTCACTACCACTCTGTGCTACATACATAATGTATTATACATGAAAATGTATAATACATTATGTATGTAGCACAGAGTGGTAGTGAAATTTTTATACATGAAAATGTATAATACATTTGTCAAAGAGACCAGTGAAGTAGTTTTACCGTGAGTATATTATAAGTCTATGTAAAAAAAAAAATTAATTCTGTGGGTTTGACAAATTTTTTTCCTGCGTCATTGCATCTAGTATATTAAGTACTTTGTACGTAAGTACTTATTACTTCCATGGAGTACCTGCCTATCTAACTCTATGGTCGCGACACCAAGATATATAATTTCACTACCACTAGTAGCTAGATTTTATATAGTTTATTTATATTTATTTTTAAAACTCTCCTGATTTGTACCTTCTTACAAATAAAATTTATTCACTTTTCGCGATATATAGTTTCCTACGTTTTATCTACCAAACTTGTTTCTGGCTAAATACTCACTAAGTAAAAACCAGGTCAAAAAAAAAAAAAAATTTCACTACCACTCTGTGCTACATACATAATGTATTATACATCATCATCATCATCATCATCCAAGGCGCTACAGCCGCGGGTGGGCCTGGGCCTGGTTAAGTAAATTTTTCCAGATATCTCTATTTTGAGCTTTCTGCTTCCAACCCTTAACGCCGATGCTTTCGAGATCCCGTTCGACGCCGTCCAGCCATCTCAGCTTAGGTCTGCCTCGGCTTCTGCACCCATCGGGCTTACTCTCCAGCAGACGTCTCGGTACTCTGGCCTCATCCATTCTCACTACGTGCCCTGCCCATCGTAGTCGTCCAATTTTGATGGTCTTAATGATGTTAGGCTCATCGTACATCTCATAAAGCTCATGGTTGTATCGCGTCCGCCATTCATTATTCTCACACACAGCACCAAATATGCGTCGAAGTATCTTGCGCTCAAATACCAGCAACCGGTCTTCGTCCTTCCTGCTCATAACCCAGCACTCGGAACCGTATGTCAATATTGGTCTTAACAATGTTCTATACAAGAGAATTTTTGCGTGTCTCGTAAGTAATTTTGACCGAAAAAATTGCAACAGACCAAAAAGGCACTTATTGGCAGTCATAATTCTCCTGCTGATCTCGGATGAAGTGTCATTGTCGTGTGTCATTAATGTTCCAAGGTATATGAACTCATTGACGCTGGCAAAGGTCTTGTTGCCAATGCTGATTGACGAAGGTCTTGGTCCTTGACATTTTGCTGACATCATGTACTTGGTCTTCGACATGTTGACTTCAAGTCCGGCCTCCGCAGACGCTCTCTCCACGGCAAGGTATGCATTTTCTACAGCAGGTAAATTCCTGCCAATCAGGTCTAGGTCGTCAGCATACCCCAGAATCTGGACTGTTTTGCAGAAGATATTTCCGGTCGTCTCTATGCTGGAAACCCTGATACATTTGTCAAGCACTATGTTAAATAAAAGACAAGAAAGAGCGTCGCCTTGCCTGAGACCATCGTGGGTCCTGAAAGGTTCCGATAAGTCCGACTGGATTCTAACAACGCTGCAGGATTGCTTCAGTGTCATTTCAGTCAGTCGCACAAGCTTAGCCGGTATCCCAATTTCAGTCATGGCCTGGTACAGATATACTCTATGGACATTGTCATACGCAGCCTTGAAATCTATGAACAAGTGATGAGTGCCCACATTGAACTCATGTGTTTTCTCCAGGATCTGCCTAAGTGAGAAAATTTGGTCGGTGGTTGACCTGTTTGGGCGGAATCCACACTGGTATTCTCCTAAGGTAGGCTCTACATAATCCTTTAACCTATTAAAGAGTATGTTGGCAAAGATCTTATACCCATTATTTAAGAGGGATATGCCCCGGTAGTTACTACACTCTAATACGTCGCCTTTCTTATGCAGAGGGCAAATAATGGCCGTGCTCCATTCCTCCGGCATCGTCTCGCTATTCCATATTTGCAGCATCAGTTGATGGATTTTCCCCTCAAACACATTTCCCGCGTACTTTATGAGCTCCCCTTGAATGTTGTCGATACCAGGCGACTTATTATTTTTTAATTGCACAATAGCTATTTTGGTATCTTCTTCAGTAGGTACACAGATACATTCGCTCGATTCGTCCACAGGGTGGGCTTCAAATCCTGAAGTATCAGCTGTTGTAGCTAGCACGGAACCATTTAGAAGGTTACTAAAATATTCTGCCCATCGTTTCACAATGTCATCTTTGTCATTTAGCAATATTCCATTGCCACTTCTACAAGCTGAGGATTTTGGCTGAAATTCCTTCCGCCCCCTATTTATTTGTTTGTAGAAGTGCCGCGTTTCCCTTTTATTGTAACTACATGCAATCTCTCTAAGATCTTTTACCGCACTAGCCCTTTTCTTCTTCTTGTGTAGGTGTTTCTCTTTTCTTCTCAACTCCTTATACTCCTCTTTTCTCCTGCGAGTGCCAATTTGAAGCATGAGTTTATGCGCATGGTTTTTCTTATCAGTAGCTTTTTGGCATTCCTCGTCAAACCATGGGTTGCGTTTACCTATTTCTTCACAGCCAAGGATTTCAGTCGCGGATTTTGAGAGAGCATTCTTGAGGCCATGCCATGTAACTCCTGGGTCAGAGCTACTCTCTAAACTTTCTTCCATCATCGCCAATTCCCTGTTCACAGTATCCACATATTCTAAAAGGACACATCTCTCTTCCTTCATTTTAGATATGTTAAATTTGCCAGGCTTTGGGGTCCGTGTGTACTTATACCTGGATATACGTGCTCTTATTTTACATACAACCAAATGATGATCAGAGTCTATATTAGCGCCTCTATGACTCCTGACGTCCAGAAGGTTAGAGAAATGTCTTCTATCTATTAATATATGGTCTATTTGGTTACGCGTAACTCCGTCCGAAGAGAGCCAGGTAAACTTGTGGATGTTTTTATGCTGGAAACAGGTGCTACCTATAATCATACCGAGGGACGTTGCTAAGTCTATAAGCCTCGTACCGTTATCGTTGGACTCGTCATGCAAACTATGAACTCCTATTGTAGGTCGGTATATATGCTCTTTTCCAACTTTAGCATTAAAATCTCCAATTACAATTTTAATGTCGCCTTTGGGAGATGCCGAATACACCTTATCCACTTCGGAGTAATACCTTTCCTTCTCTTCAGCATCAGACTCTTCTATTGGGGCGTGCACATTTATAAAGGTGTAATTTTGAAAGCGACCCCTAAGCCTCAGCGTGCAAAGACGTGCGCTTATTGGCTGGAAGTCGATTACTAGGTGCTTTAGACGCTTGCTTATAACAAATGCTGTTCCGAGTGTATGGTGTCTCTCATTACAACTGTAGTATATTGAATGGCTTGGTTTATCAATGACGCCATGCCCTAACCATCTCAGCTCCTGGATAGCCGTGATGTCGGCCTTGTGATTACTGAGCTGCTGACATAAGATGCGGAAACCTGCCGGTTTGTGCAATGTTCTTACATTCCATGTACATAAAGAAAATTCATTAGCCGTTTTAACATAGCCTGGTCGTTTGTTAGAAATCCTATCCGTTTTATTTACTTTTCCCTTCACAATCATTTGTTTTCGGATGAGCGGGTGATTAACCCTCTGCACCCTATGCCAACAGTGGGGCTGCCACCTCGGAGCTAAAGGCCTAGCTCTGTTTTATTTCGGGTCTCATCCCTGCCGAGAAACAACCAGTTTTGAGGCGCTGATTACTCGCCTTTCGCCCTCTGTCCTTGGCATCTGCGCTCTTTATTAGGATGGTGTGCGTGCAGAGAGCACGGGCGCAGAAGGTCCCAGGGGGTACGACGGGGACGTGGACACAGCGGACTGGCTGGTACCTGCTTTTTGCACTTCACCATCTAAGTACAGCAGAAGGATTGTGGGCATTTTATAGGAATCTAGTAAGCTCGGCACTCACAAAATTCCACCCACTCTCAAATACCAGCTTCACCCCCCTGACAAATGTATTATACATGAAAATGTATAATACATTTGTCAAAGAGACCAGTGAAGTAGTTTTACCGTGAGTATATTATAAGTCTATGAGTTTTACAGCCCATCTACGTTCTAATCGGACTGTTCGCGCCGCGCGTGATGGCTTCCGCACGCGGATTTCGAATGTAATTCTACATTCGAAATTCGCGCGCATATCGTTCGTATCGTAATATAATTAATATTTATTATGTATAATTAATTAGCTAGGTACCTATATAAGAACCCCGAAATCGTAGGGTTTTCCTGGAATCAAGCGAAATGAAGTATTATTTTATTTGTTATTTATAGATACTTTCCGCTTTCCGATGACTTACTTACATCATAGTATTTGCTTGCATATACCTACTTACGACGTTACAGTCATACTTAGAAACTTAATGCATACAAGAAGTCGGTTCATTTCTCGAAACAAAGTGGAGCGAACTTTATCGTTGCATGGTTGCGTCACCTCATCACTGCATGGGATCTAATTTATTTTACTTATCTCACGATTCACACAACATCAAAGTACTTAATAATTTGTCTAGGTACCTATGCCATTTGATAACTTCTGTTTCTTGCATATATTTAGGATAGACCTTGTTTCTGAGCTAGAACGTTATTATTGATGAAAGTGAAGGTCTAGTGATGTCATTTGATTACATAGAAAACTTGATGCAAGCCAAAAGTTCAAGTACCTAATCAAATGCCTTCAGTTTCGCATCTCGGCTAAAGTACCTATTTATGGGTAAAAAGCTTTTGTCCGCGGCTTCGCCCGCGTGAATTTCCCACAGGACCAGTGATTTTTTCCCGGTATGAAAAGTACCCTTATGTCCTTCTCAGTACGAAAACTATGTGTATGCAAATTTCAGCTATAAGCAGCTTCAAATACTATATCTTTCATCCCGGAAAAAGCACTGTTCCCGTGGAAATTTGTCGCGGGCAATAACTAGTAGTATACATATAAATGTTATTTATGACGACCTCTGAGGCGTAGTGATCATTACGCCCCGTGTAGGCCCTGGGTTCGATTCCCAGCGCGGGCTCATTTTGATGTTTGGCAGATAAAAACCTGTAATAGGAATCCTGAAAATCCCACATGACGCAACTAATTTTGTAACCTAGGTTACCTATACTTTGTAAACTTTCAAAACAATACATACACCAATTGAATTTAGTAGACCTTACTTATAGTTTTTGATGCTGACCTATTTATCTGCTCATTTTTTTTTTCGATAACTAGCTCGGTTACCTAAAAGTGATAAAAATCGACCACGTACTTACGTAAATAAAATAAAGGTACATTCACAGATTTTGATAATCTTTAGATGCCGCAAGCAGTATGTCCAAGCGTGCCCGGCGTATGTCCAATGGACAAACATCACGCGTGCTACTCAGTTAGCCTTCATTCGCGTTTATGTTGTGCCCATCACTAAAATGACTGTCGTGACGTCATCGTAGATAGAAAATAATGGCACGCTCGGTTTTCATACTATCGAACAAACATGCCTCTATCTATCCTAATCTAAATCTGTGATGGTACACATTAGTCGAAGTCTTTATTTGATTAGTTACTTTATTAAGACTGAAATATGAAAGCACACGAAAATCTGAACAGGGTGCGCCTAATGATGCCAAGTGATACCTACTTACTTTGAACTTGGCGTTGCAAGTGTTGCAACTGACTCAATGAGCACGAAATCCGTTCGTGTCTACAAATGTTTGTCTCCGTTTTTATTCATAATAGTAGCAGTGGCCACAGTCTTTCCTCCCATGGGAATTTTGAGATTCAAGGCTATCATATATAAAGAGGCCAGTAGTACGGCTCATTGTCCTAACAAAAATCGTTTTATGGTCCCATCCGGAAGAAAGCATGAAACTTGGCATGAATGTAGCTTACATATATCTATTTTAATATTGATGTAGAAACACTTCGAGAAATTAATGTTTCCCCCCCTTTTATGTCCCAAATCGTGGTTTTCCTCATTATTTATGAAAACGGTAAAAGCTACGCAAAAACTGTCAATGACCAATACATTCTTCATTAAATTCTCTATAATAATGCCATTGTATGTAAAATCCATTTGTTCTTACCAGTCCTATCATGTAAACAATCTTCACGGTACTTTTTGTTGAATTTTGTTAAAAAAAAAATCAAATATTAGTTCAAACCTAAACATTCAAAAGTAAAACATTTAATAACCACAAAGTAATTTCCTAAAAAGGCTATTTTAATTTATATTGTTGTAAAATCATAAAAAGATATGGTAAGATTGTTTACATGATAGGACAGGTATAAGAATAAATGGAGTTTATGTTGATAGGACTTACAGTTTACAAAATATGCCCATGTTACTAGGACGATTTTTGAAAAATTCGAACTTTTTCTATTATTGCACAGTCATGGTAGAATTTCGTATTTAATATATAGCTTTCGACTTCTGAATCTTCTGATATACATTGAAGTAGTCCCAGACTTCGTGTCGACATATGTTACCATCATCAACAAAGTACCTCTTCCAATTGGGGGGAGGGGGAGGAGTGCACCCCGCGCGCTACAAGCGAAGAACTCCTGCCTATTCTGTTGAAACATTATATTGTGTCTGGTATAGTTTTCATAGAAATAAAGCACCAGGAATTCATTTTTAATAATAACTTGGCAGCATTTCATAGAAAAATATCGATATTTTAGCTAAGAAGTAAAAAATATATATATTTTTCACGTTAAGGACCCTAACTACAGTGTGAAATTCGTTCATAATGTTTGGCTTATCTACATATACAATACATATAGAGTAAAATTATTTTGTCTGTACATTTAGTATTTTTGACTGAAATGTATAGAGGGACACTTAAAAAGAATAATAGAAAGCAAAAAATATTTTTTGGGATTTCTCGTCTGTCTGTCTGTTTGTATGTATGATCACGCTAATCTCCGAAAGTACTGAACCGATTTGAATGAAACTTTTTTGTTGTATAGCTATAAAGCCTGGGCAACATTTAGGCTATAATTGATTTTGAAAACAGGAACACCTGATTAAGAACCAAAACAGAATAGTTAAACTATAAGAAATATGGACATGGTGCCTTAACAAAAGTCGTTCAATCTGACGAGCATTTTTTGTTGACGTATAAAAATCGAAGGTCAGGATCATCTGATAAAGAATTCCAAGAGACCAACTACACTATTACATATACCTGTACTACGAGTACCTAATATATTCCCGCGGAACACGGGATAACCAAATGGCTGAAATTTTGAGTAACTGGAGTTTAGATTACTACAGTTTGGAACACAAAAAGATTTTTCATCTAAGCGAAACTCACGCGGGCGAAGCCGCGGGCAACAGCTAGTTCATTTATATAAACCTTCATGTATGACAGTGGGACCATAAGCCCTACATTACTTATTAATTACTAATGACTGGTTGTCCCAATAAGTAGTGGGACTTCGAACCCCAGTGTTCAAGATTAGTGGGATTACGAGCCCTACATTATACCTATAACTGCGGTAATCCCACTACCTAAGTAGTAGGACAACGAGCCCTAGTGTGGGTGCAAGAGTAATAGTGGGACAAAATGGATGAGACCACGAGTCAAAAATCCACATTTTAAATCTATATGGGAGGTCCAGAGATTAGCGCGTTAAAAACAACAATCGAACTTTACCTATGATTACGTAGTTTCGAATTTTAAAATGAAATCGAAACTTTGTTACGTTTTGTAATAACTATCGTGTCTCATTACATTACCATATCTTAAGCAAGAATGGGACATATTCAATACATTTTTTGTTGTATGACGACGCGACGTACTCATTGCTTTGTTGCTGGCACATCCGCCGCAGCATGTGAATATTTATGACCACATGTGTGAAAGTTTGTCCCAAGCCGAGAGTCAGTGTCTCGCAAACCTCGGTGTCTCAGGAAGTTCGGCCTCTTCTGTGTATTGATTCTGTGACGTCATCAGCTTCGTAATCAACTTTGTTTTGGGCGTACTAAAGTTTTGCAGCTCGAACAACATGCTTACATGTATTTACATTCCTCGAAAGCGGTATGAAAGTGTTTGGTTTGCGAGTACACAGAACCAAACACGCTGGTGTGCCTTTTGTGGTTACATAACATATCGATGTATGGTAACGTCGGTCGTCAGGTACAACCGGACTGCCAAAACTAGATAAACGTAATCCATATGTACCAATATATGGGAACCAAAAGTTTTACAACCTGCATCTAACAATTAGGCTTCGATTTTCTACCCGACTGCAAGGAAAGGATTCCTTATATCTTTCAAAAGGTGCTGGGCGGATTTCTAATGAAGATATAGAGCCCGCCGCCACGTGCGGGCGTGCAGGGCGTGCACCGCACAAGAGCGGTATTCTCAAGGGGGCGGCAAAAAATATATGTTTTCTTTGTTATTATATTTATGCATGGGCCCGTCACTTTGTTCCCATAGGATAGGAATATAGGAAAATCCTCTCTTAGTGCTCCCCTACAATCCCTAAAGAACCCTACATGCCAAACAGCTTCCTACGCCAGTAGGATTTTTGCCTGTGCGTTGTCTGTAAGTCATTCAGTCAGTGAGTAACGGAAGAATTTTATATATGTTGACGATTCTGATTTAAAATGGCATAAAAAATAAATAAAAAATACTTCAAATTCACAGCTAGTTATTTATTTATTTAACCTTTATTGCACAAATACAATAGTAATGGCACACAATAGGAGGACTTTGCAAAAGCATTATATTATCTAACAATCGATCTTTGAGGTAAACAGAGAACTTCAAGTGGGTCTAATAAGGGATTGTTGGAAAACGAAAGGGTAAGTTAAAAAATAAATATACATAAAGTAAAAAAATCTAAATAAATAATAATATTTACTGAAAAATAGGTAGTTGAGCAGCGAGTGAACTAATCTTGCGCAAGGGGGGAGATGTATAGTTTGATACAAATAAAATAAATATACTATCCGCGCCCCGGGACTTCGCTCCGTTGGGAATTTTAGGATATGTGCTATTCCCGGCCATATAAAGCTTGCGGAATTGCACGCGGGCGTTCAAAGCGTCGCGTCGCGTCGTTCTAGCGTCGGCGTCGAGTCTGGATATCTGCAGCCATATATTGATACTTACCTACGTTACGCACCTATCTATAATTCATAACATAACTAATTGGGTGCAGCTCACGCTCTTACATTACGTATTATTTACGTGTATGTATGTATATGAATCCAGTTGAGAATCGTATCACGAAACCGATTATAAATATTATTTCTTATGCAATAAGGAAAGTCACATATCTACTTTCATGAGGGGTAGTTAAGTGAAATTTATATATATTGACGTTTTAATAAACTTTGCCTGCAACTGCGAATAAAGGGATAGTAATAAAACCAATATAAATTATTAATAATTATTTCAATAGCCTTTGTCCCAGAAATCGTAGTTCACACTCTTGTAAAGCAAGACTCTGGAATTCTTCGAATTATTTTCTGTATTTTTAATGAATTTTAAAAGTAATTATCATCATTTCCGAATTTTTTGAATACAGTCAAAAGAACTTTATTGTTGGTCACAGCAGGCCTCCCCTCAGACTTCTACTTGACTGATCGGAGGCCTGCATTCTGCTCACGTTTCATGTCAAGCGTTTATTGTTATTACTTATAGGTAAATGGTAATATTTAGGTAAATGTTCTTTATCACACACGTTGCACAACTAGGAATAGACTAAAGTCGCAAGATTATTCTGTATATTACCTATATATATAATACCTATCCCTCTTTTCCCACCCTTACCAGGAAGGCATACCAGACTAAGTAATGAAAAGCGTAATTTAAGTATGTAGAAAGAGCAAAGGTTGCAAATGTTGCATTACGACTAGCAGAGGTCATCTGCAGCATATGATGCAATGCAATTCTCTTAATAAATATAGTCTAGGAGCTTACCTAACAATCTATCTGTGAATTTGTACTCGACGCCTATGAATCAAGAAATCTCATATTTGTTGAATCCATTTCCAAATAATAATGGTTTGAGCAGATGTAAACAACAACAAAACACGATATCAGATGGTCTTGGATAGTCTTCATAGTCGATGAATGAGAATTGACTTGAATTAGGGTCGACGGTTGAGATTTTAGCATAGAACCACTTGAAATTTGGTATCCCTATGTCGCGACGACATTAGGTTCTAAACCAAAATTCGAAAAATAAATTTAACTACATGTCATTTCAGTAAGATTCACATAAAATTCTACGAAACGAAGCAAACGGAAAAATGTTGGTATCTAATAAAACTTAACAAATGGACAGGACAACGCTCAACGACTCGTATCGTGCTGGTCTGATAGAGACAAAAAGAATATCGTCTTGAACCATTGAAATACAACTAGGTACGTAAGTATGGTCCACTTATTCATAATTGTCCTATTATGTAAACAATCTTCACAGTACTTTTTGTTGAATTTTGTTGAAAATAAATCAAATATTAGTTTAAACCTAAATATTCTAAAGTAAAACATTTATTAACCGGAAAAGTAATTTTCTAAAAAGTCTATTTTAATTAATATTGTTGTAAAATCATAAAAAAGACCTATTAAGATTGTTTACATAATAGGACAATTATGAATAAATGGACTTTACATAATATCTCAACGTCTTGAACCGTAGACAACCTTGTCCAAACAAAAGACATCAACGCGTTTAAGAAATACATTTTCTATCTGCATGTTTAATTGAACAATGTATGAGTGTTTTAGTGTGTATAGTTTTCTAAAAAAATATATACATAATAAAAAAGAGATTTATACTCGTGCCACATGAGTTGGCATACCTATTTTACTCGTATGGTACTTATATAGACCATCACTTGCTTCCGATGAAGGAAAATCGTGAGAAAACCTGCACACTATATAACTGTTTAGTTTACTAATGAGTGTGTATACGACGACTGCCGCTACTTGGCGGTAGTTGTCAAGTCATTTTAGAGGCGACTTCAGAAGAATCTGACACCAGTGTTACCTGTAGTAACTCACTCTAAAAGAAAATGAACTATTTATTTCTGCTCCGAAGCTTGAAGTTTGGTAGCGGTTAAGGACATACTTTATACATAAACTTAAAACTGTAGTATTGAGCCAGTAATTGCCAGTAAATGTGTGCTAGTTAACTCATCCTGGCTAAGACTGCATTACGCAAAAACCTTGGCTCTCTGCACCTAGTGCAGAATTAATAAAATTCAGTAAGTAATTACTTATATTCACGATATTACCGCGAGCCAAAGTTTGACCCCGTCACACTAAGATCGCAAAATAAAAATAAAGCAGAATTGAAATTAAAGTTGAATGTATATACATTAGGTAAGTATATTTATTTATGAAAACGATTTTTTGAGAAAAGTGCACACAATTTATCTGCCTATAAATCAATTTAGCTACTTATTGAGTGGGAATATTTTTTCGTTTAAATTAAAAAAAAATGCATAGAGTCGTAATATCTTCTTTCTCTCAGCCGAAAGACGTCCACTGCTGGACAAAGGCCTCCCCCAAGGATTTCCACAACGACCGGTCCTGCGCTGCCCGCATCCATGCGCAACCCGCGACCTTCACCAGGTCGTCGGTCCACCGAGTGGGAGGCCTGCCAACACTACGTTTTCCGGTTCGTGGTCGCCACTCGAGAACTTTTCTGCCCCAACGGCTATCTGTTCTGCGAGCTATGTGCCCCGCCCACTGCCACTTAAGTTTGGCGATTCTGCGGGCTATATCGGTTACTTTAGTTCTCCTACGGATCTCCTCATTTCTGATTCGATCACGCAGGGAAACTCCGAGCATAGCGCGCTCCATCGCCCTTTGGGTGACCTTGAGCCTTCTTATGAGGCCCATAGTAAGCGACCACGTCTCTGTTCCGTATGTCATCACTGGCAACACACACTGGTCAAAGACCTTAGTCTTGAGACACTGCGGTATTTTGGACGAGAAGATATCGCGAAGCTTCCCGAACGCTGCCCAGCCGAGTTGGATTCGACGGTTGACCTCTTTCTCGAAGTTGGACTTACCTAACTGAACTGTTTGTCCCAGGTATACGTAATTGTCAACAACTTCGAGTGTAGAGTCTCCAACCTTTAGAGGAGTGGGTGCGACACGGATATTAGACATGATTTTCGTCTTATCCATGTTCATTTTTAGACCCACTTGTTGAGAGGCTCTAGGCGTAATATCTAGTTACCCATTATTGTACTCCTTATTTTGTGTTAAAGCTTATGAAACCACAGCAGTATGGGACCATCAAATGAGTTCACGCGATCATCAATTTTTGAAACGTTTGTATGTACTGAGCATTCTCCAGCTCAAGGATTATTTCCGACCGGATTTAGGTTTACGGTGCGTTTTGAAATATACAATATTCAACGAGCTATTCCGTGGTCAAATTACAATTTGTAGTCAAGTCATGATAGAAGTTAGAATGTTTAGTAGTACTTACTTCACAACTGCCTAATTAAGGGATTCTCGTCTATCAATTTTAATTTTATTTTTTTATCTCATGGGATCTCAATGGGATAGGAGCCCCGATATATAGGCCTACCTATATATATACATAACATAATATGATATTATTAAAGTAGTTTGAGGACATGTGAATGCTAGTAATTTCTAGCTTTGATATTTATAATACAATACAATTCTGTAATTACTTTTTGACGTGAAAAAGTGCCATTGAAGGCCAAGTTTCAATAAGTACTTATTTCTGATTTGATTTGAATAATTTCCTATGTTTTATTTATTTTATGTAATAACCTATACAGTTCACTTAGAGTAAATTTCTTGAGAGCTCGGCATAATGATACATTATTTTTGTAGGATCAGGATCTAAGCATATATCGTGGAAAATTGAAAATTTTGAGCAAGAGCTAAAAGCTGATCAAATTATTATAGGCTGTCGAAAATTTTATTTTTGATTTTTATGGATAGTAATCCTGATCATGTACATAGAAATTCCATTAAATAAACATATGTTTCAAACATTCTGTTCCGAACTTCCAACGAATTTAGCATGCATGTATAATGTATGTAATGTACCTGTTATAAATCTACTGCTAAACACAATCTACAGACTTTGCCTAGCTCAAGCTAAAATCGGCTAAGGCTTACCCTAAGGCGCAAAGCACATTGCTCTGGCGTCTGGCACGGACATGGCAAGGACATTTACTTTTTTATTCGAATACCATATTAAATGTTCGGTAATAAAGTCGTTATTTGAACACACCTCAACGGGCTTTTATCGGACGCGGTTAGCTCGCCATTTCGGCGCCCGCGCCCGATCTAAGCCCGATTTCGTCATTACGGCGTCGGATTGCAGTCAGTGCGCGCGTCTTCTAGAGATGCGATTATAATAAATAAAAATGCGTGACGACATCGATTTTAACATTACATTCTGCGAATTAATTGAAAAAAACAGTAATCTACGATCATACACGACATGATTACTGCAATAGAAACGTTCAGGACAAAACGTGGCAGGAGATTGGAAACGAACTAAATGAATCAGGTAAAATGCTTTCTTTACACATGTTTTATTACAAATTTGTAACATATTTGAAAAAAATATAGAATGTTTCTAGTTAAGCACTGCACACTGTCATCCCACGTCCTCCCTGTTTGAGCGCTGTTCACGATATGATGACGCAAAATCGACGTGTCTGTGTCGTCACAAATCCTTTGGGTTACCAACGCAGGATAAAAATTACCCAAAATAAATATTACATTACAATTAAACCAATCTTGTGCTGATTGCCATACAGGATGAACCCAGTACCGTCTAGGCACCTGCAAATTTATTAATTGTACGAGAGCGAGGGCGTCTTCTTCTTCGGACGACATGCTGACTCGATATCTGGCAATAGACTATTCTGAAAACCCTTCGCTTCATGCCTTTTATCGTCATGCCTGTGCCCGATCGAGCTATGTCCGTGCCATGTCCGTACCATGTCCGAACCATGTCCGTGCCCGACGCCAGACCAATGTGCTTTGCGCCTAACAATCTCAAAACACACAACTTTACATTTGTGTAAAGCTTTGCTATGTTATATTTATTCACATGATAATGAAATAAACGTGATACATATAACATATACACATTTTTTATCTTTGTAATGAATTAAGTACGAAGATATAAAATATTTCTATAATGTGTAGCTTCTGAACGGAGTTAATTCCTCTGCTATTTATTTTAAAAAGGTGGACTTACTAGTTTGAAGAAAAAGACATCAACGCGTTAAAATTGTTTTTCCAAATAAGTATTGGCTTTAATTTTATTTAGAAAGGATAATATTACATTGAATTAATACTAAATACTTATTTAATTTAATGAGAATTATCATGAAAATAAGAAAAAAATAAGAAAATTAAAAAAGCATTGCGGCAGGTTTAATTTGCGTTATGTTTTAGCTTTTTTGCCTAATAACAAACAAAATACCGAGTTTTAACTCAATTGAATATATTCAGTGTGCGATAAATGGGTACGGGTACACACACACGATTGTCCATTTTATAGCTGATATAGTCAGTTATGTAAATTGGATGAGCATTGTATCCGGCTGCGACCTCCAGAAGGTCTTCGGGTAATGTATGGTGTTGAGGAGCGGTGGAGCGGGCGGGCTTCTCTCGTATTGGAAGTGAAAGTGAATGAATGCCGGAGTCTTAATTAGAGAGGAGACCTGCGCCTGCGCCAGTCCCTCCGACGCCGCCGCGCACCGCACCCGCGCACTGTCCCGCCACTCAGCCGCTGACGCGACCGCTCGCTCGCAAACGCATCGCACCCATCTTCACAGAACCCAAAGAGGTACGCCTCACCTCATTATTACAGTGAACCCACCCCCGGGAAAAATGTGAATTTAGGATTACTTCTAGGAAAGTTCACTGTGTTGTGTATTTGCAAGTTAGAAAACTTCGCAAGCTGTGATGTAGTTTGCCGGCTCTTTTAGAAATTTTAAATTGTTATTTTATTGACAAAGATAATGAAAAGTGTTAATGAACATTTGCGATTATATTTTTTCTTAAGTTATTTAGAAATATACCTAAGTACCTACTTAGGTATATTTCTTAGTAATCTATTAAATTAAAAAGATAACAAATAATAAAAACATAATTATTATTATTTGGATAATATTGGTGTATTCATATAAATGCTCTTTCTAAGAAAGAAATTTCAATCAATGATCCGATTTTTGAAAGTAGTCACAACAAGATTACATAAAACAAAAAAAAAAAAACTAACTTAAAACTAATTAAATATAAATAAAACTAAATTAAAATATTTACAAAAAAAATTGTAAATCTAGTAATTTTTTAATATTTTGTAAATAGGTAGGTACCTAAGTAGTTCATGTTAGACCTCCGTGCTGGACTGAGCGGAAATATTTTAAATTTGCAAACCGCAACCGGCTCTAATCACTACGGAACACTTAAAAGCGTCATAAAACATTTTCTTCGCAAGTTATTACGTATACGAGATGATGCATCGAACAGCAATGCAGCTTTCCGTCACCATAAAATGCGTGTCAAATCGGCGATTTCTCGCACTGTGCAGCTTTTTCACGCAAACGTTTAAGCCGGCAAGGAGGTCACAGCACAGAGCCGTGTTTTGCTTTCACAAATACAACAAAATAAATTCATCTCACGTATTGATTGTCCTCGGGACATCGTGGACTGCATAAAAGAAAGCGAACTCAAAATACGGACACGCGACTTCATCCGCTTTCAACTTGACATTATATCCGAATCAAAAAGCGAGAAAATGTTTGAAAAATGTAGATACATAATTTCTGTAATGTTGGTGGTGATCTGGGAAGGTACAGCATGAGGCCAACCAATGTCAATTTCATGCCATGCCAGTTTGATCTGACAAAACTTCAGTTCTACAAAAGTCGTAGAGAAACAATGAGCAAAATAACACTTTTTATGTACTTACTAGCATGTTACTAGCTCCCGCCCCGGCTTCGCTCGGGAGGAACATACATAAATTGTAGCCAATGTCACTCAGCTATAATGTAGCTTTTTATTGGTGATATAATTTTTTAAACCCGCTCAGTAGTTCCGAAGACTACCTCTACAAACAAACTCACCTTCCTCTTTATAATATAAGTGTGATAAACAGATGAGCCGGCACACCTGCCTGGCAGCTGCGGCGCTGTTCGCCGTGCTGTGCCTCGCCGACGCGCAGCGGCGCCCTCGCCCTGCCTGACCCCAGAGTTGCGCAAACAGTATGTATCTATCTACAACAAATAATATTCTACCACAAATATAGCCAAGTAATACGTATTTTGACATAACAACTTTTATGCACATTCTCTTAGCATCACCGGAATTTCCGGATCGGCAGTTACTCAATTTGTACAAGTGTGCTCTTTCACCTCTCACCTCGCTGTGTTATGTAGATATCAGTTGACATTAATCTTTAGAATGATTACACTTCCTTGCGTAGTTTTGTACAGTTTCATTTTTCTTTATCTTCAGTTGTACTTGTCGATCCAAGGGCCAAGAGTACCTGAATGATAGATATAAGTAATTTGTAACTTTACGTCAAGCTGCAACCAAAAAAATATTTTTGACCCATCTTAATCTATACATGGCAAATAGCTTTTCTAAGTTTTCCTATCAATTAATACATAGTTTAATACTATGTAAAGCTAATGCCACATGTTCGCTACTTATAAACATTACAAAGCTTTCATATAAAAAATCGAAGGCTTTTCTTTAGGTACAAAAAAATAAACAACAAATGACGAATATAGCCAAAAGTTCCAATACAGTATTGGTTTGTTGTTTGTTTATAAACTCTTTATTGCATTCGTGTTACGTGAAAGGGTTGCACGATCCATACATCCAGTTGTCTGAGTTTTAAGCCACCTGACGACCTCTGATGGTTTATTTTAATGATTGCTCATCCTTAAACATGTTCAATGGTAAACGTCATCGTGACTGGCCTTTTTATATAGGCTACCTACATATTGTGCTTGCAACGAGCATAGGTGGTTTACCTTGCAGTTTAATTGCTTTACCCTTTTGAAGAGAACTGATGGGTAGTACTTACTAACAAGTGTCTATTTACACGAAGTTTCTGCTGTGGACATTTCGACATCAATTCAAGGTAATAAACCTTATACAATAAAGCAATACTAGTTGTAAATGAATGATCATAATAAAATAAAAAATTCGAATACATTCGTTTAATAATGGCAAAAAATTTGAAGATGTTCTCATGAATTTAGTCGCTGTGGGAAATAATGAAATGTTTCGCAATCTCGCGCCCGTATGGCTGCGGGCGCGGCATACATCGGCGAACGATGTCATGTAGGGAGCGTGCTCTTCGCCACAATGCAATCGATCTATTCAGACCGGAGGCATTCTCTACACAATGCAACAGAGATCTTTTATATGCTCGTTACAAAATACGTTTGCCCTGAAAAAATATTGTTTAACTTTATTTTGAAAACCACTTAGCTACCCGCAAAATTTGCATCTTAAATATACTTATGCATAATTTTGCAATAAACAAAATATGAAGAAACGTCGAACAGCAAGTATTCTGCAGTGACTTTCTCCTCGGAATCGAGATGTTCCGATAATCTCACGTTCCCACCTTTTGCTTTCTTGATGGCAACTACTAAAGTCTCAGACCTTTCGAGACATGCACAATTTTATATCACAAATTATGTAATTAATTGCGCTAGAGACCTATGAATTCCAATCGAATAGACTAGACGTGTAAGAAGAATTACAAAACTATACGTCTCCAGTCACATACCACACTTATTACATAAGGCTTCGAACGTAAAAGGCATATTTCTGCGGAAGATTTGGCAAATAGTTCCGGTACTAAATTATTTTAGAGGCGTATAAGTAAGCGAATAGCAGTAGTTGAATTCTTCGTAGATCTTTAAAGTGCATAGTTAAAAAATCCGCTTTCGTATTACGAAAGAGACGCTTCAATGAATGACCTGACGACGGAGGAGTTGTTTCGATTACCTGCGATTTCACGGGCATTATATCGTTAATGCCTCACATTATAGCGAGAGCTTTATTACGACGTCAATAGTCGTCGTGATTGACATATTGTGTGCGCGTCTTGCGAGCAGTTTGCTCACTGATTTGAATAATTTGTCAGCGTTTCATTAGACGCGTATTTCACTAACGTCAAGAGTGTTTAATGATTCGAGGACTCACGTTGCAGAGGTTGCTGCATCACATTGTTATTATGACAAGCAGAATTGCAAAATTGAAGATGTTGTATCTATGAAAACATTTTGAATATTATCGCTCCATACCCCTGAGAAATAAAATGAATGTGCATCTAGTATTGTGTAAAGCCCCGAACGACAAGACGTTCAGATAAATACTTAAAGATTTCGTAATTTGACCACCTAGGTCTGTCGTCACAGACGTAAATAGGCAATATTGCTTTTGTATCTTTAGCATAGCAAGCATGTTCACTTAACGTTCAATACGTACTAACAACATAAGTAGGTATTGTGGCAAACTATTTAGAACTGAATACGCCTCTTTTGTCAACTAGACAAACGCAACTTTTTCAACTCAATATAAGAACTATCTACAGTTCTGTACAGTTCAGTTAGGTTCTCTTAACAGTTTTCCCATAATCAGTGTTATCTACTAGTATTAATGAAAACCTTTTGCTTACCCAGGAGTTCGTCACTCGACATACCGCGACGCCCGTGGGGTACTCCACTCGTACTTCTTCAGCTGGGAACACACCCCTACGCGGAACCTGGAGGTGGACTGGCTGGACGCCAGGAACATTTGCCGGCGCCACTGCATGGACGCCGTGTCGCTGGAAACGCCACAGGTAAACGATTCATTACTTTGACCCCAGAGTAGAGATAATAACTGGACGAGCTATTTTAGTCTGGAACCAAAGAAAAAGCGTAGAATTTGTCAGCTGCTTCTCTTCCCGCGCAGATTGTAAAATCAATTAACAGATTAAGTTTTAAATGGGAAAGGAATAAAGAAGTGATACTGTGTCTGCATTAGAGTATTATTTGTGTATAATTACTTACCTTGTTTAACTGTTTCTAACTGATGAAAAAAATTACAAACCTAGGTAAATTTTTGTGAAAAATAAGTGCGATCTTTTATCTTTTTTCTAAGTAGGTAGGTATTTCAAGTTCGTCGCACTACGATGGTGTGTGAAAAAATAGAGGCGACCTTGAGTTAGCGATTCATGTGCTTTAGAAGATGCTGTAATTTATCTCCACAATCATCAGATAAATCACTACGGCACAGGGTCAGTCGTGATCAAGATGCGTTCACTTTCCAAGTAGCAAATAATTTTGTGTCGCAATTTTGGCTGGCAATTTGGATTTCGTAAGTACAAAGCATTTATTGTGCTTGTTCTTGGAGTTCACAAGCAATTAGGTAGAAGTCCGTTCCGTACATTAAAATCATATCATGAATATTCATCACCGAAGGTTTCTTATTCCTACAGTACTTAACAACGTAGCTGGCCATTATTTTTATTACAACTTAATCGTGTAAATTACTTTTGCTGGATTGCATTAAGTACTTAAAGATAAACTGGGTATCTTACTTAAGTATAATAAGTTAGATATATTTGCAAAGCCAAAATAAAACGGTTTCTTGAAAAACATTCTCCAATCGAAAACCTACTGTTTAATCTAACTTCTCATACCGTTACTATATATACAATTACCGTAACCGTACTAAGACTGAAGAGACCACCATGTCGTAGAAGCCAGCACTCATGGATGGGTGTGAAGTACTTACTTAGAAGATCAATATGATAGAGTCCATAAAGACGAAGTACAACACAAATATATATTTTTCTAAATCAAACTAATATTAAAAATGCAAAAGTACAGATATTTGTTTGTTATTATCAATCACGTCTAGTGATGTGCCGTTTCCGATTTTTTTTAAGGAAACAGAAAACAGCGCGGAAATTTTCTTGGAAACTCGAGAACGGAAAGTATTCCTAAAAACCCGAGAATTTTCGGAAATTTTCAAGGTATGAAATTTTCGGGAACAGAAAATAAGTATACAGATCTTGCATAGATACAAATAGAGATTAGGCTGCGTAATGTATAAGTAACACTTGATGATACTTTTTGATTATCCAGAGGTTCCTTGGGGATTTCGCATCCGAAGTTCACGCGGAAGCAGTGTTAATATAAAATTCTGACAGCGAAAAATCATTGTTTTGTACATCTACATAATCATTATATCTCTAAGTAGTACCTACTTTGTAGTAACTTTTCTACGCAGCTTCATTTACATAAAATTCATCCATTGTAGTAACATGAAAAAACTTCGTTACTCCATTACCTTCCTCAAATAGTTAGAAGTACATGGAATGATGACAACTAGATAATAACATTCACCGGGGAAGTAGATATAGTAACGAGGAGCGGAAGATTCTCTAAACGCTTCCCGTCGCAGTTGCAAGATGTCAACGAACGGCACGCCTCCATTGTTTAGTTAAACACTACACTGTTGTTTAGCAATCTAATAAAAGCTTAAAGATCCGGTATGCCGTGTCGATCGGGGTAAAACGAATACAGTGAGTTGAGTTATAATGACGGACATCCATATTTATCAGAATAGACCGATTGAATCGAGTCGGTTTGTAGAGCATCGAAGACGTCGCGTGAAAGGGGTGCAACGGCCGTGGACGCCGGGGCCGGACAAGTGGCACGCGGCACACATTCTTGCAGCCGTACCTTGTGTGACTGTGCCAATGCCCAGCTACTGCCGGACGCGCCGCTAATGACGGACGTGCACTTCCCGCTCTTGTCTCGATGCCATGCAGCCTTATTATTCGCAGCTAATGTTCACATGACATAGAACATCAGCACATAAACTAGCTTTTGCCCCCGGCTTTATTGTGGAATTTCCAAAATTTATTTCTTAGTGCTCACTTACGATGCGAGTTCACAATAACTTTACGGCTGATGATCATGACCTTCTTTACGTGACAAATCCATAATACCATACCACCTAACATACGTACCTACTAAAATTAAACTGTAGCCTAGTCTATTGTCTATTAGATTCAAATCATTCTTGCATGTGATCTTAGTATAGTACGGAATCGTAAAAATTCATGAAGCAAAACAGTATTCTAAGTAAATACAAGTATGCATAAAGTATTTCGGACGACGATTACAATCTTATTATTCAGGAGTCGTCGACCGAGACCGTGAGATACCTCCTCATTACTTCCTTGTACGGCCAAGGTAGGCCGTACTCCGTAGGTGTGTCTCGCATTTTCTTACTGGGCATGGAGAGTAGAAAATCGGATCAACGTAATGATAGCACACATAACTGACACAAACGGTAAATCTCGGCATGCGATGTGGCGATACTGACCTGCATTCGTATCAAGCCATCGGAACTCATATTTTGTATGTGCTAAATATAAATTATGAAATAGTGATAAGTAGTTTATAGTAGAAAATAATTTTATATGTACTATTTCACAGGAGAATGAATTCATAAAGCAGAGGATCGCTCGCGGCAATGTCCGATACATTTGGACGTCGGGTCGCAAGTGCAACTTTGCAGGCTGCGACCGCCCCGACCTGCAGCCCCCCAACGTCAACGGCTGGTTCTGGTCGGGCTCCGGCGCCAAGATCGGGCCCACGACGCAGCGCAACACTGGCGACTGGTCCTTCACCGGCGGATTCGGACAACCTCAGCCTGACAATCGTGAAGCTGCACAAGTATGCCTTTTTCATATTCATATTTATTTATTCGCTGTAAAATTGGTAGTACAGTTTACATAAGTTTACTCTTAACCTAGCTAGGCATGAAAATATCTTTTCTAATCAAATACAAACTTTTAAATGTTGCCAATATACGTTTACAATCAAGCAACACTAAGGATAGGTGAAATAACGATCACGGCCCTCTCTCCTTAATGTAGAGATTGTGTATGGTAGAGATCTCTTAAATATATAAATAAAAAGGAAGGATTAAAAACGAGTGGAAACCGATAAATTATTTTACGACAACTTCGACATTCTCCAAAAGTGGTCTCATATAATGATCATTCGCTCGCTACCATAAAGTTCGAACGGAACTTTCATTTATAAATTAGGTACACGAAAAGATTGACAAATAAATATACCTATGGAAATAATTGACCGGTTATTGTCAAAAGGCTCGTCATGCGTGTACTTAAGGCGATACATGCTCTTTATTCTTTTGTTTTTGCGGGTAAAGCATGACACGAGGCACCCCGCACCCCCGCTGTAAAATCACGCGCTCTCAGAGACAACGCCAATACACCCGAGCGCATCAATAACATTTTATCAACAGTAAAAATCGTAGGTATGTCTGTAGGTACGGTGAATATATATTGAACAAAAAAAATTGTGCGATGAAGAAATACTGATTGAACATCATTTTAAGAATTTTATCCGTTTGTTTGTCTTTGTCTGTATGTTTGTTTATTTATTTTAACATCCTAATCATTATACTGAATTCAATTGAATGAAACTTTTTATAGGGTATAAATGATTTTGTAAATACAAAACTGACTTTCAATGGTAAGTACCATACCATTAAGATTTTTTTCTTTATAAATGAGAAAGAGAGTTTGCTTATTTGTTCGTTTGTTTGTTACCACCTAACTACGCTTTACCTACTGAAACAATCTTCCTCAATTTTTCGCATACACATAGTTAAAAAGTACTGAGAATGACATAGGGTACCTTTCATCCCGGGAAAAAGCACTGTTCCCATTGGAAATTACCGCGGGCGAAGCCGCGGGCAAAAGCTAGTTAGAAAATACATTTGTGCATAAAAATTCTTCCTTTATCCTTATTTCTCATGACTAAGGATAGGGATGATTATGTGGAATGAAACACTCAAAACGACTATTTTGATAATTTTAATGGAGTGATTTGCCACAGCGATCTCCATTTCACACGCGAACTAAGTCGCGGGCACTAGCTAAGAAAAATATTACTTTTATTTACGATTCACTAATATTTCACAAAAAACCTTTCACAAATGATCATTAAATATCTCATTCTACTAACCTATCATTTTAAAAATGGTAATATGACACACTTAAATTTCACTATAATTGGATTACATGTACATACCTACCCACATAAATATTGTCACCCCTTTTTCCCGTCGGGGTAGGCAGAGACTACTATAGGTAGAATTACTAAAATAGGTATCAATAAACTTTTATGTTTTTTTTTTTCTTATGATTTATTTATGATGATTATCAGCAGTGTGTGAAATGGAGAAAGCGATGGCAAACCACTCCATTAATATTGCCATGAGAGTCGTTGTGTGTGTCATTCCATATAATGACCACGACCCTCAGTCATGAGGAAATACGACCAAAGAGAGAAACTTTTATTTCACAAAAATAATGTCTGACAGAGTCATGGGTTTACAAATAAATGACCAAGTGCGAATGAAGCTCTCGCAGCGAGTGTTTCGTGTATGCAAAGCATCTCACATTGTAGCTCTTACTGAAAGACCAACTAGTTTCAAAAACAAACTTTGCAGTTATATCCCTAGGATTCATACTGTATCGAACGCAAAAATAAGTTGGAACACTTTTTTAGACTTCTAACAATATATTTACAGTTTTCAGATTTATTTGCTGTACAAGTAGATACTATAAGACCTTTTTGGTTACCAAATTTCACAATGCTTGGTCAACAGGAAGTACGATAGGTTTCCGGTTGCCTTCTGAATTTGCATAATTTGCGAAAATTTGCTATAATTATTCACGGTTATTTGTTGATTGAATCGACATATTTTGATTATTTTACAGCAGAAAGAGACCATAAACCAGAGTAGAGTTGAAAATGAGTAAGGTGACTTGAATTTGACTGACATAATCGGTCATTTTATGGTCATTTTCATCGCAAGTGTTTTTACCGATTGCAAAGGAAGGGTCATATTTTTCACGCGTAATCTGTAGGTTTTTCCTGCGGCTTTGTTCGCGTAAATTATACGCCAAAACCTTCTTCAGGATCCACCCTGGATTTTTATAATTTAGGTTAAATTAACTGTAACTGGTCTATGTTTTTACATAGAAAATAATAAAGGAAAAAGTTATGCTGGTCTTTATAGGGCCAGTAGAAGCCAAAACGAGTTTTGATAGAATTTTTGTCTGTCTGTCTGTATGTTTCGCGCATCACACAAAAACTACCTACTTGACAAAATTTGATGCGGTTTTCGCATTTGTATTTTTGACGGTGTCACTCAAAAGCAAGCATAGGTTTTATCTTGATATGCCACTTGAAATATAAGATATTAACAATAATAAATTATGCGCGGACGAAGTCGCGGGCGAAAGCCAATAAAGTTCGTACTTATACTGGGCATTTGGGTAAACATCTGCAACATCTCTAGTGGTGAAAGTACTCATGACTATGAGCAACTTTTTATATGGGACCGATTCTGAAATCTCAAAAAAAAATTACAATAATCATTTAGGTAAGTATAAGATGATGTGTTTGTAAAAACGTAGGTATACCTATTTAACAACAGTGTAGTATTGAAGACTGTTTTAAAAATATAATTTTTGAATCGTATTTTTATGAAATGACTGTGCAACAATATTTTCATACTAATGTAAATAAAATACTATCAGAGTTTGGGCTAATGTCAATTTGACTTTTTTTATACGGTGTGCAAAAATATTTCGGAGAAAATTAATAATAATATCACTAAATTTTTTACTAATTATTCTTTATAGTATTTTGTTTTCTACCAAATTAATTAAATAAAAAGAAGTTATACACATACATACATAAACACACACGAACATATTTTTTAACTAAAGAAATAGATTCTTCAATTTTCGGTATGTAAATGCCACCAACCAACGCACCATGATCGAAGTTGAGTAATTAATACATTCTTTATATCAGAAAAACTTACTTAGTTTTTACCGGATTGGTTGGTTTGTTGAAGATAGATAAAATAAAAAATAATATTTTTATTGCATCTATTTTTTTCTGCAGACCATACTTGCGTCTATGAGACCAAGTGACATGTTTTCTATTTGTACATCGATTATCAAATTACTGATTATCTTTTTACCCGCGGTTTTGTCCGCGTGAATTTCCCACAAGGATTTTTCCCGGGATGAAATGTACGTACCCTATGTCCTTCTCACTACTTCTATGTGTATGCAAAATTTCAGGAAGATTGGTTCAGTAGATAAAGCTTGAAGTTGTAACAAACAAATAAATGAATAAACAAATATATATTAGTTAGAATTGCGATAGTTAGGATACATAATATAGATAAACATTCAAGACCCAGGCCAAACTGAAAAAGATCATTTTCTATCTTGACCCGACCAGGGATCGAACCCTGGACCTCCGGTGTACGGTGTCCGGTGTACTAGTACGGCGTGATGGCCGTTGGGCCACGGAGGTCGTCAAATGGAGGAAAATGATTTCTATAGATATGTATAGATATATTTTTTGACTTTCTGCAATGCTCTTAAAATAATAAAATTGCCTTTAAATAAAATCAAATTTATATCAATTTACATCTACTAAAAATTTATTATCTAATAGTGAAACTGGCATAAAAATCCATAGCGTGGTTTAGGAGGAGTAAAAGTTTAACAGATGGAGGTAAAGTGATGGACCTTCATTTATTCTTGTAATGTACAAAAGCACAGGTACATCCGGGTGATTACTGTATGTTTTTCTCTATGCTACATGGTAAACAAAGCGGCAGGAATATTGACAGATGCGGAAACGAGCGACACGACCTCCTCGTCTGAAAGCCAGTGGCAGACTGCCGCCCGTCGCCCGCACAGAGCCCCGCTATGAAAAATGGGCGAATGATTTTGTTTTATAAACATTAGTATGAAAAATGTTGCTCAATTTGAACAAAAATCTAAGCGATTGAAGTATAATAAATGGTGTCTCTTTTGATGTAAAAATTTTCCCGAACGTCATTGCCATTTCGGAACAGTAAAGGAAATTATAAAAATGCATATCTTTTCGTTTTTATTTTTTTCATATAGTAGTTTTTATCTTACAATAAAAATAATCTAAACAAATGTTCTTAAAGAGTTGATAGTACACATATATTTTTTTCAGATTTTTCTGGCTAACCACAGCTGAGCTTTAGTCCTTACAAAAACACCATTTCACAGAACAACGGCAATCCAAACGCCTTAACGCATTCTAAAAATTGAATAACCATTACCATCTCGCTAATAGAAAGTGAAGTCACGCCAAATTTTAGACGCATTTACCGAAGTATTACGCCATAAACTGGAAAGTTGTTTATCTTTTAACAGAGCGCGGTCTTAGAAATCTTTGTTTTCGACTTCATTGGTTGCCTCGTAAAAATGTCAACTCCCTATTAGCATAGAATCACTGTTTCTATAATATAGTCGAATTTTGAACAGTTAAACACGTTTATTACACGATGTAATTTTGTTGCAGGGTAATGATGAGTCGTGCCTGTCCATCCTGAACAACTTCTACAATGACGGCATCAAGTGGCACGACGTGGCATGTCACCACGTGAAGCCTTTCGTCTGCGAAGACAGCGATGAGCTTCTCAACTTTGTGCGCTCGCGCAACCCCAACCTGCGTCTATGAAACCCCTCACACCTCTCGCCTTCTAGTATTTTAGATGGCTGACATTGTACAAAACCAAGTGGCTATCTATATTTAAGTTATTTATTAATTTAACAAATATACACTTAAAGGTACTTATGTATCTTGATTATTTCTTAAACACTGTGACAGTAACGAGTATTAATGTAGAATAAGAAAATTATTTCGCCAAATCCACATCTAGGTGTCTTTTGTAAATTATTCTGCTGTCACATTTCATGGTCAGTCATCATCTCTGTGGCAAAATACCTAGTATTTTGCAATGTATTAAATGTTTTGTAAAAAGTTTTGATTTGCACAGGATAGGATTAACTTTAAGTATAAGAATAAAACAAAATACTATTTGGTAATTTTATTGACCTTTAATCTCATAATAAACACAATCCGTACCAAACAATACAACACAAAGAGATACAAAAGAAAAAGATTAACTAATTTTACAAAGATTTTACTGAAAGAATCAGAAATATATAAAATAACATTCGAGGATAGTAGTAAAATTCTTAGTTACCTACTTACATTTATGTCACAAATCATAAAAAACAAAGGTGTCAATATAAAAAACAAACTACAAAAATATCAGTCTTTACAAACAATATTCAACATAATCACTAATAAAATGAAGATCAATCCCTAATTAATACATAAATACTTAAAATCAATCGTAAAATAAACAATTTGGCTCGTTTGTTTGACAATTCAACTAAGATTATAAAAATGCAATCTTCTTATTAGTATCTAGTCGCCATGTGGCATTAAGAAATAGGATAAAAAGTTACGTACAGATTAAACCTAATAGGGCAATGAAGGTACTATTGCTACTATATATACTATTAGGTATTATATACTATTGCTTATAAGAAATTTAAGATCTCCGAAACAAGTTTGATGGGAAACATCTTTTTGTACATGGCAGTCAGATTCATGTTGGGAAATTAATAACTGAGACGCACAGCCGATTCACTCTTGAAAAAGAACATCGAAACTCTTCGCGTGGCGTGGCACAACAACCGTTCATATTCGATACTATCGATACTTGTACTATTATGTATTCTGTGGTATCGATAGCATAGTAACTTGTACTTTTGATGGTATCTGTAGTAGTGACAGTCATCATCAATACTATCGATATATTATCGATAATGGACTATAATATCTCAATCGGCAACAATAATTGTAAATATTACCACACGCGGCACAGCGGCGATGTCCAATTTTATTTTGATAAAAAAATAATCCATGATGACGAGTCAAATATTTGGTTATATTACACGAACTTAATCCATTCGCGGATACTCGACGGCTATACGGATTGAGACGTGCATATTACTATTATAGACAAAAACTTAATTTAAACGTGAATAAATGTGAGCGTGCGTAGTGTTTATTTAACATTTTCTTAAATACTCAACCGATCTTCAAGCACACCTACACTACAACGTGTTTATTTAACATTAATATAAGTATACTTGACGGTAATACTTTATGAAGTCAAATTTATTAAATAGCCGGTTATAATGTCGTATTTTAACATAATCTACTGCAACAAAACTGTTTCTACATCCAGTCAAGGCACCATATTTATGTACTTAAATTAACAAAATATAGCAATAAAATTATTCTAAAAATAACTTAATAAGTATACTATAGTAACCGCAGTGGAACATACCAGGGTTGATCCCCATGTCGACTAAATAGTTACTTCTTACTTTTCTAGCACAACAGGCGAAAATCGTATGTATGACCCAAAATGCTGAGTCTTTCGTGTGAAAATATCGCGATCATACAGTAGTAAAAGAAGTTATGTGACCAAAAACTCCGAGAAGGCAAATATTAGAATCATAGGCATAAAAAAAAATCTATTTTTTTTTGCTAGCTCTATGATTATAATATTTGTACTTGTATATGGGCAACGTTCAATTTTCTGTCTAGACAAAATTCAGGGCGAGCTATACTTGGTACTAATGAACTATTCTACGTCTACCTCCCAACTGATATAGGAAAGCTACGCCACAGTGCGAGCACGATCTTCGGCGCGTGAGGGCGCCACTTACGGTTTTAATAAGAAAAAATAGCTTAGACATTAGGAATTCCTACCACACGCCAAAAAATCAGTAATTGTGCTTCCGAACAAACAACATCATAGATACAATAAAGAAGGATGCCCACATCTGACCTGTCAAAATCACCATAATGTATTGTGATATCGATTGTATTAAAAAATAGTATGTTATTCTGAAAACAAAATATTATTTTTTCATAATTTTCAGAAATCAGGAAAAAAAAAGATATAAACATTTGAAAATATTTTTTCAGAACAAACATTGCGAACCATAGACAAATTTAAAGTGACAGGTCATTCGATGTATGGGCGGTGGGCATCCTTCTTTATGAAGACAACGTGGCGGTGGTGTCGCTCAGTACCTATGGAGGTGAGCAGCGGCTTTACCACAGTGCGAGTACGATCTTACGGCGCGTGAGGGCGCCACTTACGCTTTCAATAAGAAAAAATAACTCAGACATCGATCATACGGCGCGTGAGGGCGCCACTTACGCTTTCAATTTTGATAGCTTAGACATTAGTACTTCCTACCACACGCCAAAAAATCGTAGTCTCACTGTAACTGTACTGGACACAAAAACAATATGATAGCATAGGCACAATAAACTTACGAAGCCAACGCAGCGGTGTCGGTCAGTATGGAGGGCGAGCACGATCTTACGGCGCGTGAGTGAGGGCGCCACTTACGCTTTCAATAAGAAAAAATAACTTTGACTTCCTACCACACGCCAAAAGGTCGAGGTCGCACTGTAGTTGTGCCGACACAAAAACAATATAATACAATAAAGTTAGGAAGCCAACGCAGCGGTGTCGCTCAGTATAGACGCGAGCAGCGGCTTGTCCCGCAGCGCGGCGGCCAGGTCGGCCTGCTGCCAGTGCAGCCGCAGCTTGCGGCCGCGCGCCCCCCCTCCCCCTCCCCCGCCCCCCACCACCCGCACCGCCCCGCGCGCCTCCAGCAGCGAGCACGCGCTCAGTACCTCGCCCAGCTCTAGAGGCGCGATGTTGCGCGACACGGCCACTCTGCACATACATAGATAAATCGTTTATTTGATGCTACAAACACACACATACAAAGATAGAAGAGACATTTAAAACAAAGAAAAAGGATGAAAACATGAAAAGGTATATGTTGCCATAGTCAATAAATCTGTGTGTTATAATATCACAGTTTAATCCTACTAATATTATAAATGCGAAAGTTTGGATGTGAGTTTGTGAATTTGTGAGGATGTTCGTTACTCAATCACCCAAAATCTACTGGATGGATTTCGATGAAATTTGGTATACGGGTAGAAAAATACCGGCACATAGGGTACTTTTATCCCAAAATTCCCACGGGAGCGAAGCCCCGGGGCGCGGCTAGTAAGACATACAGTTGTCCAAAGGTTTTGATATTGACGGCCAGCGTCAGGCGTCCACCCGCCCCTCACCTTTCACAAACCTCATGGATGCTCCACGTAGAGGTGTTCGATGATTGACTGTATGAACCATATAGGTAGACTGTGATAATATTATGAAGCAGTGGTGGTCGCGACGAATTAAACTAAGACAAAAAGTGGCGCAATATAGCCTTAGATCGAGAGTCTTGGAAGGAGAGAGAGGCCATTGCCCAGTACTGGGACATAGATTGAATAAGTGATACCGTTGATCGAGAGGACCCGGGTTTGAAACCTTCTAATGCCACATGAAGTTACATACCAATCTGACTCATGAGTGGTAGTTTTCATAAACCACCACTTGGTTTCAGTGATATGCGACAACTTCCGCTAGATGGCAGTAGCTGTCAAGTAATATCAGACGACTTGAGAAAAATCTGACACCAGTGTAATCTATAACGCACTCTATAAGAAAAAGCTCTAAAATACGGGGTTCCAGGTTTTGTTCCAAACACCATATATTACCATGTTCTAGAGCTGGGCATAAGTCTCCCTCATTTGTTTTAATTTTCTCGTAACTAGACTATAAACTAACCTCGCTGGAGACATCAGCAACACTCACCTTTTGTAAACATCGTAAAACTTCCCCATCACAACATCTTTGTTCTTCCCTTTGGTCAACATTAACATAAGACTGCACAGAATCAGCTTCTGTTGCATCGGCAATCCTTCGTCTACGTCATCGTCTATTTTCCTCGAGCCGCCATAGACGTCGTTCAGGACTTCTAGAACTTGTTTTAATTCTACTGTGACGGTGCTGTCCTTCATCATGCTATCTACCGATTGGTTCTCTGAGAATTTGCTGCGTTTTGCGAGCTCGATGACTCGTCTGCCAATGTCCAGGGCGCGTCTCATGTCGCCTGATACGGCAGCGATTTTAGCTAGAAAAATAATGGGTTTCTATTACTTATATGGTTTAAAAAATTGTAGTAAAGATTAAAAAGAAAATAAACTTTACCAATCTTTAACATATATAATGTAAATTCAAAGTATTATTCTTTTTTACCCCCTACTAGTGCTGCCCCTAGCGGATTTCGTTTGAAACCAGAAGAAAATGTCTAATGATGGGTATCGTCGTCGGCGAGTACAACGAATTTGAATGACAGTATTGTACTTGTACCATCTGATAGACCTAACTCGCCAGTGGCGCCAACAAGTGACCGAAAAAACAATAAACCTCAATAAAATAATTTGATTAAAACTAACGTGAGAAATAGTCATAATGATTTTGATACGGATACTCACGCGTCTTGTTAGCCGGATCTGCCGACTAGTATCGACTTCATACGGAAGTCATTTTCAAGGCGAGTAAGGACCGTCTTTCCGACGTGACAGACGGCCCAGTACTGACCCAGTACGGCTAACAAGACGCGTGAGTATCCGTCCCAAAAACATTAAAACCTAAATAAAGTTACGCGTTTCGCATACCTGCCAACATCTGCAACGCCACCGGCGAGAACAGCTTAGACCTGTCCTCGTGGGCGAGCACAGCAGTGAAGATGCTAATGATCTGTTCCTTGGTGTAGGGCGGGAAGTGCAGCGTGGCGGGCCGCAGCGGCGCGCGCGCCTGCAGCCGCGGCAGCGCGCGCTGCGTGAGGTCCAGCGCGTTGGCCACGCCCACCAGCACCAGCCCCGCCCACTGCGGCCACGAGAACACCGTGTACAGCACGGACTGCCGCTTGCTGTCCAGCTGGTCGATCTCGTCGAGCACCAGCAGGCTGGTATTAAGCAAAACGCTGCATTAGATGGCGGTAGTCGCAGGCTGGTATAAAGCAAAACGATTTTTTTTTTCACATATTGTTTAACTAGCTTGCTTCCACGCTGGTCTGGGAGCGAAGAAATGAAAATGAAATGAAATGAAAATAGAAAATGAAAATGCATTTATTTCTTTCACTACAAAGTGTTCAAAGATACATTGTTAGGACTTTCTAGTAAGCAAAGTATGCCTGTATCAGAAAATCCTAACAAAATTAATAAAAATTATTCAAACAAATTAATTAATAAACAAACTAAAAATAATAATGTGTGCATGTTTTTGTTTATGTGTGTGTGTATATATGTATGTGTAAGTCGTGTGTGGGAGCGAAGAAAAAACATTGAATGTGCCAGCTGCTTCTCTTCCCGTCGTGTAAAAGTCAATCGAGGGAAAGGGCTTTAAACTGGGGATTCCTCCACTCATAGGCGATGGGCTAGCAACCTGTCACTATACCTGAATCTCCATTCCATCAAAGAGCCCACTATTCAGCTAAGCGTGGCCTTCGAGTCTCACGACTCTTGGCTCTGTCTACCTCGTAAGGGATAAAAACGTGATTCTATGAATGAATGAACTAGCTTTTGCCCGCGACTTCGCCCGCGTGGATTTCCCATGGGAACAGTGCTTTTTTCCGGGATGAAAGGTACCCTATGTCCTTCTCCGTACTTCTAACTATGTGTATGCGAAATTTCAGGAAGATTGGTTCAGTAGATAAAGCGTGAAGAGATAACAAACAAACGAACAAATAAATAAACAAACTCACTTTCGCATTTACAATATTAGTTAGGATTAGGATTAAATAAAATTAACAATTAAGTTCAAAATAAAAGTTTCACACACACAGTTTCAGTGTTATAGGTATCAGTGAAACAAAAACAAAGTATGTATGTATTGTTCATCCAATATTAGAATTCAAGTTATTCACTTTCATCAGTGTCATTGTTATTATTATTAAACCACTAAATGTATATATAGTGGTATAATATGTTATATTTAGTCTTTTCTACCCTATGCTTGTCAAATGCTTTAAAAGTCATCTGACATCAATTGTTTGAAAACATTACCTTCAATTTACAGTGCGACAAGGATCTTTTAGTACGTGAGTGAAGGCACCACCTACGTTTTAATAGTTTAGACATTAGTTCCGTTTTCTACCACGTGTAAAAAGATTCTTGTCGCACTGTATGAATGAAAAATTCTTGTAAATTACACTAGTTTACAGTATTTGTGTACCCTCAAAGTTACTAGGTTATTTGGATAGATCTATATATGTGGAATATAGGTCTGATTATAAATTTCCCCCATCACGTACGATTTGCGAAAAAAAATGTGTCAAAAATTTCAAAATTAAATTTTCGCTAATATTTTGAGACAGAATTAAAATAAGTAGTTCTAAAATTTTCAACATGTTTTTTAGCTGTAAATGTTATAACACTCTTCAATAATGTAAAGCAATTCAATTTTTATTTCCCGCAAAAACATTTTTTGAAAGTTGTGTTAATTTCTCCATACAAGGACTATAACCATAAAATGTATGGAGAAATTAACACAACTTTGAAAAAATGTTTTTGCGATAAAAAAAAATTGTAAAATTTAAAATTGAATTGCTATATATTATTGAAGAGTGTTATAACATTTACAGCTAAAAACATGTTGAAAATTTTAGAACTATTTATTTTAAGTCTGTCACAAAATATTAGCGAAAAATTAATTTTTGAATTTTTGACACATTTTTTTTCTCAAATCTTACGTGATGGAGGAAATTTATAATTTGACCTATATTCCACACGTACAGATCTATCAAAAAAACCTAGTAGCTTTGAGGGTATAAAAAAAATAAAAAATTTGTAAACTAGATCAAATTTACTATAATAATATGTTATACGGCTGTTGCCGCTAGATGGCGGTAATCATTAAGTCAAATGGCATGGCGACTTGAAAAATTAACTCGATTCGATTGACTATTTGTGTTTTTCTTGTCCACCATCACAGGCTATCGATTGCGCTCCACTTATTTTAATCAAAAATCGTAAAATAAATCGTGTCGTGACGTTTTGTAGGGTGTATGTCGGTATACTCTAATACTCACATCATTTTGTGTTTCTTTTGTAAATAACTTTCAATTGCTCCCAGGCAAGCTTTTTCTGTAGTCCCTGCTGTTTTTAACTGGAGTTCTTTGCAGATCCTGTTGTAAATACTGGTCGCCGACTTCATCATGGTACAGTTCACATAAACTTGCTTAAAAGCCTCGCGGAACTGCAAAAATAATGTTTCTCATTTCCAAAATGTTGCTATTATGTTTGAAGTCAAAGCACAGAATTAATATAAGTACTACGTAGTCAAAGTCAAAGTCAATTTTTTTATTGAAACTTGGCCTTCAAAGAAGGCTCTTTTTCACGTCGATAACTAATAATTTAATCATAATATATTATGTCTCAAAGCTACAAACTACTAGCATTTCGGAACAACCACTGCTGAGAAGAAATGCCGGAAGAAACTCATGAAACAGTCTTGGTCGCCTAACATGCCAGAGGGGCTATTTATTAACTTTATAAATACACTAGATTGTGTACAGTCAAAAATAAAATATAAGAAAAAAATAATAATATAATAAAACATGTTATGTTTGTGATCAAGTAACCACAATGAATTGGTTAAGAACAAAAAAATAAAATTCGAATCAGGATCGAATCAACACCCGTTCACGATTTGACGCGAGGATCATCCATCGCAAAGCTCAACCATAATAGAGGGAACCTTACGACCCGGCCTACGAAGCCGTCAACAGTTTGAACATTTTAGAAAAATAAATACTTTCAGTCACTTGAAGATCACAATACACGTACATGTTTAACAATTAAATGTCAATGTAATTAAATTTAAAAAAGAAAGGAAAGGTATTGCTAAATAAACTAGGTATTGACGTACAGTCGGGAGCAGATAAAACTGACCCTCGTACCATATTGAATCCTATCTCAGATGGTCAGGTTTACCTGCACCCGACTGTACCTTTATCAATAAATATTTTTTAGTTTAATATTAAATATTTTTTTGTTAGAAAGTTACAGATAATGACTTCAGTACACGCATCGAATGAAATCTGCATTAAAACAGGATTTTTTTAAACCAAATTGTATTATTTTTTTAAACCGAAACCACACCACACCTTATGAGCCATAAGTAAGTATAATTTTTTACCTTTTTCAAATTCAATATGTAGGTTAAACTAGCCGTTTTTCCAGTCCCCGGCTGTCCGGAGATATAAAGGGAGCCAGATTTCTTCATCTCTAAATGCTCGTCTAAAAAGTTTTCCAACCACTCTATCTCTTTTTCTCGACTTGTCAAAGGCTTTGAAAATTCATTTGTAGAACTGTAACAAGATTTATTTTATCATTAATAAAAATTATGTAGGCATAAATATATATATATATATAGAATAATATAGATATGTTTTATCTCTGCTTCACCTCTTGGTTGACTGGTTAGTATTGTACTAAAATTAAAAAATGTTAACTTAAACTAAATTTACCTACTCATATTCTTTATTCAGTAGCACACAAAACAGGTTACAATCAAGAGAGCGATAAATAAACTTTTGTGAACTCTAAGTTCACAAAAGTTTAGATCTAAATCGTAACCCAAACATATGCATGCCTAGCACGGTTTTAACTTCAAATTTAAATTATTATACACTAGAGTGACTATGAAAGCATTAAAGAAATGATATTAAACATAATAAAAAATGTGTAGAAAAGAGAGCAATAAGTTCATTGTAATCATTTTTTTAATATGTAAACGCAACAAATGCTCTGTACTGTGGTGTAATTTTTTTTTCATAAACTAACATAACGTTTTTATAAAAACTTCATGAATGGCGCACTTGATGCGTGCAATGCGACCGTTATGGATGAAAAAATAAATAAAATACATAGAGTAAGTAAATGTAGAGTAGCTAGCCCATAACAATCATCGTGTCCCCGGGCGTTGACAAAATACATTTCAGGAAGAGAATATAGAGACCACAGATAAAGACAAAATACTTACTCCTGCAATATATCTTTATCGTCGCCACCTTTAGATAGATCACGTATTTTCCCTTTTGAAATTTTTGTAGGAGAGATGGAATCTGAAAATAATACCTAATTAAAATAACATTTTAATTTTAATGTCTAAGCGTATCTATGTTTCTATGCATCATATCTCCCAAACGGATAAACTAATTTGAGAGCGATTTTTCTTAAAACGAAACCCATAATTGTCAGTCGAGACGGTTCATAGATAGGCGTTTTAAATGAAAAGCAACTGAACGTTTAAGAGTAATCAGCTTTTTCTAGTCTTTTAGTTATGATGTAACATTTCCCAAACACTTTCCCAGTAACTTTCGTAATGGTCGGTAACGGGATGACAAAAAATGTATTATCTCGAGCTCCATCGTGCTTCCTCTAGGATGTATTCGCAGTCGTTAAAACCCATCAATCCGTGTGGGGGCCGCGTAGTATGGTGGGTCATGGCCTTTCCCTCTTACCCATCCATATGGAAGGCCGGTGGCTGATTATGATGATGAAGTTGAAGACGGCTGACAGGAAGAGAACAGGTAATCTTCAGCTCTACATTTGGACAGCGACACAAAAATTTATTATTTTGATACACTCACCTGTTTCACAATCATTGTGTGAATAGTCAATAGAAACTTTCCGTTTTAAGTGTCTTTTACTAGTTAATCCCTTATTAATAATATCTTCATTTTCTATATTAGACTTCTTTGGCGCAATATTTACTCTTTTACGCAATTTAAAGGGAATCGAACTTTGCACCGCAGACATTCTGTAATTAAAAGATTTTTATATTAATAATAAGTAGTAAATCAATAATTGACAAATATAGTGGTAGTAATGAATAAAGCTGAAGAGTTTCTATATTTGTTTGAACGTGCTAATCTCAGTAACTATCAGTCCTATTTAATAAATTGTTTCTATGTATCATGAGAAAGGCTATAAGTAGGCTCACACTCACACTTCAATCAGGGGCGGGTTTAGGGGTTGGGGCATGGGCTAGGTCTCATAATAATTATTTTGAGTACCTACTTATAGAGCACGCACTCGACCATATGACCCCCCCCCCCTGACGCGAAGGCTGGATCTGCCCTTGACCTTAATGCGACAGAAATGGGCGAAATACCTATGAGTTACAAGATAAGAAGCTAGCAAGAACGTATACAATAGTCATATACGTAAAACTCCATTTTTTCTTAATTGTCCTATTATGTAAACAATCTTCACAGTACTTTTTTGAATTTTGTTAAAAATAAATCAAATATTAGTGTGCGTTACCCTAGATTTCCGTTTTTTTCCTAAACTACAAGACGCACAAAAGTTTTATTCGCGGCACATGTACACTAGACTACGCACAACGTTTTGGTTCCATTCACTTAACTCCAGGACACACTTTCCTGCTAGGGTAACGCACACCAAATATTAGTTCAAACCTAAACATTCTAAAGTAAAACATTTATTAACCACAAAAGTAATTTCCTAAAAAGTCTATTTTAATTTATATTGTTGTAAAATCATAAAAAGACATGGTAGATTGTTTACATAATAGGATAATTATGAAAAAACGGACTTTTAACTAAATTAGTTAATTTTTGATGTTTAAAAAACCATCCTCTCGCTATCCCACTATCAGTGGAAGAAAATTTCCAGAAAAGGATACTGTAAAAATGCGTGCTATTTGGTGCTATTTCATTTGAACATGCGCGCGCAATGGCGCCAAAAGATCGAAAGTCACATTGCACATAATATTGTAAGGCTTGCTAGTCAGCAGTGTTGTAAATGAATGAGCGAGCAATTAAACCACAATTCGTTAAAACTTATTTAATTTGTTGATAGTCAAACATTATGAACTTAAAAGAATAAAATGGTACTTATTATGTACTTAACACAATAAACAACACACAGCTTATATAATATTAAGAGGGAAAATAATGAAAGTAGGTACCTATCCAATTTTAAAACAATAAAATAAATAATCACATTAAAGAAAAAATATATGCAAATATGCACCAATCATTCAAAAAAACATAATATCACATGATAAAACCTAATTATTTCTTACATAGACAATATTGTTTAACAAAATTGATATAAAAATACTCAATATTTATTGGTGTAACATACAGTTAATTTCGTAATTATTACATATTTAATATTATTAACATGTTCAAATAGTCCTTAATACATAGTTAATTTTACTGTGCATGTCTTATTGACGAAAATAGTTACAATATACATAATTTTTATGTAATGGTTAATGATAGGCATTATGTGATGAAAGAATCAATTATAATAAGTAAAGTCACGAGCATAAATAAGTTTACAATTTTAGACTTTCCATTGTCTTAAGGAATCTATTGTATACATATTAAAGCTTGTGACTGTACATAACAAATAAGTCTATTTTTGTATTGTAAAGTTTAAAACCAAAACTACTATTTGCAAACCTCTATGCATAGAATTTATTCGGAACAACAACATTGCTGTTTTGTATGATTTAAATGTTAATTTTGAGATACAAAAAAAAATATTTTAATTATTCTTAACAAACAAATAAATTTTATTAAGTTCATTATAAGATAAAAACACATTTAAAAAAATCTTTACAATTAAAAATCAATTAGCTTATTTGAGCTAACAAGAATTAACTGATTGTATGATGAAAAGCATTCTAGAAAAGTCTAGAAATTAGAAGTCTAGAAAATACATTAAAAACTGAAATGTTAACAAAGTGCGAAAGTGTAAAATATGTTTAAGTGATGTTGTTCCACTGTAAAATTTAAATATAGGCTGTTTTTTTAAATACCAAATCATTAGGGTGCAAAATCATAATTATTATAAAATATTTTCAATTTTCTCTAAAATTCTATCAATACTTACTCTAATTTAAAGTTCATACTATTGCTTATCTTTATTGAAATCTCCCTGGGGAGGTGGATTTAAGGTGTTCTTATACATATCATACTGTCTTTGAACTGTAAGCCAATTCATTTCAAATTGATGCCTTAGTAATGCATGATATTCAGAGTTGTTCAACATTGGACTCTGCTTCATGTTTGGGGTTTGTGGTGGCCTGACTGTTGGTATTTTGCTTACAGGTGTCAATGGTTTGACAGGTTTCAGTCCTGGTTTTGATGGTCCTGGTGATGATTTAGAAGATTCACTCTTTGGCAAGCTCATGATTGGTATCTGGGTGTTCAATAGTTGAGTAGATTGGGGTCCAGTTTGTTGATCAGTTAAAGAATTGGATACATGTTTCTCTTCAGCAATAACCAGCTTTGGAGATGAGCTTGGGGATCTTGTTTGTCTAGGCGACGGTTGTGTATTTGGGGAACTATGGGAGGAACCCACAAAAGTAGGTAAAGTCGGTGATGCTACAGAGGTATTCACATTATTTATGGATTTCATGGTATTATTCTTGTTAACTATATCCTGCCTTGTATGAACATTATTCGTGTGAGGTGACGTGGGAAGAGCCTTATCAGATTTAACCTGATTCGTATTAGTGGTAGGTATTCTTAATGGACTGGCACCTGAATTCAAAGGTCTGTTAGACATAGCAGAAAAAACATTATTTTGAGACATCACAGCTGAACCTTTTGATTGCAAATTTTGTTTTTTTGCCAAGTTTGCAATTGACTGCATGGTTTCAAATGCTTTATCAAAAGGCTGTTGGCCTAATTGACTTGGCATGTTGTTAGTTGTTGACAAGTCCAAAGCTGAACCAGTTTTAGTTTCTGGCGGTGTTGTACTACTAGGGCTTGGCTTGTTAGTGGGATTGCTTGGTTTATTAACAGCACTAAGAGATTTCGGTGTAGCTGGTACTAATTTAGGGACCAGTGGTTTATTTTTTGTCACCTTAGGTTTTTTATCTGATTGTAGAGACTGCAGCTGCTGTTCAAATGTTTGTTGGAAGGTGATAGGAGACGAAAAATTACCACTTTGTTTTGCTAATTTAGTATCAGCAATAGGTTTAAGATTTGGGATTGGTCCCTTTGCAGACACTTCTGAAGATTTGCCTGGTTTAGGCTGACCAGGGTTAGTTTCAATTTTATTGGCAGTTTTATTTGGATGACTTACTTTTGAATCCGAAGTTTCTTCAGTTTTTGTTACTTTTTTTGGGTCACTATCAGGTAATTTCAATATTTGTATATAGTTATGAACTGGGGGACTTGGGATTTTATGTGTATTACTATTACTACTAGCCGCAACAAGATTCTTGTTTACAACATTCTTTTTGGGATCAGTAGTTACTGGATCATTAGAGTGACGTGCCTCCAATTTCTGATCAGTTAAAGTGATTGATAAAGAAGATGGAATGTTTATTTTGCATGAATCAAAGAGGGATTTCAAAGGATCACCAGAACCTGGAATAGCACCTGGTGGTCCTAATGGTGATTTGACTTGAGGGAGTATTTTACTTCTATCTATGTCACTATTGTTTGCTAATAAATCCATTCTTACTTTATTAATAGGTTGCTTGGTAGAGAAAGATTGGGAACCCATATTACTAGGTTTCAAATCTGGCATCTTTTTGACTGCTGGTGCATCAGCAATTTTTTTACTTGATGATTGACCTTCAGATCTAGGTACTTGAATTTTCAGTGGAGATACAGTTTTTTGTGTAGATGATGGAGGTGTAATGATTGAAGTTTCAATTGGTTTACGTTTGGGTAAGGAAATAATGTAAGAACCAGGAGTGACTCTCTTCGTGCTTGAGGTATCAGAACTATGTTTGGTACTCGAAATGGGCTGTTTCATATCTATTTTCTCCTCTTTTGGTGTGGCAGAAGTTAAAGGAGTTGTAGTTTGATTTGTTCCAATTTTTTTTGGTACACTTTCTACGTTTTTGGGTTTTATTGGAGTATCTGATTTCATACTTGAATTTCCCTTGATCAAAGAAATGTTATTGGGTGTAGGTATTTTAGCTTTTTCAATTTCAATTTTCAATTTCTTCATTTCTGGTGTGTTTGGAGGAATTTGAAATTTTCTTTTCAAAGAATCCTCAGATTTAGGTGAATTGGATTTGGGAGTCAAAATAGTAGTATTGCTACTACTATCATCATTAGAACCTTGTTTGACAGGAGATTTTAAGTTAGCACTGTTTTTTGCTGTGAGCTCAAAAGAATTAAGGAATTGTGATTTCTCTTCTTCATCATCACTTTTCTTAAATGAAGCTGTACTATTTTTTTCTTCTATATTATTTTGAGCTTTGTCAATATTTTTCTTTGATATATCAGCAACCTGCTTAGAATTTCCATCTTCTGGCATGGGGCTATCAGTGCCCGATGAGGCCTCCGAACCCTGATCATTCAAATTTGGAGCTGGACTGCTCACATTTGTATCTTCAGTAGATGTTGGACTGGATTTTCTGTCTCCAAAATGAGTTTCTTTGCGGTTTATGTCAAACAATCTGTTTCGAATAGCAACATAATCAATAATTTGATAGAAGAAACGCATTGGCTCATTTCTTTTCCAATTGTATATGTAAGCAATATCCATTAAAGTATAGTAATCCGGAAGTGGCACTCTCTTATACAAAATATCAATGGCAAATTGTGTGCTATCTATATCAAATTTCATGCTGAGAAATTTCTTTAAATGGCTGATATTAACAACTGCAGGGCACTGCAAATATCTTCTTGTGATAGAAGATGCATTTTGGGGTTCATTGCTGTCTGAAGACTTACTTGAGATACTATCAGTGTCAGTTGCATCAGCAAATTCCAATGAAAAAGATATTACATCCTCAGGGCTAAATATAATCCTCTCAGTATCTTCGCCTCTCTGCTCTGGTGTAGCTGAAGCAGCTGGACCAGGTCTTGATGCATAAAATTGTTGTCTTCTGTCCATTTCTCGTTGAAAAAGACCAGGCACTAATTTATATACAATGTCCTGAAGAGCCTTATCCAATTTAATGTTAGGTTTGGCAGAATTAATCATCATTTCACAAACTGGACAGTAACTTTTGGTCTGCAAATGCTTGATGATACAACTTCGACAAAAAGAGTGCAGACATTCCACAATGGTTGTGGCGTCTATGTAGTAACCCCGACACAGCGGACATGTTATGTGTTCATTCACTTCACCTAATAGAGTTCTCTGAGGCACCACAGCATTGTTTTTTTGTTCAGACATTTTCACGACCTTTTTGTCAGGTAATTTATTAGACGTAACCATTTTTATAGGAGCATATCCAGCAGCGTCACAAAATTAGTATGGAAAAAGTGATACACGATGCTGCTTAGATTAGCGCTGATTGGGTTATCACAGTCCATGAAAGCATAACATCACGGCAGTATTATATTTTACATAATATTTAATGCTTCAATTGTACATTTTGATCTCAGCAGAATCAATGAAAATCAATAAAACATTTCACAAACACGGAACTTCGAGACGACGTACAAATGAACTTCTGAATGTTGGTAACACTGAAATGTCCTGTGCATTGAAATTTTGGGTTTATATTATCGATTATAGTCAAAAAACCTCACGTCCAAATGAATTTAATATTTTTCAATTATCTTACATACCTTTATTCGGTTATCCTCAATCTGCCAAATATATAATAACCTGAAGAAAATCACAAACAAATTGCAATAAAATGCAATTTTGGCGCGAAGCCGCGAAGAAACAGATGTTTCTAGCTGTCAATCAAATCTTGCTTTTTTTTTTTTTTGTTTATGTTGGTAAAATTAGCAAGCAGCCGAAGGCTGCTTTTAAATTATCGTATCGCGACGTGATTTCGTCACCATGGGAATTCACTGTTATGGCAAAAGTATTGTATGTTCACTGAACATTGCACAAAAGTCGCAGCCATAGAGCAACACATACTCGTGCGCGGAAGTCCTTGTTACTCGAAGGTCGCAGCGGGCAGCAGCGTATGGCAAAAGCCCTCAATGAAAGCCATAGTGAAGTAAAGGTGAACACAGACTCGTGCCGCACGCACCGCAGTCCCCGTATTTGATTTCTTTATATGAAGTTATATGTAACCTCGCATACCTACACTCACCGCAGTTGCCGCAGTACCTGAGACGGCCAAATTCCCCAAGCCGCAGCTGATAACGTCACTAACGCCTATAAACATCGGACGCTGCGGCTCGGGTGACGTCTGTTATAACTCTTGTTGGCATTTTATTTTCTTCTTCCTCTATTAAAAAAACAACTGATATCATTTGATAACAAATCGTTCGTCAAGAGCCATTCTGTAATTTACGCCTAAGGGCTCGTGCAGCGTGCCGGCGACTTCGCGCGACTTCGGTCGCACCGACTCGCGGCGACTTTCTGCTACTAAAAACAGTGCAGCGTGCGGGCGACTAGCGACCAGCGATTACTTGCGACTAAAGATGGGCATTTACCCGATAAATTTCCGAGACTCTCAAATTTATCCATTTATACCCATTTTTTCCCAGGAATTTTTAATTTATACCGGGTAAAAAATTTAAATCTATTAAAATGTTTGTAATTACCATATTTTATAATATATCGTTAAGATTTATTATGAAATAAAGTGTTTAAGCACATATTTAGTTTTTAAATTAAGTACTGTGTAAAAAAGTACTTATAAAGTGTACAATTTACGTTTTGGTTACAAAAAGACCTGATAAGTATATTTATTCTGACTCATTCGCAGCCACAGACCACCTACCCTACGTAGTATGTGGGGTACGTACTACGTGGGGTAGGTGGTCTGTGTTCGCAGCCAACTGGTTTTAGACAATAAATGTTATGCCGGGGCGACGAACAAGTTTGCCAAATGCCAGAATTTTTAATTTATACCGGGTAAAAATTTAAATCTATTAAAATGTTTGTAATTACGATATTTTATAATATATCGTTAAGATTTATTATGAAATAAAGTGTTTAAGCACATATTTAGTTTTTAAATTAAGTACTGTGTAAAAAAGTACTTATAAAGTGTACAATTTACGTTTTGGTTACAAAAAGACCTGATAAGTATATTTATTCTGACTCATTCGCAGCCACAGACCACCTACCCTACGTAGTACGTGGGGTACGTACTACGTGGGGTAGGTGGTCGGTGTTCGCAGCCAACTGGTTTAAGACAATAAATGTTATGCCGGGGCGACGAACAAGTTTGCCAAATGCCGGAATTCTATTGAACAGCTAGGTGGTCATCGAATCGTAAGGCCCGCCGTACACGAATGTCAGCCAACCAACGAACTAATATACCATGGTATATTAGTTCGTTGCAGCCAACTTAATTACTAACTCTCTCAAAAACACGCTTGCATAAAATTTTCTCAATAGAAAAATATTGCGAAGTTACCTCCAAATCCTAACTAATATTATAAATGTGAAAGTGAGTTTGTTTGTTACCTCTTCACGCTTTATCTACTCAACCAATCTTCCTATTTCACATACACATAGTTAGAAGTACTGAGAAGGCCATAGAATACTTTTCATTCCGGAAAAAAGCACTGTTCCCGTGGGAAATTCACGCGGGCGAAGCCACGGGCAAAAGTAAGTCTATAATACAATTGAAGATGTTTTGATTTTTTTGTTGATTCTACATATGCATCATATCATCATATCATACAGCCATATACTAAATATGCATCATTATTTTAAAAATATTATTTAAATACATATGTTTTTGTTTTTTTAATATTTGAACCGAAAACAACTAGTTATTTATCTTCCTTATAATCAAAACACACCTAATAATTATACTTAAATTATTATTTTATCAGTATTAAAGAAAATAAGGATAATTGACTTTCATTTTAATTTCTTCCCGGTATAAATAAAAAATATCGGGCGGGTATAAATGGGTATAAATTAATTTTTACCCATTCTACCCATTCTTTCCCATTTTTACCTTCCCGAAATTTATCCAAGCGCCCATCTCTACTTGCGACTAGAGATGGGCATTTACCCGATAAATTTCCGAGACTCGGAAATTTATCCATTTATACCCATTTTTTCCCAGGAATTTTTAATTTATACCGGGTAAAAATTGAAATCAATTAAAATGTTTGTAATTACGTTATTTTATAATGTATCGTTAAGATTTATTATGAAATAAAGTGTTTAATCACATATTCAGTTTTTAAATTAAGAACTGTGTAAAAGAATACTTTATAAAGTGTACAATTTACGTTTTGGTTACAAAAAGACCTGACAAGACATATCTTAATTCTGACTTATTCGCAGCCAACTAGTTTTAGACAATTAATGTTATGCCGGGGCGACGAACAAGTTTGCCAAATGCCGGAATTCTATTGAACGGCTAGGCGATCATCGAATCGTAAGGCCCGCCGTACTAGGCCAGATTGCTTTACACGAATGTCTGTAATCTATACATATAATAAATCAGTAAAAATATTTTGTCTGTACATTTAGTATTTTTGACTGAAATGGATAGAGGGAAACTTAAAAAGAATAATAGAAAGCAAAAAAAATTTTTTTGGAATGTCTTGTCTGTCTGTCTTTCTTTCTGTATGTATATACGCGTTTCACGCAAAAACTACTGGACGGATTTGAATAAAACTTTTTTGTTGTATAGCTATTGAGCCTGGGCAACTATAGGCTATAATTTATTTTGAAAACAGGAACACCTGATGAAGTACCTTAACAGAACAGCTGAACTATAAGAAATATGAAAAAGGTACATTTACAAAAGTTTATCAATCTGACGAGCATTTTCTGTTGACGTATAGAATTAGTATTAGTATTGAAGATCAGGATCATCTGATGAATAACTCCAAAAGACCAGCTACACTATTACATATATTGAAATGGGGCCTTAGCAAAAGTCGATCAACCTGATGAGCATTTTCTACTGACGTATAAATAGACAGAAAACAGGATAGGACAAAGAGGGACTCGGGGTGGGAGTTGTGGTACACGGGAAATTGTAGATAACGAGCAGCGAAGATCGTTTATTGAATGAAGTATCAATTTAAATTCATTTTAACACCGCGACTGTACTACGAGTACCTAATATATTCCCGCGGGACACGGGATAACCAAATGGCTGAAATTTTGAGTACTGGAGTTTAGGTTACTACAGCTTGGAACACAAAAAGATTTTTCATCTAAGCGAAACTCACGCGAGCGAAGCCGCGGGCAACAGCTAGTATCAGTAATAATGAAAAACTGAATTTGAAATTGAAATGCAGCAAACTTAATTACTAACTCTCTCAAAAACACGCTTGCATAAAATTTTCTCGATAGAAAATTATTGCGAAGTTACCTCCAAATCCTAATCCTAGCTAATATTATAAATGCGAAAGTGAGTTTATTTGTTACCTCTTCACGCTTTATCTACTCAACCAATCTTCCTGTTTCACATACACATAGTTAGAAGTACAGAGAAGGACATAGGATACTTTTCATCCCAGGAAAAAGCACTGTACCCGTGGGAAATTCAAAAGTGGCAAAAGTTAGTCTATAATACAATTGAAGATGTTTTGATTTTTTTGTTGATTCTACATATGCATCATATCATCATATCATACAGCCATATACTAAATATGCATCATTATTTTAAAAATATTATTTAAATACATATGTTTTTGTTTTTTTAATATTTGAACCGAAAATAACTAGTTATTTGTCTTCCCTATAATAAAAACATACCTAATATTTATACTTTAATTATTATTTTATCAGTATTAAAGTAAATAATGATAATTTACTTTCATTTTAATTTCTACCCGGTATAAATAAAAAATATCGGGTATAAATGGGTATAAATTAATTTTTACCCATTCTACCCATTCTTTCCCATTTTTACCTTCCCGAAATTTATCCAAGCGCCCATCTCTACTTGCGACCGATCAATAGCAATTTACAATAGTTAACTATTGGTGTTATTACTGAACAGTGTGGATAAACGAAAAGTGTGTCATTGAAGCAGAATGTCGAGTTTTCTATTTGACAGGTATTTGTTTACATGATAGGACAGTTTTAGATAAATTTAGAGTACGGCAAAAAATTCACGGGTTTGGCATTTAAAAAAAATAAAACTTAGTAAAAAAAAAAAAAACTAAAAAGTATCAATATCTATTGAGATTTGTGCAACTGTCAAACTGTTATGTGTTTTTTTTTCTGCCTCTGGTTAACTAGAAAAAGCGCACCATATAGGCGTAGTACTAATATTAATTCTGTGATATAGGTTCAGCCATTATAACGACTCGGCTTTCAAAAAACGCTATCTGTTGAGACTTTTTTATACTGATTGTTATACTTGTTTTCTTAATTTAGCTGTCAGAAAATCGCTCACTATTTTCGAACGATATGATGAAAAAAAAAAAAAGCTTATCAGCCGTTAGGAACACGGGCAATAAAACCGGTTGGCCTTTGGTAAAATTAAAGAAAATACCTAAATAGTACATATCAATTTGGAGAAATATAATTTCAATTTTGGGGAGAAATAGAAAATTTCATCTGGCAACCCGGCATTTTGTCTATTGATTCGTTATTTTCGTTCACATTACATTATAATCGGGCCGAAACCTAAACTCCCGTATGACGTATGTCAGTTTGACAATAATAGATAGTTTGACACTAACATGGATAATAAATTCATAGGTAGTGAATAATATTATCTATTCTGATTTTACGATTCGATACGATTGCGTTAATAGGGTAGATGACAACAAGTCAAATTAGTTACTTTTTTCTAAATGTCAAAAACAATAATTTATATGGGGCTTGTATGACAGTACTCAACGGTGACGTCACTTTTAATGGAGTCAAAAAGCATTCCCAATATACTTTAATTCGAACTAAAAAATAGTAAACCATGTTATAAATAAAATTAATCAATTAAAGTGACATTCAATTATAATGTTCCATTATTTAAGTAGCATCATATATTTTATTTTTTACCCAGTCATCATCCCTTTTCAATTTTTTTTGTATTGCCTTAATGTTTATTTATTAAAAAAGAAAAAGAAAAGAAAAAAAGAAATGTTAATATTTTAAATTTTAAGGTGCATAATTGTTATATTCAGCATTTTAAAATCCATAACAAACCTTATTAAATAAATCGAAAAATTAAACGATGTATCACGATTTTTTATATTTTCACTATCGATTTATTGTAGCCGGATGCACTGAAACTCTCTAAACGGGCAAGCCGGAAGTTCAAGTACTACATATCCGCGCATAGATTTAAAAATCAAAAAATTCGGAACTTCATGGGCTTGACCCTGATGACACCTGTCATACGGGAGTTTAGGTTTCGGCCCGTATAGTTCGATTTTATAGATAAAAGTGTGTCCACGGTGTCCACCATGGAAGTAAAACGTAGTGATTATATGCTCTTTGCATGGAAGTAATAAGTACTTTGTAAAACGTACTTATTACTTCCATGGTGTCCACAGATCATTAGAGGTGGGCTAAACGGCTTAAAAAAAAATCTGATTATTCCACAGACATATAATAATAGTAAGCAGACTGAACATGTCATTTGAAATTGCATGGCAAAAACACACACTAAGATTATTATTCACACAACGACAGAATACAGGGTCGGATCTAAGATAATTAATTATATTCGATACAGTGTAGCAAAACCAAAAATTTTGAGACGCTGAATCTTAAGCCGTGCGCGGTATGCGGACGGATTTGCATCAGCTTTTTATGATGGGAAATTCTATCCCTTTTGGGAAAAAATACTAGTCATTAAATCAATAAAATTTATTTTAAATTATTAAAAATCACGTGCAATGAAACATTGCAATGTTGTTAATGGTTGCTGGCGTCCATTCACTGTCCTGGTACTCGTAGTACGTAAGAGAAATACTCCCCATAACAGTTCTCTTTCTTGAGGTATTATTTTCTGGCATATTTTCCTTGTCCTGAAATAAAATTCACTGTCAGTATTTTTATAAAATGTGCATTTTAATCTTCAAGAAAGAATTCCTGAGATTTTTATAGAATAGGTACTAAATTCGTATATTTGCCTAGATTCGGCCCAGCCATAGTAAACAAAACTGGATCTGTCAAATGATCTATGCTATTTACGAAATTATTAAATTACTTGTAGTATTTCTTATGAAATGGTTATAATTAATACACTACTTTATAAAATAAATAATGATATTGCTGATAAATAGCATTCAAAAGTTTAATAATGGTTATTGTTTCAAAAATAACACGAAATTGTATATTATCATTGGGCACGTCAAAAAAACATGTATTGCTTACCGAAGGAACGATATTCCACTAATATTTTTTTATGAAACACTTCCACACATTGTACACGTTGCATTTTATCATTTCTATTGAGTTTAAAAGCACAAAACAGTAAAAAATAATTTTAAATATTTATGTCAACTGTGACAACACAACAAATATGACAGTTAAGGATCATTTCGCATGAAAAATCCGGCTTGGATGATAAATCTTTCAGTGTAGTGGTTCGTGTTGCAATACATTGCAATGCTAAGGAAGGAAAGGGACAGAGTTATGTGACAGTCCTTATTATGAACAGGATGCAAATATTGTCAAATATCATCAGTGTGTGTGTGAAATTTGTGTTCCTTCTGCTTATATTTAAAAAAAAAAAATTACTTCTGTGGATTATTCGATAAATTATTTTTAAAAATTAGGTTTCCTTAACTGCTTATCTGCTTAATAGCTTATTATTTTTTCGTTGAAAAAAGTTGTTAAATTAAAAAATCTTGTGTGCTTATGCGTTTTAAACATAAGACAATTTTCGTTGAAAAAAGTTACTAACATATTTGTAGCAGAATTTAATCTACTGATAGTTTTTAATTGATTTTTACGACATTTTGATTTTTTTAACGATTTCTATGAACTTTCCTTCATACTTTGCAGGCTTAGGACTGTCTGAATAATAATATTGTCATAATTATCAATGATGTATTGTGATTATTTTAACTTATGCAAATTAATTAAAAGATTTGATACTTCAAATATTTACATGAAATCACGATAACACGCGAAAATCACAATAAACAAACGCGGATACGCGGAGCGATACATACTTTCTCTCACGCAGAAAAATCATCACTGATACGATACGTTTAAAAAAGCAAATAAGAAAAAAGCAAATAAGGTAACAACACGATTAAAATTAACGTTGAATATTTAAAGCAATTAGTATAACGTCGAAGAATATTTGATATGGTAGGTTTATCAGCCGGTCAGCGGTTTGCGCGCGCAAGCGGAGGACTCGCGTGATTGTGTTGTGATTGGTCGAAATGTCGACATACTCTTTTCTGATTGGTGGATAGGTCTCGGAATCTCAGGCCATCGAATTAAATTGCCCGGGTGTTAAAATTTTAAACGAAAGCAATAAACGATAGTTGCTTATTATAAATAACCTATTTTTGTGTTAAAAATAAAAATTAGTATATGTTAAATGCTTTTCGTTTAAACGCCCAACTCTACAGGGGCCCTATTTTTGAAAGTATGACATACCGCTGAAAACGAATAGACTATTATGTCGCACTCGTCCTACTATGTCACTAAAAACATAAAAGCCGTATTTTTGAAATCACTCGTCTAGCAATGTTGCCAGTGATATGAGAATAATGCGAGAAATAATTTCTGCTCCATTCTACGCAACGAAAACCGAATCGGTAACGAATCGTAAAAAAAATGTTCGTAAATTTTCAATCAAAGAGAACGTAAGCGTTAAACGGAACGCAAAATTGAAAATTCTAATAGACTCCATCTATATCCGTATCCGGTTGTCTATGTCATTCATGATTTTGACGTAAAAAACGTTCGACCACCAAATCATACGAAAACGAGTGGTCTAGACCACTCGTTGCGAATTATTCGACATAGACAATTCAAAAATACGGAATAATGGATATCGAATGAAAAATCATTCGGCTCACGCTTTTTTGGTGAGTCACACTTTCAAAAATAGGGCCCCAGGGGCCCTATTTTTGAAAGTGTGACATACCGCCGAAAACGAATAGACTATTATGTCGCACTCGTCCTACTATGTCACTAAAAACATAAAAGCCGTATTTTTGAAATCACTCGTCTAGCAATGTTGCCAGTGATATGAAAATAATGCGAGAAATAATTTCTGGTCCATTCTACGCAATGATAACCGAATCGGTAACGAAACGTAAAAAAAATGTTCGTCAATTTTCAATCATAGAGAACGTAAGAGTTAAACGGAACGTAAAAATGAAAATTCTAATAGACTCCATCTATATCCGTATCCGGTTGTCTATGTCATTCATGATTTTGACGCAAAATACGTTCGACTACCAAATCATACGAAAACGAGTGGTCTAGACCACTCGTTGCGAATTATTCGACATAGACAATTCAAAAATACGGAATAATGGATATCGAATGAAAAATCATTCGGCTCACGCTTTTTTGGTGAGTCACACTTTCAAAAATAGGGCCCCAGATAATTGACATGACATACGAGCATGTTACAACCATCATATAACAAACAACTCCTCTATATTACTCATGGAAGTAATAGTTGTACAAGGTACTTATTACTTCCATGATATTACTTTACTCTTTGACAACAGGGTTGCCAGATTGGGTATTTTTTTCGCAATTCTGGGTAAAAATTTGACTCTTGGAGAAATTTTGGAGAAATGGAATTTTTGGAGAAATGTTTGGGGAAAAATAAATCTCGTGGAGAATTTTGGGTATTTTTTTTTTAAGGTTTGGGACGCATCTTTTCTTATTATAATGAAACGAACATGCATCTTACAAACGTACAGGACATTTAATTTAACAATCGTTTTCGAACGTAGACTATCTCTGTACGTTTTCGAACGTTCAAATAATATTTCTTCGTACGTTCGATTCCTTGAATTCCTTCAATTTTGTTGTTAAAAAAAAAAAAAAAGCAAGAAAATAGTATCGTTTTGGAGAAATATATTATCAATTTTGGGGAGAAATAGAAAATTCCATCTGGCAACCCTGTTTGACAAACAAGAAATTTCGCATTGTTTCGTTTCATTCTCTCTTGCCATTACCTAGTTATTAAAATTTACAAAACATCAATTAATTTAAGAAAATGGGTGGCAAATCCCTAGCGTTAACATTTAATATCAAAGCAGAATGTAATACTTCAAGAGCTCGAGTGGGTTTGATGAAATTACCTCATTATGAGGTTAAAACGCCAGTCTTTATGCCTGTAGGAACACAGGTAGGTTTTTATGTAATCAAAATGTTTTATACCTGGACCAAGAACTTCCAGCGAAGTTAAGGGATTGGTTTACCCCCCCAAAATCAGTATGCGAATTTGTAATGCCAACCCAAATGACACTTCAACATTGTCCTCTTTCAGGGAACTATGAAAGGTTTGTTACCAGATCAATTAGAGCAGCTAGATTGTGAGATAATACTGGGAAACACATATCATTTGGGGAATCGACCTGGGACTGAAGTTTTACAAAAAGCTGGTGGTTTACACAAATTCATGGGTTGGAATAGAGCTCTTTTAACTGATTCTGGAGGTTTCCAAATGGTATCACTATTAAAATTGGCTGAAATAACTGAGGAAGGAGTCAATTTCAGATCACCGTATGATAATTCAGAAATTATGTTAAGTCCGGAAAAGTCAATAGAAATACAAAATTGTATTGGTGAGTTTTATTTTATACTATTATAATTTATTGACCATTAGCTTTAGACTGCCGCTTCGTCCGCGTGAATTTCCCACAGGAACAGTGCTTTTTCCCGGGATGAAAGGTACCACATGTCCTTCTCAGTACTTTGAACTATGTGTATGCGAAATTTCAGGAAGATTGGTTTAGTAGATTGAGCGTGAAGAGGTCATCATCATTGGCCAGCACATCTTTTGCAGATGATTTTTGCAGCGGGGCTGTGTCGTAGAGTCGTAGTCAAAGTTGTTGTTGTTGTTGCAACTCACTTTTGCATTTACAATATTAGTTAGGACTAGCTTTTGCCTGCGGCTTTGCTCGCGTCAATCCTTTCTTAGCGGATACCTACGTGATAACATCCACCTGCATGCCAAATTTCAACCCGATCCGTTCAGTGGTTTGGGCTGTGCGTTGATAGATCACTATGTCAGTCAGTCACCTTTGAGTTTTATATATATGTATAGATAGATTCATTTTATTGTTATTCCAGTTAACAAAATTAATTACTGCTCACACTAAAAGCATTCTCTTCCAGTGTTTTGCTTTAGCACTTGCATTATAACATTCTTCTTTACTTTACATCATATATAAAAATAAAAAAGCCTTTATTGCTACCAATGATTTTTAAAATTACAAAGATTTTTTTAGGTTTTTCCACTTAATATCTAAGTATACCTTGTATATAATACAATAGGTACTTACTAAAGAAACATACATCATATATAAATCCTATACATCATATATAAATCTCTGTAAATACTTACACAAGTAGAATAAGTAGCATTGTATAAGTGCAAAGATATCTGTTTTTCTTAACATTCATGTTTGAATAGGAGCTGATATAATAATGCAATTGGATGATGTTGTGCAAACCACATTCCAAGATTATGATCGCATCAAAGAAGCCACTGAGAGGACAAGTCGCTGGCTAGACCGTTGCCTTAAGGCTCATAAAAGACCTACAGAGCAAAATATATTCCCTATAGTTCAGGGACTTCTAAACCCAGAGTTGAGAGAGCAAAGTGCTAGAGAACACATGCCAAAAGATGTTAACGGTTTTGCAATTGGAGGTTTGAGGTAAATATAACATGGGTCATTACAAAACAGGCCTTAAATCTATACATATAATAAAACAGTAAAAATATTTTGTCTGTACATTTAGTATTTTTGACTAAAATGGATAGAGGGACACCTAAAAAGAACAATAGAAAGCAAAAAAATTTTTTTGGAATTTCTTGTCTGTCTGTCTGTCTGTCTGTCTGTCTGTATGTATGTACGCGTTTCACGCAAAAACTACTGGACGGATTTGAATGAAACTTTTTTTGTTGTATAGCTATTAAGTCTGGGCAACATATAGGCTATAATTCATTTTGAAAACTGGAACACCTGATGAAGAACCATAACAGAACAGCTAAACCATAAGAAATATGGAAATGGTGCCTTAACAAAAGTCGTTCAACCTGATGAGCATTTTCTGCTGACGTATAAAAATTGAAGATCTGGAACATCTGATGAAGAACTGCAAGAGACCAGCTACGCTATAACATATATGGAAATGGCGCCTTAACAAAAATCGTTCAACCTGATGAGCATTTTCTGCTGACGTATAAAAATTGAAGATCTGGAACATCTGATGAATAACTCCAAGAGACCAGCTACACTATAACATATATGGAAATGGCGCTTTAGCAAAACTTGATTAATCTGATGAGCATTTTCTGTAGACGTATAAAAATCGAAGATCCGAAACATCTGAAACTGTTTGGAACACAAAAATACTTTTCATCTAAGCGAAACTCACGCGGGCGAAGCCGCGGGCGACAGCTAGTCTATAATAAAACAGTAAAAATATTTTGTCTGTACATGAGGGACACTTAAAAAGAATAATAGAAAGCAAAAATATTTTTTTGGAATTTCTTGTCTGTATGTATGTTCGCTTTTCACGCAAAAACTACTGGACGGATTTGAATGAAACTTTTTTTGTTGTATAGCTATTAAGCCTGGGCAACATATAGGCTATAATTGATTTTGAAAACTGGAACGCCTGATGAAGAATCATAACAGAACAGCTAAACTATAAGAAATATGGAAATTTATCAATCTGGCGAGCATTTTCTGTTGACATTTAAAAATCGATGATCAGGATCATCTGGTGAAGAACTCCAAGAGACCAGCTACACTATTACATATATGGAAATGGGACCTTAGCAAAAGTTGTTCAACCTGATGAGCATTTTCTACTGACATTTAAATATTGAAGATCTGGAACATCTAGAGATGGGCATTTACCCGATAAATTTCCGAGACTCGGAAATTTATCCATTTATACCCATTTTTTCCCAGGAATTTTTAATTTATACCTGGTAAAAATTAAAATTAATTAAAATGTTTGTAATTACGATATTTTATAATATATCGTTAAGATTTATTATGAAATAAAGTGTTTAAGCACATATTTAGTTTTTAAATTAAGTACTGTGTAAAAAAGTACTTATAAAGTATACAATTTACGTTTTAGTTACAAAAAGACCTGACAAGATATAGGTATCTTTATTCTGACTCATTCGCAGCCAACTGGTTTTAGACAATAAATGTTATGCCGGTGCGACGAAGTTTGCCAAATGAATTCTATTGAACGGCTAGGCGATCATCGAATCGTAAGGCCCGCCGTACACGAATGTCAGCCAACTTAATTACTAACTCTCTCAAAAACACGCTTGCATAAAATTTTCTCGATAAAAAAATATTGCGAAGTTAAAGCCTGACCAGGAATATAAAAACCCTCGCCATGTTGCGGAAAGGCAATAGAACTAATTTCTTATACTGGCAACTAATTTAAAAGCCCATCTGACATTGTTCCTGTCAAAGTTTGACGTTCAATCAAAGGCGGATCCAGTATGTATTATTTTCTGGGAAGGGCACCGTTTAACATTCTCGAGAATATTTCCGAGAAATTTTTAAGAAAGTTTCCGCTTGTTGTTTGGACATTTCGAGAACTGCTCATCACTAAAGGTGGCGGATTAATTTTTTTGAAATACTTACTTGTAAGATACTATTACTACTAAATCTTGTTATTTTAACAACTCGAATTTTAATTTGATATGTACTGTTATGGAAGCTACCTTGACAGTACACTATATACAATAGTATGAAATTCTATGCTCCACAATATGTACACAAAATAGCAGTCGGGGTATGAGGGGGCACGTGCCCCCGCGGTCCCACCATTTTATTCGCCACTGCTTTCAATAATGTTGCAATATAAAACGCATAAGTGCTGCCTCTAATTCAGGGTTTTTATATTGCTGGTCTGGTTCCTCCAAATCCTAACTAATATTATAAATGTGAAAGTGAGTTTGTTTGTTATCTCTTCACGCTTTATCTACTCAACCAATCTTCCTATTTCACATAAGTACACATAGTTAGAAGTACTGAGAAGGACATAGGATACTTTTCATCCCGAGAAAAAGCACTGTTCCCGTTGGAAATTCACGCGGGCGAAGCCGCGGGCAAAATTTAGTCTATAGTTTTGATTTTTTTGTTAATTCTACTTTAAACAGCCACATACTAAATATGCATCATTATTTTCAAAATATTATTTGAATACATATGATTTTAAATCTGTTGTTTTAGTTTTTTTAATATTTGAACCGAAAACAACTAGTTATTTATCTTCCTTATAATCAAAACACGCCTAATATTTATACTTTAATTATTATTTTATCAGTATTAAAGAAAATAAGGATAATTTACTTTCATTTTAATTTCTTCCCGGTATAAATAAAAAATATCGGGTATAAATGGGTATAAATTAATTTTTACCCATTCTACCCATTCTTTCCCATTTTTACCTTCCCGAAATTTATCCAAGCGCCCATCTCTAGGTACATCTGTTCCCATTCTTCAACATATATTCCCGCGGGACACGAAATAACCAAATGACTGTACTTTTGAGTACTGGAGTTTAGGTTACTACAATTTGGAACACAGAAAGATTTTTCATCTAAGCGAAACTCACCCGGGCGAAGCCGCGGGCATCAGCTAGTTATACTAATAACTTTTTACAAATAGGTGGTGGATTTGTTGTAGTTGATAGTTTTTGGCTTACAATTATTTGGCAATATTATGAGACACATGGACCCGGAACTTTGTTCCTGTGGTTTGTGAAATCCTCTCTTATTGCTTCCCTACACTCCTTACATAACCTTCATGCCAATTTCAGCTTCCTACGCCCAGTAGTTTTGGCTGTGCGTTGTCTGTCAGTCACTCAAGGTAGTAACGGACGAATTGAACATGAACATGAACATAAACATAGGTGCCACACCCAGCCAGCTCAGAGGCAGGAACGGACAAGCCGAATACAAAATTCAATTTAATTCAATTAATTCGGTAGACAAATTGAATCGAATTGAATTTTTACCAGGGGGCACAGATTTGTAAGGAGTGACACGCTCTGGGATGGGAGAGGATGGTCGACTAGCCGCAACCGGCCGACCACAATCGACCGACTATGCAGCCTATAGCCAATATAGGAATTTAGGAGGACAGGTTGTACGACGGAGGAGAGCGTTGGTGAGAAGTTGCCCGTTGTTCGCGTTGGCATCATTGCGTGTAGTGTTGCGTCCAAATGATGTTCTGAGACATATGAGATTCTTCTTGGTTGACTGCGAGGCGGTAGACTGTATCTAGTTGTTCTCGTTGGCATCACTTCGTGTGGCGTAGGATGACCATTAGACGTATGAGGTTTTCTTATTTGATTTCGAAGCGGTAAACATTCGCTAGTTGCACTCGTTGGTATCGCTTAGTAAAAGGTAGGATGACAATCTGAGGCGGATGAGTTTCCTCTTATTTGATTTTGTTACTGTAGAAGTATGAAGTTCTCTTTTACGACACTGTGTGTTTTGGATAACAAGTTAATACACAATATGAATTAATTTTCTTATTTGAATGCGAAGCTGTAGAGGTAGCCAATTCTCATTGACATCGATGCTTGTAGAGTTGTTTAGTAATCCGGGGAGTAGGAGTTTTTTCTTATTTGGGAAGTTCTATTCAAGATGTTTATTTCACTCGGCGGATTGACGGTTATTTTTATTGTGTGCTTAAAACTTCTATCTGTGCATATTGTTTATCAATAGATTCTAAAAACTTGTCAAATTATCAGATGGTCTGTAGTGTAATTAGGTACCTCGAACGAATGACCGCCATATAAGGTTGTTTTCTTAGAAATCCATTGTCCGATTTGATGGTCGATTGTGGATAATTTAGTTTCTCTTTTGCTACCGGGTAAAGGTTAGGTGGCGGATATTCAAGATCCTTTCAAAGTGTGATTATCTTGTTTCTTATATTCTATTATTCAGTCCGTTGTTTTTCTTTTGTTTTAGTTTTTGTAGTTCTTATCAGATACCTAGTTTGTTTCTCTATAATATTATAGTGGGTATTTTTCTCCTGTGATTTGTTCTCTTTGTTGTTTGGGTTATCCAGATAATCTCCATTATATTTGTACAACGTGATACTAGCGTGGCGAGGAAAAGTATGTGAAAACAGGAGATCCGAATGGAACTGGACTAAAGAAATCAAACTGCAGTTGTTGAACTATATTGCACTGATATTACACATAGAACTGGGTTTCACTTTACACTGAATCTATTATTTAACTTAACATATCAATTGAACTATTTATCATAAAACAATTTGAAACTGAACATTTTTATTCACAATTTTTAAAATTAATAGCACTCTTTTTTCTAATCCTTTTACTTTTTTCTAATGTTCTATCTGGCCTGTACGGCCAGCCAATCTTTAAAAATGTTTATTATTCGTTTATTGTTGATGTCTTGTTACCAGTCCTTTAGCATACTCAAGACAAAGAGTATAATAAATTTATGATCCTCGGAGAAGACAATAGGATGATAAAAACTGGAAAAAGATGCGATGTATGTATTTAAAATTTTGTTGTTATCTTCGTGATTGATAAGTCTAAGCGGTAGGTACATAGGTACTTTATTTTCTATTGTATGTGTTTTCAATTATTTTCGTTATCTGTAATGCTGATAAGGGTGTGTCCTGTGACTTTTTTGTCACTTACTCTCAATGAAGAATGGTCACCTTGGCAAACAGCATTTCTATCTCTGATTTCTACTTTATGATGGTCAATTCTTTATTTTCGGGTGATTCTTTTAATGAATAGATGTCTTCTAGCTAGCAATTAGATGTTTCCTTTTTGTGATTAGTAAATCAATGTTCCTTTGTAAATTGTGTTTGTGGTTCCATGAAAGACTGAGAAAGCTGCAGATATTGAGTCTAGTGTAGTTGAGTACAGGATTTGAGTGACATCTCGTTGTGGTTCTGGATGAACATTATTATTTTTATTTTGCCTTGCTGGGATATGTTTCGTATGGTTTTTGATTTGAAGAGTTCTTGCCATTGTAGCTGATGTATTCTAAAAATCGGAGAAAGCTGTGAAAAGGACTTATAATTATTGAGCACGGTGATTATTGATGTAAATTATTATCAGCTGTATCACTTGTAAATATATTAAATATATCTATTAACTTTAAAAATATGTACCTAAGTAGATGCAAATGCCACTGTGCTCGAGCGAGATAACCAACAATAGAGAGGCCATAAATGACCTGTCTTTTTTTGTTGGCGAACGCGAAGGCAGGTCATAGTTTTTTTTTAGCTATCCGAAATTTATTGCCTTTTTTACTTTCAAAGCCCTTTTCTCTGGGAACTTTCAAGTATGGGTTAGTTTGTTTTTATGTGGATTTTGTTTTGCACATATGCATTGCAAATGGTTGGGCTGGAGATCAAGTTGGTGTGAATAGTTCGTTTGAATTGTTTGAACGGAGGGAGAAAGGTTCGAAGAGCATAGCACTGAGTTCAATACTATAAATATAAAATGTATGCACATATAACATGTATGTGTTTTGAGTCAGTATTTCTCTGTTATACTTTTTCTCGACATGGAGGTACACAACACGTGGGCCTCCTCGGCTCTTTAAGTATCTAAGCTGTGAAGTTTACTTAATACCACAGACATATAATAATAGTAAGCAGACTGAACATGTCATTTGAAATTGCATGGCAAAAACACACACTAAGATTATTATTCACACAACGACAGAATACAGGGTCGGATCTAAGATAATTAATTATATTCGGTACAGTGTAGCAAAACCAAAAATTTTGAGACGCTGAATCTTAAGCCGTGCGCGGTATGCGGACGGATCTGCATCAGCTTTTTACGATGGGAAATTCTATCCCTTTTGGGAAAAAAATACTAGTCATTAAATCAATAAAATTTATTTTAAATTATTAAAAATCACGTGCAATGAAACATTGCAATGATGTTAATGGTTGCTGGCGTCCATTCACTGTCCTGGTACTCGTAGTACGTAAGAGAAATACTCCCCATAACAGTTCTCTTTCTTGAGGTATTATTTTTTGGCATATTTTCCTTGTCCTGAAATAAAATTCACTGTCAGTATTTTTATAAAATGTGCATTTTAATCTTCAAGAAAGAATTCCTGAGATTTTTATAGAATAGGTACTAAATTCGTATATTTGCCTTGATTCGGCCCAGCCATAGTAAACAAAACTGGATCCGTCAAATGATCCATGCTATTTACGAAATTATTAAATTACTTGTAGTATATCTTATGAAATGGTTATAATTAATACACTACTTTATAAAATAAATAATGATATTGCTGATAAATAGCATTCAAAAAGTCTAATAATGGTTATTGTTTCAAAAATAACACGAAATTGTATATTATCATTGGGCACGTCAAAAAAACATGTATTGCTTACCGAAGGAACGATATTCCACGAATATTTTTTTATGAAACACTTCCACATATTGTACACGTTGCATTTTATCATTTCTATTGAGTTTAAAAGCACAAAACAGTAAAAAATAATTTTAAATATTTATGACAACTGTGACAACACAACAAATATGACAGTTAAGGATCATTTCGCATGAAAAATCCGGCTTGGATGATAAATCTTTCAGTGTAGTGGTTCGTGTTGCAATACATTGCAATGCTAAGGAAGGAAAGGGACAGAGTTATGTGACAGTCCTTATCATGAACAGGATGCAAATATTGTCAAATATCATCAGTGTGTGTGTGAAATTTGTGTTCCTTCTGCTTATATTTAAAAAAAAATTTACTTCTGTGCTTAATACAAATTTTGTGTAATCATAGACACGCCGCGCGAATCGCATATTGTGCGTTTAACAAGGAAAGATCTCACCGGGCAGTCTTTCACAACTGTTAGTTGCTTTTAAGGGCATTTGATGCGTCGACATGACACGAACCACGTTGACTTCTAGCTTCTCCTTCATCACTTGCACTCACTAGCAATTACGAACCAACCATTAATATATTAAAGCCCACTATCATTATATAAAATATCAATTTATAAAAATTGATATGCAAGATATTGAAATAAACAAAATGAACACGATTTTTAGTTTACACTCAGCTCAGTTCAAGTTTTAACATCTGTCGCGCACGTTGCGCAAAACCGCCGACCCGACTGTCCTCGACCACTGTCACGAAGGGACTCTCCTCAAGGTAGTAACGGACGAATTTTATATTATTTATAATGTTTAGAAATGTTAACCCTTTGACAGAAAAAAATACACAAAGTTTAATTAACTTATCACAGCTATCTACACTTGTCTGCTAAATTATTAAGCAATTAGTCTGTTGATAGTGAATTGCACTTATTTATTTTTTCAGTGGTGGTGAAGCAAAGGATGATTTCTAGTCTGTTGATAGTGAATTGCACTTATTTATTTTTTCAGTGGAGGTGAAGCAAAGGATGATTTCTGGCCAATGGTTAGTTTATGCACGGGCATTTTAGACAAAAACAGGCCACGGTATCTAATGGGTGTAGGGTTGGCAATTGACCTGGTTGTATGTGTTGCACTTGGAGTTGACATGTTTGACTGTGTCTTTCCAACAAGAACTGCTGTAAGTTGCTGTTGTTTCTGTAACTTATTAAATATTTTTCTTTTATCAATCAAGCTTATTATTATCTATACTTTCTATAATAAAGCTGAAGTGTTTGTTTTATAGTGCTAATTTCTGGAACTACTGGTCCTTGAAGAATTCTTTGTCTATGATATGTATAATAGCCACATTCATGACATGAGCGAAGCTGTGAGACACAGTAGTCTAAAAGGTGCTTTTAATAGGAAAAACATTAAGCCCAAAAAAAAACTACTAGCATTGGAATTACCATTGCTGAAAAGAAACTTAAAAAATTATACAATGTGAATTAAATTAGAAGAAAATGAAGTTTTTTGCTAACAGTTTATGATCTAACCACAGATTTTTTGTGTTAAGTAACATTATAAACCCCCTTTAATTTTCAGAGATTTGGATGTGCCTTGGTAAATAAAGGCCAGCTTAATCTTAAGCAGAAGCAGTATGAGACTGATTTGAGCCCTATTGACACAACTTGCTCATGTACTACTTGTGAAAACTATACAAGAGCTTATCTACACAGTATTGTCACAGCAGAAACAGTTGCATGTCACCTTATTTCTGTGCACAACATTGCTTTTCAGGTAACCTAGTCAATTAGTAGAACTATTTGAATCTAAACCACCCATGTATTCTTTTGGGTAATAAGAGAAGGATAAAGAAACTGACCATCTAAGAACATAAAGGGCCAAGTTTCCCACAATCTTTAAAAAGGTTATATTGTGCAAGTGAAACAGTTGCCAAGTGTAATTTTTTTTTTTTAAATATATTGTAATTATTATTTCAGATGCGTTTAATGAGGACCATGAGGGAAAACATTACCAATGGCACATTTCCCCAATTTGTTCAGACATTTGTTGATGAACTGTATTCTGATGGCAATTATCCAAATTGGGTTGTCAATTCTTTGAAATCAGTTGGAATAAACATTGTAAAAAGCTAAATGAGTGGTTTTATATTTCTTGTATGACACCCTTATAATATATGCAACACCAAGGATGAATGATAATAACTACATTGGAAGGATATTTTTAAGTTCTTTATTTTAACTTTCACATAAAATCATCTGAATCATTTCCATCATAATTTGTAGTCATATTTTCCTTTCTCATCAACGTAGAATAACTTCGCAATTCTGCATCTTCCTTCTTTTTCTTCTCCTCTTCTTTTTCTTTCTCTTTCTTTTCTCTCAAAAGTTTCTTTTTATCTTCTCTTTCTTCTCTATCCCTTGACTCTCTTTCTATCCTCAAGTCTGGGAAAGCTTCTTTTTTTGTTTTATTTAGTCTATTAATTATTTCATTATTCCTTTTAGCTACTCGTACTTTTCTGACATCTTTATCTTTATGGAAAGCTACTTGACCCACCTACAACATTAATAAAAAGTTATATTGTGTTTGTATGAAACAGTTATGGGCCTCTGCTAACCTTGCTTGTCTTTTAAAATTAGTGAGCAGCACTAGCAGTGTGCTTAGATGCATAATTACATGGGGTTGGTGCTAGTGGTTTAGCATAGGCTCTAAACATAGTATTAAAAATGCTGAAAACTTGCCTCCATTCCTGCAGTCTTCTTCAAATTTGCCCACATAGTGTACACAATATCTATGTCATTCATTTTGTTTCCTAATATTGAATTTGCTTTTACTAGTTGGCAGGCATCATCTAGCACTGAATTTGGAATATCGTCTATTGTCTGGCCCTGGAAACAATATATTTATTTTCATAATATTATTTTTACTTATGAATAATATAGGTAAATAAATATTCATTAACTTACAGGTGCTAAACGTAGATAAACATGAGCTGATGAAACCTTGTCCACATGGAACCAAACATCTTCTGGCCATCCCCATTTTATTAGATCTTCGTCTGAAAGTTGATAATATTCATTTAGTCCTATTTTTATAACAGCCGACAGCTTCGCCCGCGTGAATTTCCCACGGGAACAGTGCTTTTTCCCGGGATGAAAGGTACCCTATGTCCTTCGTACGTTCAGCTATGTGTATGCGATATTTCAGGAATATAGGTTCAGTAGATAAAGCGTGAAGAGGTAACAAACAAACTCACTTTAGCATTTATAATATTAGGATAGATAATTATTATTTCCAAAAAATTAAACAGGCTAGTAGTTTTGTTGACTACTGAGGTACCTATGTACTAGTCTTTCCTAATAATATTGATAGCAGAAAAAAGGAACTTAGACCACCCTTCTCTTTTATTTATATTTATATAAACAACTTACTCTCATGTTTATCAGCGCCCATAAATAATGTTACAGGGGGAGAAACAACACTGCTTGTGAAGTAGAATACCATGGTGATTTAATTCCACTAGAATCTGTAAAAATGTAAATAATATTCTGTTGTAAAAAAATGTATAGGGTCTTAGAATTCAAAAGTACCTGTGTTTTAAAAAGTAAAGCTGCTCGTTTTTCACACGCTTTCCTTTCAACCTTTTAGTAGTTTAAAGTTGAACTTTGTTTTTTTTTTTTTTTTTTTTAATCTATTTTTTGTTGAGGCTTCAGTCGCGTGATGCGACTATGCCAGCTTCATAGGGAACTTCTGTGCTGACTTATCTTTGGACCATTACAGCTCTCCAAAAGGAGTACAAGAATTTGGCCTCTTGTGATAATGGTGTGCTCAAAATAATGTTGAGCCCACCATTATCCAAAGAAATACCATTTAATATCTTTGTTCTTAAGTCCCTATATTGGTCACATTCCAGTAAAATATGTAGCAAATCTTCGGTTCTATTGCAAAAACAACACAAGTCTGATTGAACTCGTTTCACAAGAAAATAAAATTTATTTACTGGAACATGACCTGACCTTATTCGAAACGCCGTAACTAAAGTTGAACTTAAAAGTAAAAAATAAATACAATAACTATTTAGAACTCTGTGTACCTCTGAGTAATTTATATTTTTAGCATTAAATAACAGACCAACAGAACCTTCTTTTATATATTATTTTTGTACAACGTCACGCACGAATTCCAAAAAATATCCAAAAATATTTTTATTTCCCAACCATGATGTGCATTCGGGGAAGGAAGGAAGAACAATTTGGTTAATGTCAATCCGACGTTGACATTTACCGAATCTGGAACTATTATTTTTTATTTGGGTCTCGGAAAATCCCTCATTGATGGAGGATTTTTAAAGACCCAAAAAATAATTGTTCTAGATGACTTCATAGATGGCGCTTAGTAAAAGGCGAGTCCATAGAAAAAGCAAAAAACACGGGATTGGCATTTTTTTGAAATATAAAACATCTATAAAGCCGGCGGTGCCAGAAATAGCTTCACATATTTGAACACTGTGTGGCACGATAAATTTCCGGAAGGTAAAAATGGGAAAGAATGGGTAGAATTGGTAAAAATTAATTTATACCCATTTATACCCGATATTTTTTATTTATACCGGGAAGAAATTAAAATGAAAGTAAATTATCCTTATTTTCTTTAATACTGATAAAATAATAATTAAAGTATAAATATTAGGTGTGTTTTGATTATAAGGAAGATAAATAACTAGTTGTTTTCGGTTCAAATATTAAAAAAACATAAACAACAGATTTAAAATCATATGTATTCAAATAATATTTTGAAAATAATGATGCATTTTTAGTATATGGCTGTTTAAAGTAGAATTTACAAAAAAATCAAAACATCTTCAGTTGTATTATAGACTAACTTTTGCCCGCAGCTTCGCCCGCGTGAATTTCCTTCGGGAACAGTGCTTTTTCCCGGGATGAAAAGTATCCTGTCCTTCTCAGTACTTCTAACTATGTGTATGTGAAATAGGAAGATTGGTTGAGTAGATAAAGCGTGAAGAGGTAACAAACAAACTCACTTTCACATTTATAATATTAGTTAGGATTTGGAGGTAATTTCGCAATATTTTTCTATCGAGAAAATTTTATGCAAGCGTGTTTTTGAGAGAGTTAGTAATTAAGTTCCATAACGACCGGTCCTGCGCTGCCCGCATCCGGTCGTTATGGAAATCCTTGGGGGAGGCCTTTGTCCAGCAGTGAACGTCTTTCCTCTGACAGAGAGAGAGAGTGTAATTAAGTTGGCTGACATTCGTGTAAGGCGGGCCTTACGATTCGATGATCGCCTAGCCGTTCAATAGAATTCCGGCATTTGGCAAACTTGTTCGTCGCCCCGGCATAACATTTATCGTCTAAAACCAGTTGGCTGCGAATGAGTCAGAATAAAGATACCTATATCTTGTCAGGTCTTTTTGTAACCAAAACGTAAATTGTACACTTTATAAGTACTTTTTTACACAGTTCTTAATTTAAAAATTAAATATGTGCTTATTTCATAATAAATCTTAACGATATATTGTAAAATATCGTAATTACAAACATTTTAATTGATTTTAATTTTTACCCGGTATAAATTAAAAATTCCTGGGAAAATATGGGTATAAATGGATAAATTTCCGAGTCTCGGAAATTTATCGGGTAAATGCCCATCTCTAGGCACGAGACTTCGAATATGTGTCCAAAGTTTGAACAAACATATTAGACCCTCGCCGGCTTTATGGTTGTGATTTGTGTAACTGTTAGGTGATTTTTTTTTGCCTGTGGTTGACAAGAAAAAGCGCGCAATATAGGTATGTACTTTTATAAAACGCCACCTATTGAGACTTTTTTATACTGATATTTTTTCTTAATTTAGCTGTCAGAACATCGCCTGCAGTCATTCGACGAACTCATTATTTGAAAAAATAAACTGTCAAATGTCATGTCAATTCGGGAAATTAGTATGGTTTACGGATGGATGGAGTTTGGCTGGCTGGCTGGCTAGAGCAAAGATTTTGCCTAATTGGCATTTCATCGATGATTAGAAATTATATTCCTCATTGATAAAAGTGTGAAAAAATGTAATTAAATTCTTCATACCAGTAGATTAAGATAAAATGGCGGATAAAGATTTAACTGTAGATGACCGCTTGCTGCATAATAACGATGATGTTGAGTGGCAACCGCTGGCCCTCACTTTGGTCGAATATCCAAAAGGTAATTTATTATTTTGAAATATATGTAGGTACCTATTTGTTATCGTTGCTATTATGTACGTTTGTCGAATATATTTAATATTTTTGTACTTCTAGGTGACTTAATTGGAAAGTTTTTCGCGTTTATTAGCCTCTCCCCGTTTGGAATCGGAGCTGGATTCATAGCTCTAATTTTATTCCGACGTGATCTCCACACAGTAAGTAATAACGGTAAATCCGATAAATTGTATTCTAAATTTGACATGAATTTGCTTTTCATAGGTGGTTTTTGTTACAGATTGCATTTTTTGTGGGAACATTACTGAATGAACTTCTGAATATTATCTTGAAGCATGTAATATGTGAAGCTAGACCAATAGCACGAGGGAATTTGTACAATGAATATGGAATGCCGTCATCTCATGCTCAATTTGTTTGGTTTTTTAATGTCTATGTGCTTTACTTTGTAGTTATCAGGTAAATTCCACATCACTATTATTTTGCTTAGCTAAAATATGTCACCAGTTTAATTGGAATACTTCTTCATTGTAAGAACTAAAGTGATAAGGTTTAAGATTGAACACATTATTACCATCAATGCTCATGACCAATTGTGACTGTATAGCCTGTGTTCAACCCTGTGAATTTCGAAGCTGTCAAGATGTTTATCTCTTTTTTGCACGGCTTAACTTTTTACCATCTTGCACTTAATGTTGGTTTTAAAGAAATTTAGAAAAAATATGTGGAAGAAAGTTGTAACAGATCATATCGTTAATGGATGATACCTTGTTAACTAAGAGCTAGAAATAAGTAGTGTATAGACCTTGGCTAACTTATCTAATATAGATACAAAATACTTGTATAAAGAGTAAAAATGAAAACAAAACAAATATGCAAAACATTGAAAATATTCATAAAAATAATCACAAAAACATTTTTTACAGGCTACATCACATAAATAACAATAGCATTATATCAGCACTATGGAGGGTGATCATTGTGGGTGGTTGCACAACTTTAGCTCTATTAGTGAGCATTGGCAGAGTGTATCTTCATTATCATACAACCTCTCAAGTGGTTGTTGGTGGATTTGTAGGATTCATATTTGCTACTTTGTGGTTCTTGGCAGTTCATAGAGTCTTCACTCCTCTTTTCCCACAATTGGTGTCATTGTAAGTATTTATTATCTTAAATATGTGAATTTATCTTGGGAACAGTGCATTTTCCCAGGATAAAAGGTACTCTATGTCCTTCTCAGTATTTCTAACTATGTGTATGCGAAATTTCAGGAAGATTGGTTCAGTAGGTAAAGTGTGAAGAGGTAACAAATAAATAAACTCACTTTCGTATTTATGATATTAGTTGGGAATTGAGAATGTTGGTATACATATATTATTATAGGGGTACCTATATCTGAACGAAATTATCTGCTAACTTTATAATTGTACTAGCTTTTGCCCGCGGCTTCGCCCGCGTGAATTTCCCACGGGAACAGTGCTTTTTCCCGGGATAAAAAGTAGCCTATGTGCTATTCCAGGTCATTATCTACCTCTGTACCAAATTTCATCGAAATCCGTCCAGTAGATTTTGCGTGATTGAGTAACAAACATCCTCACAAACTCACAAACTCACAAATTCACAAACTCACAAACTCACATCCAAACTTTCGCATTTATAATATTAGTATAGATTTATTTATTATTTATCTGCTAACTTTATAATTGTATATGTATGACAGAGAAGACCAAATCAGTTGCATAGTTTAAAAGATCAAAGCATACAGACTCAGGAAGCAACTTCAAACAGGACTCCGGAAGTGAACAAACAAGAAAATAATCCCAAAACTATATAATTTTATAATTATAACACCAATTTTAATAACAAAAGCTTTTTTTCCTCTTTGTTTAATAATTCATCTATATTACAGGAAACTGTTTGAAATGTTGATGATAAGAGACACAACACTGATCCCGAACGTGTTGTGGTTCGAGTACACGACGTCCCGGCAGGAGGCGCGCGCGCGGCCGCAAGCTGTCGGCGCTGAAGCCGGCGCAATGACGCTGCGCGTGCGCGTGCGCGGGCGCCGGCCGGCCGCCGCGCGCGCGCGCGTGACGCCTGCTGGCCGCCGCGGCGCTGGCGCTGCTCGGCGGCATGCTGCTCTCCAAGTCAGAACCCGCTCGCTCTTTGCTTCTCTACTGACTCAGTGTACACACTATACATACATATTATCACGCCTTTTTCCCGTGGGGGTTTCAGAGACTAGCGACACACTATGTTTCTGTTATATTGCTAATATAACTCAAAGGTGACTGACTGACATAGTGATCTGTCAACGCACAGCCCAAACCACTGGACGGATCGGGCTGAAGTTGCATGCAGGTAGATGTTATGATGTAGGCATCTGCTAAGAAAGGATTAACGCGAGCGAAGCGGGCAAAAGCTAGTATTGCTATAAGTCTCGTCAGGTAAGATGAATAATGTCGGTTAAGCTGCGCAGTAGGCGATTTATCGGTCTATGCGGTGAGGGTTCGGGCGGGTCTCGTCCGGCGAACGCGATTGTTGATTGAAGAGCGTTCATCAGTCGTACCCATGCGCAACTTTCACCCCCTCACCTTTCCATCATTCTTTTTATTTGACGCGAATTATACCATCGGTTGTTTCACGTCTACGATGACGTTTGTATGGTATACTGTACAAGTACTTTGATTGCGTGTTGTTTTATGTGGAATTCCAATGCAATAATAAAGTTATTGATCAACTTCATAATATGCGAATTTTAGAATGTAATTTATTGATATTATTAAGTGGACAGTGGAATGGTAATTCGTAATTTTTACGAAATATAGCACATTGTTATTGTGAAGATTAAGGTGTATTGTGTCAAATGTAACTTTCATGGTTCTCCGGTTGTGTTAATATAGAGAAATGCAAATTTTGTAATAGAACACCAACACCATAGTGATACTCTTTCAATACCTTTAATAATAGTTTTAATGATACAGTAAATATAAAAGCATATGAAATCATGGCTAGCTTCAGCAATAAAACAAACTTATTTAAATGTATATGATTTTTGATATTACATTCACTGAGCAATGAATGTGCGTGCTTGTATATTTATACTACATTAATTAATCTTAAAGAAAAGAGTTTCGATTCTCCCATAAGTAATAATGAGTTGATGCACTTTGTACTACGATTAAGTAGGTACTATTAGTTGAAGGAAGCAAAATATTCCAGTTTGTACTACAGGTCTCTTCTATGAAGTTCTATAAAAAAGCGAAACAAAAAATTTGTTTACACAGTTCTTGTTTGTATCATGTATTATGATTGTAATATTATGTGACTTAATTTTGTTAGAATCGACACCCAGGTTTGCTGTGTATAGTCATTAACATATATGATTCGCCTTAAAAAAAATACCTTAGCTTGATAATTCATAGAGAAATATAAATTAAATATAACTAGTGAAATTATGTTGTTATTTTGTACCGGAATATTAAATAGAAAATGTTTATTATGAATGTTTGTGTGAATTTCTGTATTGATATTTATATGCAGATGAATTGAAAAACATTTGGCAAAATTTCTACTGGTGAAATTACTCATAAATATGAGCGACTTTTTGTGTAGGTATGGGACTAAGTCTAATATATATTTAAAAGAATCAGCTGTTCCATACTATTTTACAATACCTACTCGTCTAAAATGTATGGAACAGCAGATTTTTTTAGATATCAGAGTCGGTCCACTTCACAAAAAGTCACACATATTCATAAGTACTTCCTCCTCAATATAAGTCTGTGACTTTCCAATGTTTTTTAAATTCACCAATATTTTTAAATTCACCTGGTATATATATATATGTATATCTGACTTTGTGATTAGAAAAATGTCTCCAAAAATAGAGATTTGTATAGTGATAAATATTAGATTTATTAGTATAGCGTGCTCTGTGAGCGTGCTTCATGAATTTGATTGAAAGTAAGGTGTGGTACACGCAGGTAACATCAGCAAAACATCTTTCTTTGTACCAAATCGAGGTATAAGTAGACAAATCTTCTCAAATTGTAATTAAACTGTTTCTGGTATTTAATCAAATTACCATTTTTCTCGTACAACACCTAGATTGTTCCCAAATCGCAAAACTTTTTGGCATTAGTCGCAGATGGAGAAGCCCATGGCAGCTTTAGCATGTGTGTAAACAAATAGGCAACTTCTGTGTGAGTGCTTCCAGGATATTGACTGTATGCTATTTCTTTGAAAGTCTTCTAATTATTGCTAAGGGCTTGATTGTACAAGAATAATCGTTTTCCTTTTTTGGTATATTTTGTAGTTACTTATGCTAGTCTTAGCTCCTAGCTTTTTTACAGATACGATAGTATTATCCTATAAACGTGTAGAGATTATACGTGTATTTTTTCTTGCATGTCTGAATAGTCTGCTTTGACTTTACGCACTTGTGTGATGGTTTTCCTTACAACTGTTTACCGAGGGGATTTCGCAATTTTTACCATGTTTGAAGTTGAATATATATTCTGGGCCTTATATTTTGGTCGTAAGTTTTTTTTACTTATCACTAGCAACATGTAAATGTAAAGCACTTTTGAGGTGTCACAGTTGTCTGATAAACAGGCTGTTTGTCTCAAAAATTGTGTAATATTTTAAAACTTATTTAGTGTTAAGATAATAATTCTGTGAACGTAAATGTGTCCTATAATGATTATAGATGTTAACTCTCCTTCGAGATGTATATCTCTTGTGCTCAATTGATTTATTATTATTTATTTAATTTACTGTGCATTTAATTTTTGTAAAATATCTTTTTGTATGAGTCAGCGCCGCCGCTGGCTAGATTCTTTTATTTTATACTAGCTGTTGCCCGCGGCTTCGCCCGCGTGACTTTGGCTTGGATGAAAATTCTTTTTGTGTTCCAAACTGTTTCCTGTGTTCCAATCTTCGATTTTTATACGTCTACAGAAAATGCTCATCAGATTAACTAAGTTTTGCTAAGGCGCCATTTCCGTAAAGTTTATAGTGTAGCTGGTCTCTTGAAATTATTTATCAGATGTTCCAGATCTTCAATTTTTATACGTAAGCAGAAAATGCTCATCAGGTCAAACGGTTTTTGCTAAGGCGCCATTTCCATATATGTTATAGTGTAGCTGGTCTCTTGGAGCTTTTCATCAGATGTTCCAGATCTTCAATTTTTATACGTCAGCAGAAAATTCTCATCAGGTTGAATGATTTTTGCTAAGGCGCCATTTCCATATATGTTACAGTGTAGCTGGTCTCTTGGAGCTTTTCATGAGATGTTCCAGATCTTAAATTTTTATACGTCAGCAGAAAATGCTCATCAGGTTGAACGATTTTTGTTAAGGCACCATTTCCATATTACTTATAGTTTAGCTGTTCTGTTATGGTTCTTCATCAGGTGTTCCAGTTTTCAAAATGAATTATAGCCTATATGTTGCCCAGGCTTAATAGCTATATAACAAAAAAAGTTTCATTCAAATCCGTCCAGTAGTTTTTGCGTGAAACGCGTACATACATACAGACAGACAGACAGACAGACAGACAGAAAGACAGACAGACAGACAAGAAATTCCAAAAATTTTTTTTTGCTTTCTATTGTTCTTTTTAGGTCTCCCTCTATCCATTTCAGTCAAAAATACTAAATGTACAGACAAAATATTTTTACTGTTTTATTATATGTATAGATGTAAAGTAGATTATTAAAATAAAATGGAAGCAAAAGCGCATCAAGTCACTTCCGTTACGAACTGAATATATTCTTAGCTATCAGCGAGAACAATGTAATTGTCTATCTAGCAATCATATATGTATAATAATATTTATAGATATTCCAACGCTGTAATGTTCTCCAAATAAAATAAATAAATAAATAAAATGAAATAAAGATTGTTCTTGACAACTGAAACGTCTTTACCATAGGTCACATTCAGTTTTAGATTGTCAGCTATTAAACGGTTATGAATTATGAATGTCTGAATTTGAAGTCTTATAGTTACTTCGAGCATTAACATGTAAACACATTGATCCTTAAGACAATGTGATAAGATCTTAAATTGTATACACATATTAATGCTCGTGACAGTACATACAAAGCCAGGTATACTGATAAACGACAGTGTAATAACTATATGGAACGTGGAATTAGGTATATATTTTTTCAAACATAGGTATTCCATATTTTTTTAGCACCTAAACACGTTTTTGAACCTACTTGCGACAGAGCTTTCTTTATAAATTTTATTTATTGAAATCGCGTAAAAACTCTTGACTTGCGTAGATAAATCTTAGACCGTACTAATAGTGATGTGCCGCCCCCGAAATTAAAAAAAAAAACAGCGGAAAGTTTTTTTTTGGATTTTTGGGCATCTCAGATGCAATTAGTACTAAAGTTTCAAGTCCTGCTCGCATGGAATTTTTTCACCATACTTCTCTAATTTCTATATGAGAGTACTTTAGCGGAAAGTTTCTTGAAAATTCCTCGAAAATATTCCCGAGAATAGAAAATTTTCCTAAAAACCCGAGTAATTTCTGAGTATTTTCGGAAATTTTCAAGGGAGGAAATTTTCGGGAACAGGAAATTTCTCGCCGGCACATCGCTAGTCACAAGTAGGTTTAAAGCGCGGCTGTGCGTTATTGCAAAAGTAATTTTGCACGAAATTATTGTCTGTAGAACATATAGATAATAAATATATTGAAGTGCACGCCGTTTGTAGACATTGTTTTTTTAAATTATATATATATGGTTTTTTGTAAATAAAATATCTAAATAAGAATATGTACTTAGTTTATGATTATGTATATAATATGGAAACTTATTAAATTTATATACTTAATTTACAAAAGGTGTTCATTATTTACACTATGTTAGCCATCCATGCTGCTTGTTATTTTTATACGATTTTAGTGCGTCAGTCAGTGCAATCTCATAATCGTAACTCGATTAAATACGATTCTAGTTTATATATTGCTCTTCGATTTCACAGTATAGTATTTATTTTCATAATTAATTTGCTGCAACTGCTTGCGATTTCATTAATCATCAATTTTTATTTGGATCTGTACCTGTATAAAATATAAAAATATTAATGAATAAGTACAATCTAGAATGTAGATTACCTAAATATCTATAATAATAACACATATATATATATATATATAAAATTCATGTACAGGCACGAGCAAAAATATGCAAACACATCGGTCCTTAAGACGATGATAAGGTCTAAAATTGTATACATTTCGATTCTCGTGACAACGAATTTTATATTAAACTGTATTATCCAAAATAAATTTTATCACTCAGACACGGTCCGAGAGGAAGGGGCGCAAAGTATAGGGTCATCAAAATATTTTATTTTTCTAGAAATGATTAATTTATGTTGTTTTCTCGTAGAACTCCGGTTTTAAAATAACCCGTGGTCCTAAATTGGTTCTGAGACCTAGATGTCTAGTGTTCCCACAGAGGCAGTTATAAAGTGTTGTATTTGCAGTCTTTTTTTAACAAATTTGTAACAAATACAGCAAATGGTAATAACATTCTATAACTGCTGTGTGGGGCCACCCTCTTCTCTCTTCTTCCCTCAGCCGAAAGACGTCCACTGCTGGACAAAGGCCTCCCCCAAGGATTTCCACAACGACCGGTCCTGCGCTGCCCGCATCCATGCGCAACCCGCGACCTTCGGGGCCACCCTATTAGAAGTAAATTATAATTATAACTACCGCTTATTTTTTGTAACATTTCAGATAGTAACTGTGTAACACTGTTTTGATTTGAATTGGCAGTCATCGAAGCTAGGTCCTTCTGCGTCGTTTCTTCTTTTTGAACTAGTGGATAATTCAGGTCTTCGTCATCCGTGTCCGTAGTACCTCCCTCGTAATCACTAATGCCTAAGGTATAAGAATAATCATAAGAATATATTCAGGATTTACGCGGGATGACTTAGATTCACACTCTGCAGAAGTGATATCAATAGCTAGGATAGGGATAAATGGAGGAAGAAGAGGGGGTCTTTGCCCAGCAGTGGGATATAAACTGCTAAATAATAATAATAACTGGCATTCTCATCACTATCATATAAAACAGATCATGAAAAAAGGCCACCACTAGCTTGGAATAAGAAAATTCGCGAAATACCGCTACCCTCATCCTCATAATAAAATCTGTTTATCAGGTAGATAGCCTAGATGCATGTCGGACTGACGCTGACCACAAATGGTGAGGTGACACGTTTGCCAGATGGTCCCCGGCTGTCTCACGACTATATCATACCTACGCACCCATACTAGACAGACGCTATATTACTTCAGAGCAAGGCCTAAGGATACTTACTTCCGATATAATAATCGGACATTATCGAACTACTGTACTCAGTCACACTTTCCAGCCATTTCTGAAATAAAGAGAGCAACGTTTTAAACTTCTGAATCGCTGTAAATGCAATAAATTAAACCACCTCCGACCTTTTTCTCCTCCAGTTAAAAATAAATCTAGTCGAAATAGCAACAAAATTGATCAATAAGAATAAGTATCTAATAATAAAAAATCGCTTCAATAAATGTCTCGCTGAGGCGCGTAAATAAATTACTTACTTTGTCAGGAGGTATTAAACGGTCAGTCTTTTTCATAAATTTGAAATTAGCTTTTTGACCCAAATCCACTAATGTTCTTGTTACTTCTGACGTTGACATAGTTTTATTTAACATGCCTTGCAATGTTCTTGGGTCCTTGTCAAGTAAATCGGGGAACATTGCTTCCAGCGGTCTCATCTGTGATCCATCTTCGCATTCCACCTTTAGTGAAAAAAACATTTTTAACTACGCGGTTTAAGTAATCTAATCATCATCTAAGCCCATTTACGCCACCCACTATCATTCATCATATTTTAAAGCCAAGATGTGTCGTCATCGTCAAGTGCATGTCTTACTTTTACTTGGTTCTAACTACCGGCGTATCCAGGATTTTTCCAGTAGGTACACAAAAAAGCAGTCTGGGGGGGCACGTGCCCCCGTGCCTAAATCCGCTACTGGTTCTAACTGCCGAGCATTGTATCGATGTTGTTGTCTAATTAGGTCTAGACAACAACCGATGTCAATGTTTAAAACGACTTTGAATAGGTATTGGATTGTAAAATAGTTGAGTCATTCTATGTAATGAATATAAGGGGAAAAAAAAAAAATTATAAAGTTTTGAAACTCGTGTGACATGTACCTTCGGTTGTGGTGTTCAACAACGCTCACTACCCTCCCCTGTCAAAGGCAAAGATAATCCTTATTAAATTCTTAATAAAATATGTCCCATGTCTTATTTTGATAGACTTAACGGTTTACGAGCTAAAAGTTGTGTTTGGGCATCGACAAAATACCTTTTTATCCCGAAATTCCTACGGGAGTAGGGCCCCATGGCGCAGATAATATAGCATTTTTCATAGGTATTGAAAACTTGCTACGCCCCGGGGTTCCGCCCAGCTGGGAATATCGGGATTAAATTATCTTATGTGATTTTTCATTTTCACAACACGAGCCCCAAACACAACTTTTAGCTGGTAAACCGTCAAGTCTATCAAAATAAGACATGGGACATCTTTTATTAAGAATTTAATAAGGATCATCTTTGCCTTTGACACCTTTTTCGTATCTATAATAGTTTGCGAGAAAAAATTAAAAAATCGGTAAAGGGCACACATTTCAGAGTAAAGGGGGGGGGGGTAGCGTCAAGGGGAGGGTAGTGAGCGGTTAACACCACAACCGAAGGTATATGTCACACAAGTTTCAAAACTTTATGAATTAGTTTTTCTGAAAACATAGAATGACCGGACTAAAAAGTAGCTCTTTCGCCTAAAGCACCTAACATAAACCTATAACAACAGAAAAGCACCCTGCTTTGCTTATATTAGTGGAGTACATTGTGAAACCAAAAATCAAAGCAATCCAGTCGATATGACGCATTATATCAATAGAATACTTGCTCAGTAGGCTTAACAAAAAATTTCACATCAGAATTTACGAGTTGAAGAACTTCTTCATCATCTGAAACATTAGGCGACGAATTAGCACGCACGCTCGGCACAGACGTCTGGATGATGTCCACCCATTCCGAGTCCTTGGCTAGCAGTGGGCAAAGAACCTCTTTTTTTACTGGTATGTTTGGTTCCTCATCATCATTTGTAAATCTTGAACTCTGTAACGAAAAACTGCAAAGTTTAAACTGTTGAAGTGGTTACCGTGTTCAAAAAAGAGCGGCTTTAGGTAGTCCCATTTAGTTTGAGCATAGGTTTCAGCTCGACTCCTTGCAGACCTCACCTCACTGGCATCCCACCTATCCCCGCGGGAAATAGGCGCGTTAATTTTATTAGCTATTAAATAAATACCCTTTTAAAACTACGACTTGAGATATTTTTCATTATATAGGTACTTATCTACAAATCTTTGTGAGTTATGCAATCCAATCGTAGTGTGTTAAAATTTAAAATATCTCTATAAGCTTATTAGCTGCGGCCCGGGGCTTCACTCCGTGAGAATTTTGAAATATAGAGAGCATGAGCATAGTAAAATAGGTATACGTTGGACGGTAGTTCAGTTCCAGTGATCCAGTACCTACTTAAATAAAATTAGCAGTTACCGATGCCTCAGGATGCACAGGGGGTGAAGTTGACAGTTTGGGTTTTATTAATTTGCGTGATTTTCTGGAGTCAGAACTACCGCTCATTATGAAGTAATCATTGTATATAGGTACTTTAAATAAAATAATTAGTTTTTAAAACTGAAACTACAAAAAATTTGAAGGCTGACAGACGTTGAAGTTTTGTGTCTCCAACTAAAACGATTAAAATTAAAAAGTCATAAAATTATCTACATAATAAAAACGAGATAGCTGACTTTATACTAGGTCAAGTTTGTATGTGTTTTTTACTGAGATTGAGTTTTGATCAGACTTAAATACTCTTTATTTATATCAATTTCTGTGGTTTTGATGAGGTGAGGAAATGAGGCCCATCCACAGACATAAAAAAAATTTACTTCTGTGGGCCCATCCAGATAATTTTTTCGTACAATTCATAGGTACTAACAAATAAAAGGCGTTGTAACATTCTTGTTTAACTTTTATTGCATTATTTAATAAAGAACATTATAATTTGTTTTCTTTTACAGCTTATGAATGAAGATACATACACAAAATTCATGAAAACAAAGAATTGAATTGTGAATAATGTCAGAGGAGCTAACAATGGCTTAGAGTGAAAACCTCGGATGTTTCTTTTAAAAACTGTAAGGTATCCGAGGTTTTCACTCTAAGCTATCGATAACTGGGCATTGGTGAAGACTGTTGGCTTCGGGTACTATGTTATAAATCAAAACCCTTGGGTACCAAAATCTTATTGATACATGATTTATTCATGACACTTAGAAGCTAAATAAATACATGTCTCATAAAATGGTTTTCACAAACACCCGCATTTGGTTCTGGTGGTGGTATTCATAAGATGTTAAATAAACCTATGAGTAATCATCATCTTCCTCATCCTCAGTTTTGAGTCCAGATGGTGGAGGTACATACGGCTGTGGGGCTCCCTCTGGTACAGCAAGGCCTTGCTGCTGCAGCAACAACCATTGTTGCTGGTCTTGCTTAGCTTGTTCTTCTCGAGCCTGTCACATACAAGACATTTGACCCATCAGAAAACTTTTCATACCCACAAATGAACAAAATTTTATAGTAATTATTAAAATCCCAGTTTTGTTTGCAATTTCAAAGTAAAACAACTAGTTTCGGTTTCATTTAGTGCCAACTAAAAGATAATTCTCAAGGTGAAGAATGTGGACAGCCCTGTGCCATAGCAGATCCAACACTGCTTATCAACCAGAAATAGCCATGTTATACACGAGTGTTATATTTTAATTATGATGTATTTATCTCATCTTGTTATTATTGAATTAAAAATAAATAGGTACCCTGGCAAATAACTCTTGTTGTTGTCTCAGTAATTCTTCTTCTGGTATTCCCAAATTTTCAAGTCTGGTACTCTGCCTCCTCCTTTTTGCAGCTACGGCTTTACAGTCCTTCAAAACAGCTTCGGCTTCTAGTGTGTAGTCATTGAAACCTAATCTATCCAGAGCTGCAAATTAAGAAAATTTTAAGACATGTCATATGCAGAACGAGAACTTGGTTGCCTTAATTATCCAAAATTATTGGACATGGCTTTAATTTCAATGTTCAAATCTAATACCTACAAGGGTTTATGACTATTGTTTAATAGATATTGTACACAAAGCGGGTGAATGCTAAGTATACAAATAAACGTAGGAAGAAAATAGATACATGCCTATAAGAACATGCTCTGCGTTAATTGTTTTCTTATTATTTTGATTACAAACTTCATTAGCTTCAGAACTGAGCAAATGAATAAACTCGGTGCAACAATTTAATATGAGTTCTCTTGACTCGAAAGCAACTCTAACTGAAGGTACCAATTCCTTAATCATTTTATTAATACTGGCTCTTGGTAATGTCAATTCGTCTTCTTCAGATGGTGGAGGACACAGTTCACGTTCTGGACTTCCCATGATAAATTATTAGTAAATAATACTTGTATTAAAATAAAGTTATTTTAATTTTATTCAGCACGAAAACAAGACGTGATTTGTTTGTTGACAGACGACAGCAGTGGAGACCAAGTGGAGACTATGACAATTGACAGTGACAGTTCAATGAATCTCAGTTCAATTCATGGAAGTAATAAGTACTTTGTACAAAGTACTTATTACTTCCATGGTTCAATTATATCAATATTTTTTTAAATTTTCCTCTTTTACCACAGAAGTAAATTTTTTTAAATATAAGCAGAAGGAACACAAATTTCACACACACACTGATGATATTTGACAATATTTGCATCCTGTTCATGATAAGGACTGTCACATAACTCTGTCCCTTTCCTTCCTTAGCATTGCAATGTATTGCAACACGAACCACTACACTGAAAGATTTATCATCCAAGCCGGATTTTTCATGCGAAATGATCCTTAACTGTCATATTTGTTGTGTTGTCACAGTTGTCATAAATATTTAAAATTATTTTTTACTGTTTTGTGCTTTTAAACTCAATAGAAATGATAAAAATGCAACGTGTACAATATGTGGAAGTGTTTCATAAAAAAATATTCGTGGAATATCGTTCCTTCGGTAAGCAATACATGTTTTTTGACGTGCCCAATGATAATATACGATTTCGTGTTATTTTTGAAACAATAACCATTATTAGACTTTTGAATGCTATTTATCAGCAATAGTATTATTTATTTTATAAAGTAGTGTATTAATTATAACCATTTCATAAGAAATACTACAAGTAATTTAATAATTTCGTAAATAGCATAGATCATTTGACAGATCCAATTTTGTTTACTATGGCTGGGCCGAATCAAGGCAAATATACGAATTTAGTACCTATTCTATAAAAATCTCAGGAATTCTTTCTTGAAGATTAAAATGCACATTTTATAAAAATACTGACAGTGAATTTTATTTCAGGACAAGGAAAATATGCCAGAAAATAATACCTCAAGAAAGAGAACTGTTATGGGTAGTATTTCTCTTACGTACTACGAGTACCAGGACAGTGAATGGACGCCAGCAACCATTAACATCATTGCAATGTTTCATTGCACGTGATTTTTAATAATTTAAAATAAATTTTATTGATTTAATGACTAGTATTTTTTTCCCAAAAGGGATAGAATTTCCCATCGTAAAAAGCTGATGCAGATCCGTCCGCATACCGCGCACGGCTTAAGATTCAGCGTCTCAAAATTTTTGGTTTTGCTACTGTACCGAATATAATTAATTATCTTAGATCCGACCCTGTATTCTGTCGTTGTGTGAATAATAATCTTAGTGTGTGTTTTTGCCATGCAATTTCAAATGACATGTTCAGTCTGCTTACTATTATTATATGTCTGTGTCTTTTACCCACAGAAGTAATTTTTTTTTTAATATAAATTTTTGGTTTTGCTACTGTACCGAATATAATTAATTATCTTAGATCCGACCCTGTATTCTGTCGTTGTGTGAATAATAATCTTAGTGTGTGTTTTTGCCATGCAATTTCAAATGACATGTTCAGTCTGCTTACTATTATTATATGTCTGTGCTTTTACCCCGCTTTTCCGACCGAATGAAAAACCGGAAGTGAAGCGGGAAAAGAACCAGTATGTAACCAACATATATTTCCATAGAGAATAGAGATTCAATGTTCGTTCGTTCCTTCTTGTCTCTGCTTTGATGGCTGTATGGGCTTTAGATCCCTTTGCCTTTCCTCACGGACAAAGAAACCAAAAAAATTCTGCTCCCTTTTGGTTCCGTTCTTTTGTTTGTGGATCAGTCATCAAAAAACAGTGAGGTTCTACAATCTAAAAAATAAATTGTCCAAAAATTTACATCATCCAAAAATTACAAAAATGGCAGAGTCGGATGTAGTGGATTTGGATTTAACAATTGAAGATTTAATTCCCAAAAGTCCAGAAAGGTAATTACATTTTGTAACTTTCTACTTTTGTCTCGCTGATCCTTTACCAAATACTAATAAAATATACGTCCAACTGTTATTTTAGAATATTTAATTACCTTTATTACATATAGTAAATCACATAAATGCGATTGTTATTTGTAAAATTCTTTGGAGTACCTTGACATTTGACCCACTTGTAGGTAGGACAGTGTGGGTTGAATGCTTGACACATTGGTTGGTGGTTGATAAATTAATTATTATTCTCTTGTTTAGATTGGCAGAAGAAAAAAAGGAAAGTGGCAATCATTTGTACAAATTTAAAAATTACAAAAGTGCACTGGCTATGTATGATGAAGCAATTAAACTATGTCCTGAAAATGCTGCCTACTATGGCAACCGATCTGCCTGTTACATGATGCTGGGCCTGTACAAAAAAGCCCTTGAAGATGCTCAGAAAGCTGTCTCGCTGGATCCAACATTCACCAAAGGCTACATTCGTATTGCTAAATGTTGCATTGCTTTAGGTACAGTTATTTTATTATAGGTAGTGTAAGAAAATGTTTTCCTCAACCCAACAGGCCTATAACATCACAAAATTTTTGTTTTCCTATCTTGAATACTTCCTTGACTCTAAGGGACACTAAACATGGAATAAAACTACATAACACCTAAATACCAAATTTCATTAAAATCTGTTTAACTTAATTTATTCACTCAAATGAATTTGTTTGAATAAAATGATTCACAAAGGAAACTATTTATATGATGTTTTATCACAAGTTTTGTTACCTTTATAAAGTCTGTTGTAGAGGGTAAACAGAATTTTAGTATGTCTAATCACCCTAATTGCTTACGTGAACATCACAGAATTCACCACAGAAATTGGAAAATTTTCCTTAGTTTTGAACACTATTGAAATGTGTTCAAAAACCAGAGAAGTGAGAATTCGCATGGAGAGGGTTCTGTACAATGCCAATTATTATAGGTTTTCCTGTAATCTTCTTCTTAGTTGGTCACTCTTATTAGAGTGGTCATGGTTGTGCAGATGGTGCTGGTATGGGATCTCCTGTACTGCCCGTCCCCTGGGCGAAGGTTGCTGCTTTTGCAATGGCTCTCCACCTTTCCTGGAATCTATAAGCAATGAACTATATTTAAAAAAAAAAAAAAAAAATACACTGCACATCTGTGTTTGGGCAATAAGATTACACCATCCTACCAAAAGGGTTGTTGCACAAATGTATGGGGAGCCGGCTATATCATGAGCACCTATCTGAACTTTTAATTTTTGGGTCAGTATCAATGCCTTATAAGTATATCCGATAAATTCGTAGCCTTTCTATGGTACATTTATTCAACAAAATCGTAATGAAGGTTAGGCGAGTTCCGCCAAAATGACCGACACTCATTATGATTTGACGTTGACACGCTTCATTTGACAGTTCCTAATTCCGGTATGGTCAAAAATGTACTTTTATTACATACGTGCCCGCGGGAAAGAATTGTTTATTTTATTTATTGTTCATTGTGAAATACACATATATTTTTGTGATGTTGCATGTAACATGTGTTTGGAACATTTACTTTAATTATTTTTTTAAAATATAATGAAAATATCGAGCATTGTATCTGATTTTCTGTATCATAATTTCTGAACATACGTACGGGCGCCATGTCAGTATCGCCATTATACGATATTAAGCGATATTAAATGTATTTTTGTACCATAACAAGATCACGAAAAAACAAATATATGATGGTCTTAATCGGTTTTTGATATTATTTCTGATTTTTGGGGAACTGCTCATGATATAGCCTGCTATGCAACATGCCCTTTCACCTGATTTGGTCCAATTGGTGACAAGGATGAACAGACAGACACACAAGTGATCCTATAAGGGTTCTATTTTTTATTACGGAACCCTAAAAATTGAATGTATTTTGCTGTCAATAAGTCGGGTCCCTAATTGGAATCAATTAAATTATAAAACATCAGAAAAGATTTTATTGAATTTTATAGGTGATTTGTCCGGGGGGGAGCAGGCAGTGGCCCGCGCAAGTGAATTAGGCGGCGCGGAGTGTGCAGCGAGCGAGCGACGCGCACTCGAGTCGTTGCGGCGCCTGCACGAGGACGCGCAGCGCGCCATGGAGGCCGGCGACTTCCGCCGCGTTGTGTTCTGCATGGACCGCTGCCTCGACTACAGCCCTTCTAGCTCCAAGTGAGTCATCTTATTACACAACTGACCAAAAAAGGAGTGTTATGTTTTCAGGGTTCATGTATGTAAGTTTTAATTACACCATAAGTTAATTTCCTTGGATTCCTCCGAGTGACATAGGCTATGTAAGTTGTCAGTGTTTTTTATTTTTAAATAATTAGCTTGTTTACTTTTGGGGATGTCAGCACAAGCATCTGAAGGGCGATCAGTCCTCATACTGGGAACATTTCACCCAGTGAGTAATGGTACAGTACAATACAAAATTCTTTTTTGCGCACTAGCAATACATAGTAGTTATACATAAAGTAATGTCGATTTAATAGCTTTGATGTCGTCGTCTTTACCTGCATGAATATTGCTTTCCTGGAAACATGCCGATATTTTTCCAATAAATATATTCTAATTCGTTAGTTTATCTATTATAAAAGATTGTTTCTCTTTACTAGGTATTAGTTCAGTATAAAAAACATGTTTTTTTTTTAAACCTGACTCGTCCCACTGCTGGGCAAAGGTCTCCCCCATTTCCTTCCAAACTTGTATATCCATTGCAAATTCCATCCATTTCTTTTCAAAATATCTTAAATCGTCACTGCCGTCGCGTGGCAATGCCGCCAGCATAATGTTATATTTTTGACCGAGCGAGCGAAGCGAGCGAGGGCTATAATTCAAGTTGGGGCGAAAACAACATTGTTTGTATGTATGTATGTAAGTTTGTATGTATGTATGTATGTATGTTTGTTCCGCGATAACTCTCGAACCGTTGAATTAATTTCGATGATATTCAGAATACGTGTAGCAACTATCCATAGAATTTTTAAGTTCGTTGCGCAACAAAATCGGTTCAGCCGTTTTAGAGAAATACGCATTTTTATGAAAATAAATATTCCTCTATAACTTTTGAACCGTTAATCAGATTTGGATGAAACTTCACAAATCACGAGATAGTATCACTATTTTTCTCATGTATACTGTATATCAAAATTGTTTCACCAGTTTTAAAGATATTGAATTAAAACATGAATCGTTCATTTTCGTATCAGCGACATCTAGTGACATTTTTGTTCATGTATTTATGTTCCGTGATAATTATCAAAACGTTGAATTAATTTCGTTGATATTAGGAATGCGTGTAGCAAGTATTCCTAGAACTTTTAAGTTCTTTGCGCATCTTTTATTATAGAGATATTGAGTTAAAACATGAATCGTTCATTTTCGTATCAGCGACATCTAGTGACATTTTTGTACACGTATTTATGTTCCACGATAACTTATCAAAACGTAAAATTAATTTCGTGGAATGCGTGTAGCATTAATTTCCCACGGGAACAGTGCTTTTTCCCGGGATGAAAGGTACGGTGGGCCACATAGAAAACCTGAGACCGCTGCACCTGAAATACGATCTACTATAGAATATTGGTTCAGTATATAAAGCGTGAAGAGGTAACAAACAAACAAACTCACTTTCGCATTTATAATATTAGTATCACGACATTTTCCCTTACGGGGTAGATTCATCTAGCCGTTATACGTAGGTATTTTAGTGAAAATAAATATTTCTCTATAATTTTGTAACCGGTAATGATATTTGGATAAAATTTTTCATTTTTTGAGATGAGTATTGCTATATTTCTCATTTATATTGAACCAGCTTTCGCCCGCGGCTCTGCCCGCGTAAATTTTCCACGGGAACCATGCCTTTTCCCGGGATGAAAGGTACCCTATGTCCTTCTCCGTACTACTAACTATGTGAATGCGAAATTTCAGGAAGATTGGTTCAGTAGATAAAGCGTGAAGAGGTAACAAACAAACAAACTCACTTTCACATTTATGAATATTAGTTAGGATTAGGATATCAAAATTGTTGAAACAGTTTCTGTGATATTGAGCTGAAACCTGAAACGTGACCAAAAATGACTGTAATGTTTTCAGAAACAGTTATATTCTCCTTAGATGAAGCTCGGGCATGTATACTCGATTATAAATCACTTACTTTGGATAAAGTAGACGTGGACATTGGCGTAAAAGAGTTGGTAGCCGGATCTACATACGTAGCTCTTTCGAGATCAAAACGGTTTACAGATATTATATTTGATCCAGGTTTTGATTATACCCGCTTGGAAAAAATTAAAAAAATTAAGTTGTTGTAGCTCAGAATAGATAAAGAAAGAAGGTTGGAAAATCTGTTCTCTTCAACCGAGCAATAACTGAATAATGTAATGCGTTGCGCATTACATTTTTGTTTTAACAGAATCCCGTATTTTACTGAAAATTCAAATTGGTTCAGTAAATTTACGTTCTCATATTTTTAAAATAATAATCGCGAGGTCTAAGTTCGCGGCGAACCACTAGTAATAAATAAAAATTAACTTGTTACTTGTTAGTTAAAATATTAAATTTAGAGATTATAAAAAAAATGTTTTAAATATGGAGTTAATTTGTTAAATATTTTAAAGTTCATAACACATAAAATAAAAATGCAAATCTTCACTTGGATTGTTATTTATTATTTTTATATCCTAAGTTGGCACATATGGTGCTAGCTCATACAAAATGAGTCAGTCATATACACAATAACCCTAGTAAAGAAAGCTATTGAACATGGTTGACTGAAACTATATTGCAATATGATCAAATTGAAACAATGTTTGGCATTGTCTGTTGTCAGTTTTATATGTTTATTATTGTCAATAAAATCTCATGATGTATTTGTCTATACAGGGACAAGCTCACAAAGGCGGAATGTTTGGCGTTGCTCGGGCGTTGTCAGGAAGCACAAGAAATTGCGAATGATTCTTTACGATTTGATAGTCTGGATGCCGAGGCCATTTACGTTCGCGGTCTTTGCCTTTACTTTGAGGTATGAATAGTACGTTGAAAACAAATTTAAATATTAATATTAAGAAATGAGATTTACTAAGAGTATTATTATTTTAAATTTTCATTTGTAAAGATTATAATGATTCTAGCCGCGCCCCGGGGCTTCGCTCCCGTGGGAATTTCAGGATAAAGAGTACCCTATGTGCTATTCCTGGTATTTTTCTACCCGTGTACCAAATTTCATCGAAATCCGTCCAATAGATTTTGCGTGATTGAGTAACAAACATCCTTACAAATTTACAAACTCACATCCAAACTTTCGCATTTATAATATTAGTAGGATTTCCACCCTGTAAAGGATTGGGATATGAGGTACCTATTTTGTATGCCTGTACATATTTCAGGATAAAGATGACCAAGCATTCAAGCATTTCCAACAAGTTCTGAGATTGGCACCTGACCACAAGAAGGCTATGGAAACATACAAAAGAGCTAAGTTGTTAAAACAAAAAAAGGAAGAAGGTAAAGGCTTTTATTCTATTAAAGTTAAAGTAGCTGTAGTTAAGTGAAATACGTGACGACTAAACGAAAATCGGCACTGTCCTTTGTACTCATAATACCAGGGATATTATGCAAAAATAATAAGAAGTAAAATTTTGTAACTAAAAACTTTGGCCTTTAGTTAGTAGATATCTAAATATCATACACATAGTATCTGTGATGTTATTACTATTCAGTCATATTTAGAAGTCTTGTTTACATTTAAGCTAAACAAGAGAGTGGACATGTAAAACATCAAAAGTATGTTTTGTATTTGTAATATTATAAACAAATAAATACGGTCTCCCATTAAATACGGTCTTATTAAGTATATGTCTGTCATCTCCCTTGAATTTTATTTCAAATATAATTTTATTTAATTTTCAGGTAATGAAGCATTCAAAATGGGACGATGGCATCAAGCCCTGACTCTATATAACGAAGCGTTGAACATCGACAAAAACAACAAGGCTGTTAACGCTAAACTGTATTTTAACAAAGCTACTGTTTGCTCCAAACTTAACCAAACTAAAGAAGCAGCTGATGCTTGCACCGCCGCGCTCGAGCTTGATGAGAACTATGTCAAGGTAAAGGGTTATAATATAAATATTACATACTAGCTGTCGCCCGCGGCTTCGCCCGCGTGAGTTTCGCTTAGATGAAAAATCTCTCTTGGAGCTTTTCATCAGATGTTCCAGATCTTAAATTTTTATACGTCAGCAGAAAATGCTCATCAGGTTGAACGATTTTTGCTAAGGCGCCATTTCCATATATGTTATAGTGTAGCTGGTCTCTTGGAGCTTTTCATCAGATGTTCCAGATCTTCAATTTTTATACGTCGGCAGAAAATGCTCATCAGGTTGAACGATTTTGTTAAGGCACCATTTCCATATTACTTATAGTTTAGCTGTTCCGTTATGGTTCTTCATCAGGTGTTCCAGTTTTTCAAAATGAATTATAGCCTATATGTTGCCCAGGCTTAATAGCTATACAACAAAAAAGTTTCATTCAAATCCGTCCAGTAGTTTTTGCGTGAAACGCGTACATACATACAGACAGACAGACAGACAGACAGACAGACAGACAGACAGACAGACAGACAGACAGACAGACAAGAAATTCCAAAAATTTTTTTTTGCTTTCTATTGTTCTTTTTAGGTCTCCCTCTATCCATTTCAGTCAAAAATATTAAATGTACAGACAAAATATTTTTACTGTTTTATTATATGTATAGATTAGCCGCGCCCCGGGGCTTCGCTTTCGTGAGAATTGTGCTATTATTTTTGGTATTTTTCTACCCATATACTAAATTTCATGGAAATCCGTCCAGTAGATTTTGCGTGATTGAGTAACAAACGTCCACACAAACTCGCATCCAAACTTTCGCATTTATATAAAATTCTTTTATTATTGACTGAAGTGACTGACAAAAAACGCACAGTCAAAACTACAAGGCGTAGGAAGCTGAAATTTGGCATGTACGTTCCTTAGGGAGTGCAGGGGAGCACTAAGAGAGGATTTCCCGAAATTCCCGTTCCTATCTATTTCATATTTATTCACTCAAATTTTTAAGCATGATGGGATATCTTTGCCGAAATCAAGAAATATTTTTTATCCACTTGAAAAATTGTTACAGCAACCTCTAGGGTTGCTGAATTTTTCAAGAATTTCCAAGAATGTTTTGTGTTATTATTATTAGCTTTATTTCCACTTTTTTTTTTATTTCTAATTATCTTCATTTATACAGGGTGTAAATACATGTCCGACATAGCCGTTACGTATGCATAGGGTACCCCAAATAAAGTCACTTCAGAGTAAAAATTTGACCGGGAAAAATAATTAATAAATTAGATATCAAAAAAAAAATAAATAATCGAAATCAGTGTATAGCGAACAGTGACATAAGATCGCGGCCCGCGGCCGGGCCCCGCTCGTGGCATGGCAGCCAATCACAACGCGCTATCGCTCGCGCGTGGAAATGACGGAAATGACAAACGTACGTACCTACCTACTACAACAACTTAATGTACCTACCCTTTTAACTACTTTGTGGTAATGTGTACGCAAGTATGCATGTACACATGTACAGTAAACCGCAAACCAAAGTAAACTAACATTGTAGGCTTTGATAATTTTGCACAACTCCAAAATGGTCAACGATTGTCATGGTGAATTTTGACTCACTGTACAACGCACACTAAGAATCGAGAATCCGTTACGTCGCATGTCTACCCACCCCACAGACTCGCTAGGAAAAACCTACCCTAGGCTACTAAGTTTTTGTATGTTTTGTACAGTGGCCCGTGCCTTTTGTAGGGGCTAACGTTAACGTAGGTAAGCGAGGTACTTACCTACACGTAGTCTTCTTCACGTATGGGCCTCTCGACTCGGAGAAGATACTGCTCAAACTGCCTCCCTTCCTCGCGGAGGCACATTCGAGCGCGGTGCAGGCAGTTTGCATGCATCAGCTCCAAAATGCCCTCGCGCAGCGAACGCTGCTTCAGCTCTTCGAAAACCGCGATTATTTTAGCTCTCATCGTATCTGCATCCATACAGGGGCGATCGAATACCCTGTCCTTGACATAGCCCCACAAAAAAAAGTCAAGCGGCGTCAAATCCGGAGACCTTGCCGGCCAAGCCTGGGGGCCATAGCGTCCGATCCATCGGCTGCCAAACAAAAAGTTGAGGCATTCTCGCACTGGTCTTGTGGTGTGGGATGGTGCCCCATCATGCTGGAACCAGGGAAGTTGCGACAGTGGTGTGTCTTCGTCAAAATCCTCGGCAAAATCAGAAATTGGACCATTTACATGGTCCAGGTAGGCGGGTCCGTCCATCCTTGACGGTAAAAAATACGGGCCGAGGATTTGGTTTCCCACGATCCCTGCCCAAACATTCCACTTCCAGCGTACTTGGAATCCAGACTCCTGTATTTGATGGGGATTCTCACGACTCCACCAGTGCGAGTTCCTTCGGTTCCACATCCCGTTATTTGTGAACGTACTCTCGTCCGTAAACAAAATTCGAGATGTGAATCCAGGATTATCCTCTTCTCTTTGCAAAAGCCACCGACAGTACGCCATGCGGCGTGCTGCGTCACCAGGCACGAGGGCTTGCACTCTGTGTATCATGTATGGCCGCTGCCGGTCTCTTCGGAGGACTTTCCAGACCGTCATGTGAGACACGAAGTGCCGTGCACGATGCCCGCGTCGTCGACGCAACACGCGGGCTGCTGTTCGTGTTCCCAGTGTAGGATTTGACGCTACCACTTCCAAAATCGCTTCTCCGGCTTGTGGGGCTATCTGTTGACCGCGTTCTGTTGATGCAGATGGTACGATGGGCTGGTTCTCGCGAACTCGATAAACAGCGTTTAAAATAACGCGAGGGTTTCGGGGCTGGTGCGCGTTTGGGTGCCGAATGCCATAAAGCCGTAGGGCTTCATTCGTGTTGCCCTCGGCTATGCCGTAACAAAAAATCATATTTAGGTATTCCGCCGCAGAATAGTGGAACGGCATTTTGTCAATAACACAAACACAAAAATACACAACAAAAGCACAGCACAACACCACGATACAACACGACGAACAGCCCAAACCTGATTAATCCAGGAATTAGGTACTCCAAAGTTTCTCTACACTTCAAGAACGCGCGCGACCGACTTACTAAACTAAAAAACTAGCCTACCGAAAAAAGTTGGCACATTTCTTTAAGGTTGGTTTACATTGTACACTTTACATACATGTGAAGTTTAGCTAAAACTAAAAATTTTAATCAAAGTTCAAAATTTTTGTTATTGCTCCGATATGTTATTAAACAACTTAATTACAAAAAGCAAGTTTTCAAGTTTAATTATTTGTCTTGTGAATTATGTTATGTTAAATGATAATCTTCATCATTACCTACTAATGTATTTGCACCTTTATTTACCGACAAAGGCGCTTAGGGAAGACCGCGTATGATCGCTCGTGTGCGTGCGCCATCTGTCTTGCAGTGCAGTACAACTTTTTTCGCTTAATGTATTTTTTATTGAATACTTTCTAACTTACATTTTTAACTACTTCAGTGTCAAGTTGAAATGAAATGAAAATGATTTTATTTAAATGGGCTAAAAATTGCCCTTTTAAATCGTCGTATACTTGTTTTTTAATTCGCTTTCCTAACTACTAGAATGTCTGATCAGATCGACGGCGTTCGTTCTTAACAGTCGCACGAAAGCATTTGCCTATTCTGCTTTGTAGAAGTAGTATTATTACTCTGTGTAAGAAGTAAGGAAAGCCCCATGTTCTTTTACGTATGTTCTTTTACCTGTATGGAAATATTACATGCCTTGTGATAAAGAGATGGTCGAGATCCGTTAAATGCAAATTGCTAAACTATTTTTACTAGGCGTTAGGCCGTCTCAATTTGCATGAAAAAATAAAGTATCATTATCTTTTTAAAAGATGACGCAATCAGTAGATCTGTACAATTATTTGGTTTCATGATTCGTAAAATGTTTATGAAACTGTAGTTACATGCTGTAACACTAAGGTAAAGTTTATTTTTCCCAAGAAGCAATTTACAATTCTCCTGTAAATTTATTTGCAGCAACGTTTTTATTTCTTTCGTTTTGCTACAAACATTTGTTTTAGATAAAAATAACAGGAAATAAGCGATTAAATAAGTAGAGGCCAGGAGTTCGTAGGTTAATTTTAATAAAAAAAATTATTACTAGGTACTGAACTGTAACTACAGATCTTGTGAAAATTTTAACTACTTACGAATTTCTACCTTCTTCTCTCAGCCGAAAGACGTCCACTGTTGGATAAAGGCCTCCCCAAGGATTTCATCCATGGAGGGTTTTGCCGTAATCGCCACGCTTGGCAGGCGGGTTGGCGATCGCAGTGTGATGGCATATTACTCGGAAAGATGCTGCTGCCCATCCTCCGGTGTTTTAAATCCCTTAGTCGCCTCTTACGACACCCACGGGAAGAGATGGGTTGGTGCTATTCTAGGGCCACACCACAGGCCATACGAATTTCTACCTACAGTTAATTTATTTATGTATTTATTTAACTTATCACAAAAAAGTAAAAGGTGGACTTAAAGCCTGGGGCTTTTTCTACCAGTCAACGAACTGGATGATGTAGACACAGTAACGTGTAGCAAGTAGTGCAAAAAGTTCATGCGATACAGCCTGGCATACAGGCCGACGGGAAACAGTCATTCTCTCTCATCTGAGCGGTTGCATCCTCAGCTGAAATGCTTCGGAGACCGTGTCCGCTTTTCTGCTTGCTCTTCACTTTGTACGATCCTCGGATACGAGTCTACTTAACATCATCAAGCCACCCTTTTTTGGAAATTTTGCCTTCTGCTAGGGTCCGGTGGTGGCGGCATAGCCAGACATTTGTTCCATGTAATTTGTAAGTTTACGCAAGCCGTACCAACTTAGGTGACTTGCAGTTTCTCTGCTATGTCATGGACATGGAGGCTGCCACGAATACGGAAGTTTCTCAGAAGGAAAGCTGACGATAATGTGTCTTGAAGTAGGTATCGTGTCAATGACACTGCGGGGGGCGGTGTTGTGCGGGCGGCAGGCGGCCCCCACGACTAATCAATCAGCTGTGTGAGTGAACGCGTATGCGGGCGATGGACACTATTCATTACTTGTTTTAAACTTTAGCTTTAGTTTTGATGGGGAATTCTTTAGAATTTTAATGATGTTTCTTTGCATGAAATAACGGTTACATGATAAATTTTACAAATCTGCTAAAAAATGAAAATTTTCTATTCAACTTTGAACCTCATTATCTCGGAAACTACTAATTTCCCAGGCATGGTTTCTTGGGGAAAAATGTTCATATTGATGGGGAGATTACGTGGGTTTCGGCTATGTCGGAGATATAATTACACCCTGTATATTATTTAAAATTCAAAAATTTTATTATTTGCTGATGTGTGGTCCCTTGTGGGAAAGCCTCCTCCATCTTTTTCCATTTTTGTTTGTCTGACGCAAGTGTCATCCATTTATTTCCTGTTATCTCCTCTATGTCATCAGACCATCTTTTCTTTGATTTCCTTGCTTTCCTTTTGCCTGTAGGGCCATGCCATTTTGTTATTTGGTCTTTGTACCTTGACAGATGTGCGGCCCATTTCCATTTAAGTCTTGTGAAACTAATATATGAAACGAAACCGTGTATGGTGTTCTATTTAGGCTCTACTTCGTCGCGCCAAATGCTACACCGAACTGGGTGAATTCGAAGATGCTGTGAAGGATTATGAGAGGCTGTACAAGATCGACAAGAGTAAAGAGAACAAACAGTTGCTGCAAGAAGCCAAAATGGCGCTGAAGAGATCCAAGCGCAAGGACTATTACAAAATCCTCGGAGTCGATAAATCAGCATCAGAAGATGATATCAAAAAGGCATACAGGTACATTTTGGAGATCTATTTTATCAAACAAATGTTATTTAGAAATCTGTGCATAAGCGTGATTTTTTAATTGTAAATTCTCGACAAGTACGGGTCCATATTGCGTAAGAAAGATTTAAAAGATATTGATTTTTTTTAGTTTTTTTAGAAATCTGACTTTATGGTAAAGTCTACTAAATATAATCTTCTCTTCTTTCGCTGTTCACTTCGTCCATTGCAGGACATAAGCCTCCTCTAATGCACGCCAAGCTTCGCGATCTTTTGCAGTTCTTCTCCACAATGGGCCTTTAATTTTGGCGATGTCATCGCTCCAACGGGAAGCTGGTTTGCCCTGCTTTCTTCGCCCCATCCACGGCCGCCAGTCCAGTAATTTTTGGCCCCATCTTCCGTCCTCCCTTCGGCTTATGTGACCTGCCCCATTTCCACTTCAGAGTAGCTACCCTTCTTGCTACATCGGTAACTTTTGTCTGTCTTCTGATTTCGGTGTTCCGCACTCTGTCTCTAAGGGGAATGCCGATCATGGCTCTTTCCATAGCCCGTTGTGTCTTTGACTTTTAATCTGTGCGTAGATTTTGCAGTAATTTTAACCCTACTGCAAAATCCTTATCTGGAATCCGATTTTGCAGTAGGGTTAAAATAAAATAAAATGTTTTTCATTTCTCATGCTCAGAAAGTGCTTATTTGTGCAGGATATAGGCTGCACAAAATCGAATTTTGTGCACAAGGGCATTAACGTATATCTACTCATAAATGTATGTTTATTATGGCAAAGAAAATGAACCATACAGACAAACACAATAAGAAGTTCATAGATAGAATTTGTTATTTTATACTATTTACTTTAATTTATTTGCCTTATGTGTTTTTAAGACATAAACAATATTACAATTACATCTCTAATCCAAAATCTAAATATATTTGTAATTGTTAGTATAGATCTTCACAAATATTTATCAGCAACAAGCTTCGTCAAAAACTATAAAATTACACTAAACTATATTAAAATTATTTAGTTAATTTAAGAAAATTATTATTACAAAATTAATTTAATAATAAGCTGTATAGGTCTGCAGCCCAAGCCTAATATCAATGTAGTAAGATATAAAAAAATAAAGCGGCGGGAAACAGCTATTGTTTTTTCGTGCGTTTACAGTTATATTTCCTCGCAATCGAAGTGAAAAGCAGAGTTTATAACTCGTCCACAAAACGATTTTTACCCGAGATAGTAATATCGTTTTGTGCACTTGTAAAATCTACTATTGTTTCACGACAACTATTACTTACATGACGCTTTATCGTAATGGCGTTGTGTATATAATGTGTTTGCGTGTGGTCAGGAAGCGAGCGCTGGTGCACCATCCGGACCGGCACGCCGGCGCGCCCGACACCGAGCGCCGCGAGCAGGAGCGCCGCTTCAAGGTACGACTACGACAACACTTATGGTCCATTTATTCATAATAGGGGACCGGACAACTTTTTTTTTTGACGCTTCTTTGAAATATCTCACATTAATAGAATTATCAGCAAAAGAATCACATCCATAACCAAAGTATTTCCCAAGATATAGCAAAAAATAATTCACATTTTTAAGCGATTTTTGGGCGATACCAAAACGCCCCTAACTAATCGTGCATTCATATGACGTCACGCGTAGAAAATGGACTTTCCCTAAAAGTTTGAACTCTAATAAATCCGCTCAGGAGAATAAATTTGTGCTGAAAAGTCGCAAAATGTGTTTAATTATATGTATTCTATCATAAAATAACATATTTTTAACAATTCTCATACCTTGGCCGGTCCCCTATTGTCTTATCATGTAAACAATCTCCACAGTACTTTTTGTTAAATTTCGTTGAAAATAAATCAAGTATTAGTTCAAACCTTAACATTCTAAAGTAAAACATTTATTAACCACGAAAGTAATTTTCTAAAAATTCTATTTTAATTTATATTGTTGTAAAATCATAAAAAGACATGATAAGATTGTTTACATAATAGGACGGGTCTCTAATGATTGTCATAAAAATATTTGTAATAATATAGTTCGAAATAATATTTTTTCACATAATCATAATTAATATAAATTAAAAATAAAATAATGTTTTTTTAAATAATTTTCATAACATAATTGTTTTGTAATAAATACAAATTATCATAAACATAAATAATCATAATATAATTTAATCATAATAGTAATACTCATAATGTACAGAGAAAAGAGAACTCATAATGTAGGTACGGATGCACTCAGAAAAAAAGGTAAGATTTGTTAAGTTTTTGTTTTTTTGTTGTTTATGTTCGCGGCTTAGGGGTGGCCCAAGGGCCACCCCCGCCGCACCCTAACCTATACTAGTTTTTGTGTCAACTTAATGTGAAATAGGTATAATCAAATTTTACATAATGTCTTCAAATGTTATCAACAAAATAAAAGATGAACAAAATAAAAAAGAAACTATGTTTATGACAATAACAATTATGACAAATCCATTATGATAAACCATTTTATAAAAAAAATCTGTATGACAATGTATGATTATGACTACACAAATATTATTACAATAAATATTATTTGAATAAAATATTATGATAAAAAAATTATGAAAAAGGCAAACCATGACAAACCATATTATGATTATTAACCTTATGAGAAATGAAAGGATCCCAATAGGACAATTATGAATAAATTGACTTTAGATACTTTCATTTTATTACACGACTGACCAAAGAAGTAGTGTTAAAGTCCATTAATTCATAATTGTCCTATTATGTAAACAATCTTACCATGTCTTTTTATGATTTTACAACAATATAAATTAAAATAGACCTTTTAGTAAATTACTTGCGTAGTTAATAAATGTTTTACTTTAGAATGTTTAGGTTTGAACTAATATTTGATTTATTTTCAACAAAATTCAACAAGAAGTACTGTGAAGATTGTTTACATAATAGGACAATTATGAATAAATGGACCATACGTTCTCAGGGTTCATGTATGTTTGTATGTATGTAAGTTTCTGAACGGCTTAACAGATTTTGATGTAAGAGGTATTTTTAGATTTCTTATATTTCTCCGAGTGATATAGGCTATGTGAGTTGTCAGTCGTTTTTTATTTTTTAATAATTAGCTTGTTTTTCTCTACTATTTAATAGCCGGAGTTCGGAGCTTCATTCCGTGGGATTTTCGGCACCCATCTATCAAATTTCATCAAAATCCATCCTAATCTTAATTTTGCGTGATCAAGTAACTATATAACATCTATATATATATATATAATAAAACAAAAAAAATTGTCTGTACATTTAGTATTTTTGACTGAAATGGATAGAGGGACACTTACAAAGAATAATAGAAAGTAAAAAAATTTTTTTGGAATTGTTTGTCTGTCTGTATGTATGATCACGCTAATCTCCGAAAGTACTGAACCGATTTGGATGAAACTTTTTTTGTTGTATAGCTATTAAGCCTAGGCAACATTTAGGCTATAATTAATTTTGAAAACTGGAACACCTGATGAAGAATCAATATCTAACAGATAACAGAACACTTAAACTGGAGCACTTAGTGAAGAACCAAAACAGAACAGTTAAACTATAGATATATGGAAATGGTGCCTTAACAAAAGTCGTTCAACCTGATGAGTATTTTATGCTGACGTATAAAAGTTGAAGATCTGGAAACTTCGGATGAATAACTCCAAGAGACCAGCTATACTATAACATATATGGCAATGGCGCCTTAATAAAAGTCGTTCAACCTGATGAGCATTTTCTGCTGACGTATAAAAATTGAAGATCCGGAACATCTGATGAAAAGCTCCAAGAGAGATTTTTCATCTAAGCGAAACTCACGCGGGCGAAGCCGCGGGCGAAGCCGCGGGCGACAGCTAGTACTTCATAGAAATCAAAACTTTCGTTTAGAATATTAGTTTATTTGTAATATCTTTGTTGTACACGGTTACAAAAAAAATCATAATACATTTTTAAAGAAATAGTACTAAATAAGACTATGCTTAGAATATTTTTAGTGAAATAAAAATAAATGTATCGATTAACTAATTATTATTATTATTTTTGCCTTACGCTACCCTTCTCATTTCATTCATATATTCCTTTCAAACACTTGGTTGACTGGAAAAAATCCCTTTTTGGGATAAGTCCGCCATTGTACAGTTCCCATCACGTAAAAAGGGCGCTGGTAGGGGGTGAAACTTGCGCATGGGTACGACTGACGAACGAATCGCGCGCGCCAGATGAGACCCGCCCGACCCCCGCTCACCGCATAGACCGATATATCGCCTACTGCGCAGCTTAACCGCCATCGGCCTTTTTACGTGACGGCAACTATGCGCCTCTCTTTTTGTTTCACTATGTATATTTCTTGTGTGTATGTGCAATAAAGAGTTTACAAACAAATTAGTAATGTTGCAGGAGGTGGGCGAGGCGTACGGCATCCTGAGCGACCCCAAGAAGCGCGCGCGCTACGACCACGGACACGACCTCGACGACGACGCCACTGGCATGGGCGGTCAGTATACTTCGATTTCAATCTTGAATTTCAAACTTGTGTTGGGCTGTAACACAGATAACCCCCAATAGATTGAGTACCTATCATTCAATTCCTGTTCGCGTCGAAAGTCACCAAACTTAGAGGAAGTACGCGGGGGTCGGGAGCAGTAGCTGACGTCAACGAGAAAAGACACACATATACTTGATACTTGGGAAAGAAAGAGATGCTTGCAAAAGACATCAACGTCACCCCATTTTGGCACTCTAGTTCGCAATGTTTCACATAGTTCGACCATTATAAAGTGAACTCTGCACGTAATTATATTAAATTAATTAATAAACTTACTTGTGAAAAGTTGGAAGGATGGTAATCCTTTTGGAGATTTGATATCCTTGATGATTTTCCGCACCATTTTATGCAACATGTACTCATTTTTATACACTCAACGAACCTAATAGATTGTTTCGAAATTTTCACGAAACAACCTCACAGGTCTGAGTTCTGGTCGCAATTAATGAAGCAATTTCATTTATACGTGCAAAAGCTTGTAAGTGCGGACGCCCATACAAGCGGAATCTATTGGGGGTTATCTGTGGGCTGTAACAACTTCACTCTGGTCTCTCTGACAAATGTATATACATTTACATGTAGTGAAGTTAGTTTCGAATGGTTTGATATGGTTTTGAATGACAAAGCTGACAACTCAACAAAAATAACAAAACCCGATAGAATTTAAATTTCATAGTAGTGTTGACAATGGGCGATTTTCAGAGACCCAAATTAAAAAAGATAGTTCCAGATGACTTCATAGATGGCACTTAATAAAAGGCGAGTCCCAGTCCACCCAAAAAGCAAAAATGCACGAGATTGGCATTTTTTTTTTCAAATAAAACCTATTAAAAAAATCATCTAAAAAGTATAAATATTGTGATTTGTGCAACTGTCAAACTGTTTTTTTCTGCCTCTGGTTGACAAGAATAAGCGTAATGTAGGTAAACTCCGTTTATTGTTAATTGTCCTATTATGTAAACAATCTTACCAAGTCTTTTTATGATTTTACAACAATATAAATTAAAATAGACTTTTTAGTAAATTACTTTCGTGGTTCATAAATGTTTTACTTTAGAATATTTAGGTTTGAACTAATATTTGATTTATTTCCAACAAAATTCAACAAAAAGTACTGTGAAGATTGTTTATATGATAGGACAAGTAAGAAACAATTAAGTTTACAGCCATTAATACGACTTGGCTTTCATAAAACGCCACCTGTTCGGACTTTTATTATTTAGCTGTCAGAAAATAGCCTATTCAATTCACTTTATTGTTTCGATGATAAATACAGTACATCATAACATCAGTGACTATCGATAGTATTGTGACCTTGAAAAATAGTCACACTATCGATAGGCCTATCGATAGTATTGCTTTTCAATACTATCGATACTATTGATGTTTTCTAATCAATACTATCGATAGTATTGACACTTAAATTTCAACAAACAATCGATACTATCGACAGTTCTGAAAACTAAAAAAGATTGTTGACATGCTCGTTGGCCTACTATTCTATAAAAAAAATAATAATATTAATAGTAATGTTTATATTTTTGTTTTATCTTGTTTCAGATATCGATCCGAACGTTGTGTTCCAGTCCTTTTTCAACCGGGGGGGACAACACTTCAACTTCGACTCCGGCGCCGGCGGCTTCTCCAACTCGGGCTTCAGCTTCCAATTCGGTTAACTTGTCAGGCGACATCACGTGATCCATACCGCGAGTGTACAATTAAATCTAATTCAAAGTGCATAGTTTTTTAACAAGTTTAAACCCATCACAATAAATCATTCCAAAATATTGAAATGTTCGTAAAATTCGTATCCGATTTGATTTCAGTTATCAGAAATTTTTATTATATTTCAATAGTATATTTTTCCAAATATCAACTTGTTTGTATTATAAAATCTTTGAAATTGTAGTAAGTAAAGTTCTTTTTCATTATGTAAGCCTTATAGAGAATAATAATAAAAATAAAGAAACTAAGTTTTGTATAGAATACAAACCATATTCTAGTAATAATTAATAATATTGACTGATTTGATTAAGTAATTTTAATTTTCCATTTATTTTTTTTAAAGTGTTTATAGTGTGAACTTGTTTATATTAAGGAAGTTTCCGTTTTCATCATTATTCGGCAACGAAATACGTGAAACGTCTGCACGCTGTGAAAAGCTTCGGTCTTGCGATATTAACGCACAACGCTGCGACAAGCGGCTCATACGCAGCGTCGCAACGCAGCGTTGTGGCCTGTTGACTTAAATTAATTTTTAACTATCTTCAAACAAATCCATTGCCAACTCGTGACGAACACCGCAGCTAAGAAATAGCACGATGACCGCGTTATGCGGAGTACTCGTTCCCCACTTCACCGCACTTGCCCTTCACCGCTGACACATACTGCGAAGGAACAAGGGACCATATTTTTAATACGATGTGTCCGACACCGCACACCGAAGCGTTTATTTATTTATTAATTTTTGTACACAACAAATACATAGATAGGAACTTAAAACATAGTAAAACTAAGTACAAAGGTACTACTTATTTCTATAGAAATTTCTTCTAGCGTTGTGCGTTATGATCGCGAGACCAAAGCTAAAGATTGCATGTTTGTAATACAAAACTTAATGACATCCGTAAAAAAACACACACATTTAGATAATTAGAATGCAGAGGGAATTTGCCTGAAAAGCAGTTTCTGCAGTGCTTGGTGGCGTCGTTGGATTTAATTTTACATTGTACAAAAAATTTACCACAAGTCGATGATTGAATGCGCCAGCTACGATCGGGCAAAATAAACGCGTATGTGAGTGACTAAATGCTGCAAGGTGCGATTTCATTATAGTAGAAGTTTTTTGTTCGTCCATATTTTCCTTATCGGAAACGCACTTTAACTGTACAAATCAAAATCTAAAAATATGCGTTTGTAAGAAGTTATTTTATTTTTTTGATATGGAAGAAGGAAACTTCCCATATTAATAGCATCCATGAAGATATAGGTTATAGTGTTATTGGTATTATATTATTAAATACGAAATTTAAGCCCACATTTTGTAATTATTATTCACCCACCCGTAACCATAAATGTAACTTATGACTCGAATGATATTCACAGCACAAAGTGGGAAGCTACTAAAAGAGAACTTAGCGATATGTTTCGCAACTAGAAAGGGACGACGGTATACAAAAGAAAGATAAGTAGTAGGTGTTCGTTCTATTATATAGTATTATATACCTGCATCTTTTTCTCGTTGCGAGACAAATTGCAGTGTTAAGTATTCTTCCCGTGCGATTCAAAAACCCACAACCTTTGGATCCGTTACAAGTTTGCACAGATTTCCTGGAAGATTTCCAGTACCTAGTACAGGTTTTAACAGTACCATCATGGGGATATAGAAAAGCACAAAATCTATAGGATAAATTTTATTGGCAAAGAACCGATACAAAATATAAAATATACATTTAAGTAATTTAAAAAATATATACTTATTACTTTTCACTTGGCTTCTCCTTTTCATAATTCATTGCTTTGTCATCAGGTGCCCGTTTCGTTGTAGTTTTGCTTCCGATACCATTAAATCTGACAAAAAATAAATAAGTACTTTACATAAGTATATGTCAACATAGTATGGCACTTGTTCTTATTAGTATAGAGGTCAGGACAGTAAAGGCAGGCAGGCGAATATGCTAGCCCAGTCTGGAGCCGATCAGTGCACACTCAGCAGGTGGATACAGCTCTAAACGACACATGCTGGATTAATACAGGCTGTCTCAAACCAACCCCTGTGGAAAAGCTGTACTCCTTTACCTGGTATTGCGCCTCCGGATGTCCGTAGGGATGTGGCTGCCTCCATTGAAATGATCAAAGGGTAACCGACACTCGATACGCACTTTACGACCATGTGCCGGTTACCCAGAGACTGAAGAGACGCCACATCTTTATTAAGGAGGTGCTGCCTTTGACTGGTGAGGCCTCCCAGTCTCGGATTGACTTGTGGTGGGAGAGATATCCCGCAGCGTCACCCAACCCGCTATCAGAGCACCTCCCCTGGATCTGGTCTACCTTGGCCGACATGCAAGTCTATAAACAGACTCCGGACACAAGTCGGCCGAAGCAAAGAAAATATGTCCAGGTGGGGATATAGCTCGGAAACAGCCTGTTTGTGTGGTGCCTCTCCCCAAACTATGGCACATTTATTGTCTTGCCCAGCGTGCCCTAGTACCCTGTACGCTGACCTATATGACGCAACAGATAATGCTGTATCTGTGGCGTCATATTGGTCATCACAAATTTGACCCGCCGAGTCGACACGCTAAGAAGAAGAAGGACAGTAGAAGAACTTAAACCTATCCAACCAAACATTGCTAAGCATTGTTAAGTCATCGCGCCACTATTACCCACCACCACACCAACCATGCTAGGCTGGCTGGGAGTCCGGAGTGGAGACACACGTGAGACGCTAGAACATCGTTTCACAGCAGAGCCACAGATACTAATACCCTTTTAAAGTTTTAACTACTTCATATGGCACAGCGACGCGGATTGATCCGTACGGGACCCGCTCCGGGTTGCTGTGTGTGAAACGATTTTTTAGTGCAGTGGTTTTCAACCGGTTTTATTTAAGAATTTTAATTAGGTACTTAGAAAAAACAATCCAAAAAGTGTCGTATTATCGTATGCACGTTTGCTTCTCGTTCACTTCGGAGTTTGCTATAGTTAGTAGTCCGGGTTCCTGAATCATCGAACTATACCGATACGAAAAAGTCTCATCATCAGTCCGATCCGATCAGCGGACTAAACCATCGGACTACTGATACAAGGAGCAAATATCATATTTTATTAGGTACTAGGGTACCTCATGTAATATGTACATAAACTCTTTCATTTGATTTTCGCGGTTTTCGTAAAGTATCAATCTTATATTAAGCAAAGTATAGAACTTACTTTTTTCATTTTGAATGGTGCTTTCTTTTCTGGTTTAGGTGGTGGAGTATTATTTTTGAAAGAAAGTATGTAACGCTTCACAATGTCTACATTGACCGTCGTGTTTTCAGGATACATGCGCTTTTTCCATGCTTCCTTTCTTCTACCCACATCCTCTGATATTCATAGGATAGCAACCATTCTACACGAGGCTTTCCCTCCTAAAATAACGTTTAAGATATTATTAATTCACGTCACAATAATCACTTAGCTTGTGTCCTCGAACTTCGTCCGCGCGTTAGTTACTATTGTTAATACCTATATATCAGGTTTTAAGTGACGGATCAAGATGAAATCTACGCCAGATTTTAAGTTAGAACGTCAACAATATAACAGTGAAAACTGCATCAAATTTGGCCCTTAACTAACACTTGACTTGACTTTTTAAGTACAAAAATCTGACTATCGGTGCGGCGAGGCGATGGTGGTACAGCTGCAGACACTATTCGGGTCCAATACCGCCACATTGATAAATCAGAATATGATCCATTTCTCATTTCCTAAATATTTAAAAATGAGCCTTGTGCTAGCGTAAGGTTCATTTTTAAATATGTAGGAAATGACGAATGGGGTCATATTCCGATTCATTAATGTGACTTTTAGACCCCCTGCTCACATCGCATCGGCGGCATCCACATCACCTCTCAGCAGAGAGGTGATGCCCGCCTGCCTGTGGCTAAAAATCCTATAAGTATCACAAAGATTTAGAATATGAACTCGCTTCCACTCTAGTTGATAAATCAGCTACTTAAAAGTTGTGACATGGAAAAGGCAAATGGCATAGAGATTTTTTATCATGGGGTATTTTTAAAACTTACTTACCATGAACTTCCATGGTTGAGGGTTGTATTTTGGAAAATCTGATGATATGATGTTATGGACCGGACGACATTGGGTGGCTTTCTCCCATTTTATACCTCCCATTCGACCCATGTTTGCTTATTACTCTAAAATTACTATCATAGCATATAACACATAGAAAAATATACAATTATCTGGGCCTAAAATAATAGAAACGTGGCGATTAAAATACTCTGGACATATACAAATACTTGAATTTAGAAAAAATAATTTGATCTCAATGGCTGTTGACTTAATCACGGACATGGACCACAAATTAGTGACAAGCTCGGTGACAAGCGATTGTGTGAGTGACAAGACGAAAACAAATAACCACGAAGTTTATTAGGTACCTAGTGTACCTACTACAAAATAATTAGAACTCCTTTTGTCATGCTGAGATAAAATCAATTTTTAAGTTAAAATGCAATGCTCAATCCCGAGGCTCAATCCGCCACTCACAAAGGGAAAAACTTCCCGCCAGACTGGGTGGGGTTTATGCCAGGGGAACCGCGGTACTAGCCAGCCACGCCCCGGGGCTTCGCTACCGGGGTAATTTTGGGATAAAAAGTACCCTATGTGCTATTCCCGGTATTTTTCTACCCGTATACAAAATTTCATCGAAATACGTCCAGTAGATTTTGCGTGATTGAGTAACAAACATCCTCACAAACTCACATCCAAACTTTCGCATTTTATAATATTATTAGGATATAAAAATAAGAACTTCGGCACAGAATTAATTAGCCTGTGGTGTGGCCCTAGAATAGCACCAACCCATCTCTTCCCGTGGGTGTCGTAAGAGGCGACTAAGGGATCTAAAAACACCGGAGGATGGGCAGCAGCATCTTTCCGCGTACTATGACATCACACTGCGATCGCCAACCCGCCTGCCAAGCGTGGCGATTACGGCAAAACCCCTATGGTTGTTACACCCATAACACGGCCCCTAGTCCCCGGCGGTCCCGCTATCCCGGACTCTGGTAGCGGTCACGGTAACGGCGGGGCAGGGGGTGCTAAGAATCCCCGGCAGATGCCAGGCTACCAACCCCGACGACCTTTGGCCCTGGCAACTTATAACACGTGCACACTGCGGACCGACGAGAAGCTCGCTGAACTGGAGGAAGAATTGAGCAGGTTACGATGGGATATTGTAGGGTTATGTGAAGTCCGAAGAGAGGGGGAGGACACCATGATCCTCAAGTCCGGAAACCTGCTCTATTTCCGGGAGGGCGACCAACTGTCCCAAGGTGGTGTCGGGTTTATCGTCCACAGGTCCCTCGTCAACAACCTGGTCCAGGTCGAGAGTGTTTCGGCGAGGGTAGCGTACCTTGTACTCAGAATTACCAAACGGTATTCGTTGAAGGTAATACAAGTATACGCACCGCCCTCATATCGCTCCGACGACGAGGTAGAGACAATGTATGAGGATATTTCTAGAGCCATACATAGCTCCCAGGCCCACTATACCGTTGTGATGGGGGACTTTAACGCGAAACTGGGCAAACGAAGCGATGATGAGCTGAGGGTGGGAATTTTGGATATGGAAGGAGGAATGCACGTGGTCATCTGCTGGCCGGCTTTATGGAGAAGGAGGGCCTCTTTATGATGAACTCGCTTCTTCAAAAGCCAAAACAGCAAAAGTGGACATGGTTGCATCCTAATGGCGTTACAAAAAATGAGATTGACTTCATCTTGTCGACGAAGAGGCACATATTCAATGATGTCTCTGTGATCAATGCCGTAAAAACAGGAAGCGATCACCGATTGGTAAGAGGCACATTGAATCTTAGAATAAAACTCGAAAGGTGTCGACTGATGAAGTCTACGCTCCGACCAGCGCCTATCCAGCTCCAAAACCCTGAGAGCTTTCAGCTCGAATTGCAGAATCGCTTCGAATGCCTGGGAGACTGCGAAAATCTGGACGATTATAATGACAGGTTTGTGCAAATTGTCCAAACAGCTGGGTCTAAGGCTTTCAAAACCCGCCGTTCAAAAGGAACCAAAAAGATCTCGGACCTCACCAACAAACTCATGGAAGAAAGACGAAACTTGGTTCTGCAGTCCTCTGACGATGCTGCTCAGTATCGACGTCTAAACAGACAGATCTCCAAGTCCTTAACTCGTGATTTACGCCAATTCAATACTGACCGTATTGAAGAGGCGATCAAGCGAAATAAGGGCTCAAAAGTGTTTGCAAGGGATCTGTCTGTTGGTCAAAGCCAACTGACCAAGCTGAAGACTGAGGATGGCAGAATCATTTCGTCGAAGCCAGAGCTGTTGGAAGAGGTTGAGAAGTTCTACGGACAATTATACACCAGCGTACGCACACCTGTCAGTAATCTGGCCAAAGATCCAAGAGCCAGATTGACCCGACACTACACCGAAGATATCCCGGACGTCAGCCTTTATGAGATTAGAATGGCTCTCAAACAGTTAAAAAACAATAAGGCACCGGGTGATGATGGAATCACGGCTGAGCTTCTGAAAGCAGGTGGAACGCCGGTATTAAGAGCTCTTCAGAAGCTATTTGATTCCGTCATACTCGAGGGACAAACGCCTACGGCATGGCACAGAAGTGTGGTGGTACTTTTCTTCAAAAAAGGTGACAAAACCCTATTGAAGAATTATAGGCCTATTTCACTTCTGAGCCATGTCTACAAACTGTTTTCGAGAGTCATTACGAATCGTCTCGCTCGCAGGTTTGACGACTTCCAGCCTCCCGAACAAGCCGGTTTCCGAAAAGGCTTTAGTACCGTCGACCACATACATACGCTGCGGCAGATTATACAGAAGACTGAGGAGTATAATCAGCCATTATGCTTGGCGTTTGTGGACTACGAGAAAGCCTTCGATTCGATCGAGACCTGGGCTGTGCTACAGTCTCTCCAACGGTGCCAAATTGACTATCGATATATCGAAGCGCTGAAGTGTTTGTACGAAAACGCCACCATGTCGGTCCGTCTCCAGGATCAAGGCTCCAAACCTATCCAGTTGCAGCGAGGGGTGAGACAGGGAGACGTGATATCTCCGAAACTGTTCACCGCCGCCCTGGAAGATGTTTTCAAGCTTCTGGACTGGAGCGGACTCGGCATCAATATCAACGGCGAGTACCTCACTCACCTTCGATTCGCTGACGATATCGTAGTCATGGCTGAGACCTTGGAAGACCTAGGCACAATGCTCGATGGCCTCTGTAGAGCCTCTCAACAAGTGGGTCTAAAAATGAACATGGACAAGACGAAAATTATGTTTAATATCCGTGTCGCACCCACTCCTCTGAAGGTTGGAGACTCTACACTCGAAGTTGTTGACAATTATCTATACTTGGGACAAACAGTTCAGTTGGGTAAGTCCAACTTTGAGAAAGAGGTCAACCGTCGAATCCAACTCGGCTGGGCAGCGTTCGGGAAGCTTCGCGATATCTTCTCGTCCAAAATACCGCAGTGTCTCAAGACTAAGGTCTTTGACCAGTGTGTGTTGCCAGTAATGACATACGGAACAGAGACGTGGTCGCTTACTATGGGCCTCATAAGAAGGCTCAAGGTCACCCAAAGGGCGATGGAGCGCGCTATGCTCGGAGTTTCTCTGCGTGATCGAATCAGAAATGAGGAGATCCGTAGGAGAACTAAAGTAACCGACATAGCCCGCAGAATCGCGAAACTTAAGTGGCAGTGGGCGGGGCACATAGCTCGTAGAACAGATAGCCGTTGGGGCAGAAAAGTTCTCGAGTGGCGACCACGAACCGGAAAACGTAGTGTTGGCAGGCCTCCCACTCGGTGGACCGACGACCTGGTGAAGGTCGCGGGATGCGCATGGATGCGGGCAGCGCAGGACCGGTCGTTATGGAAATCCTTGGGGGAGGCCTTTGTCCAGCAGTGGACGTCTTTCGGCTGAGAGAGAGAGAGAATTATTCCGTGCGCCATCTATCTTGAATAACTAGTGGACGACAGAAATAAATCATAAATCTTGTGTACTTACGCTTATTTAGGTAGGTAAAATACTTACGAAACTTTAATACGACATTGTTGTTAGAGGCTTTTACTCTGTGCTTTTATTAATACTGAACCAATCTTCTTCCTGAAATTTCGCATACCTTACAAATAGTAGTACCTACATTAGGGTAGGTGTAACTTTCATCACGGGAAAAATTCACGCGGGCGAAAGCTAGTAATTTATCTATACGTATATAATATAATAAAACAGTAAAAATATTTTGTCTGTACATTTAGTTTACACAGTTTATTTTTGACTGAAATGGATAGAGAGACACTTAAAAAGAATAATACTAGTGGTTCTGTCAGACAGAACAGTAGACCTCGCGAGCCCTTCCACGAAATAACCGATATTTTACCGTGATGCATGGGTACCTATTGGTTATTGTATATGTCATTTGCGCAACAAAATTAAATTTCAAAAAAGAAAAATCATTTTGAAATCGAATCTATCTTATTAGTAGGTATGTAGATATTATACATATTACTTTTTTTATAATAGGAATCTAATCATACAATGAAGTTTTTTGATATCAGATTTATTTTAAGTGTTCAAGATAATTCCACCAAGCAAAGCAATCCCAATACAATACCATTAACCAAATACATACACACAATTCTAAGCCAAGCAAGACAAAAAAAGCTAGAATCATTTCATTCAAGTCATTCTTGTAAATGTATGAAAAAATAAGAATAGCGAATACTTATGCGAGTATTAAAAGCTTTGCTGCGCCATCTATTGATTTTTTTGTGAACTATCGTATGAGAATTTAAAACATATGGATTTATAGCGGTTTTATTGAATTTCACTATGTTGTTTAAACAAAAAATCGCGTCTTATTAAGAATAACAAAAATGTCTAATAACATTTTTGAATTATTTTTTAAATCGCTGAGATATGAGGTTTATTTATATATTTCCGCCATTTTTTAAAATTTCGAAAAACTGGCTCGACTAAAAAATTCTATAAAATTACCGAACCTGCTCCAAAAATTTCATGAGAATCGGTTCTGAAATTCGACGTGTAGGCGATAACATCCGGACAGACAAAAGAATTTTCGGCTAGTGGAAACTGAGACGCTTCGCTCGCTGCGCTCGCTGGGTCAAAAAAGCAAAAAACATTTTTTGGAATTTCTTGTCTGTCTGTATGTAGTTATGTACACGTTTCACGCAAAAACTACTGGATGGATTTGAATGAAACTTTTTTTGTTGTATTGCTATTAAGCCTGGGCAACATATAGGCTATAATTGATTTTGAAAACTGGAACACCTGATGAAGAACCTTAACAGAACAGCTAAACTATAACAAATATGGAAATGGTCCCTTTGCAAAAGTATATCAATCTGACGAGCATTTTCGATTGACTTATAAAAAAAATCGAAGATCAGGATCATCTGATGAAGAATTCCAAGAGACCAGCTACACTATTACATATATGGAAATGGCGCCTTAGCAAAAGTCGTTCAACCTGATGAGCATTTTCTGCTGACCATCGATAAAATATTACTTTGTAATATTTTATCGATGCTGCTGACGTATAAAAAATTGAAGATTATGGAACATCTGATGAAGTACTCCAAGATACCAGCTTCTCTGTAAATAAATGGAAATGGGCCCTTAGGAAAAGTCGTTCAACCTGATGAGCATTTTCCACTGACGTAGGTATAAATAGACAGGACACGGGATAGGACAAAGAGGGACTCGGGGTGGGAGTGGTGTGATACAAGGGAAATTGTAGATAACGAGCAGACGAAGATCGTTTATTGAATGAAATACCACTTTTCATTCATTTTAACACAGCGACTGTACTAAGAGCTCTGACTAAGAGTACCTAATATATTCCCGCGCGGGACACGGGATAACCAAATGGCTGAAATTTTGAGTACTGCAGTTTAGGTTTCTACAGTTTGGAACACAAAAAGACTTTTCATCTAAGCGAAACTCACGCGGGCTAAGCCGCGGGCAACAGCTAGTTTTATATAAATTGGTATTTACACTGGGCATTTTTTTAGTGTGCGTTACCCTAGCAGGAAAGTGTGTCCTGGAGTTAAGTGAATGGAACCAAAACGTTGTGCGTAGTCTAGTGTACATGTACCGCTAATAAAACTTTTGTGCGTCTTGTAGTTTAGGAAAAAACGGAAATCTAGGATTCTGCTAGGGTAACGTCGTTCTAGCAGGAAAGTTCTAAACGAATGATCGGAGAGAGAAATATTCTGGGGGGGCAGAGAGCTTAGAGCTGTGCATTGATCTGGGCCGAAAAGATCATTTGTGCGTCTTTCTAGGTTTTCGGATATTGCATTTCCTGCTGGAGTAACGTTTTGCAAAATCGTGGATCTCCTAGATCCATCGTATGTGCGCCTGTAAGATAAATATACATGAGTAGCTATTCATTTGTCATCCCATCTGTGCCATAATTAGATTTAAAAAAATATTTATATTTTTTAAGTAATCGCGTTGTCTTTGAAAATCACGAAATAAAATCAGCACCTAAATGAAAAGACGTGTAAGCTCGTTGAAAACTGTATTCGATTCTTCTATACAGCTATAATAACCACAAAAAGTTTCTGAAGTGCACATGTATTCATTATTGAATAATATTACTAAAAGACAAAATTAGGTGACTTAACTTTGACGTCAAATTACAAGAAACCGGCTCAACCCATTAAATGTGTGTGAACCAAAGATTAGTGTGTTCAGTCATATTATATTATCGTGGAAATTTTCAGCTCAAAATGTTAAGGATATAAGTAAATAAACACAAATCTAAAAACATATGAAGAACGGCAGATTATCCGGCCAAATTAGAACGACTACAAAAAGCGACGGTTTCATACCTCTATCCATATCGTTAACCTTCTCTATTGAACGTATTATACCTAAGCTGTTCGTACAGTTGCATTGAAACGTTTATTAGCAAATGCCAACCTGTAACTTTATTTGTGGGAAATAGTGGGAATAATTAAAAATATGTATTGTTGTTAAATAGTGCTCGTGTGGTAGAGCCACGCTACTGGCCAAATTTTTGCTAGTAGCATGAATGGGCCGGCTCGTCCGGGGAAGTGCCACCCTCTCACAGAAAATCGACGTTTGAGTAGTTGCCTTAACGCTTCTATGCTTCGTTCGGTGAGTGAGAGAGCCGGAGGCCCACCCCTTCCCCCACCCCCTCAACATGGCAGCGGAATTTAATAGTAGAGTACCCCAGGAGGGTACCGGTACGTTACGTACAGGAGAATCCCTCCCTGAGCATTCTTGCTTGGGCTGCCCTACGTACTCTGGGGAGGGCAAAATCCCGCTCATCATTGCTCAAGATAAGGCTACGGCACCCCCCCATGCACACCATGTCCATCTGTGCAATATCAGGGGTATTCACTCAAATCTCAACTCTGTCCACTACCATCTGGAGGCAGAAAAGCCTGCCTTATTCTTTTTGACGGAAACCCAGATATCGTCTCCAGCGGATACGTCATACCTACATTATCCCGGCTACAAAATCGAGCACAAATTCGTGCCACACGCTGGCGTATGCGTATTTGTCAGGGACGATGTCTGTGTTCGCCGTTTATGCAATCTTGAAGGCAAAGACTTGTCCACTCTATGGCTTCGTGTAGATTGCGGCGACCACCCTCGCGTCTACGCTTGCCTCTACAGGTCCCATAGTGGTGATGCCGAAACTGACCGACTCATGGAGCATATTGGCACTGCAACGGACTATGTGCTGCGACAGATTCCATCCGCGGAAATAATAATTCTTGGGGACTTTAACGCCCACCATATAGAATGGCTCCAATCGGGAAAAAACGATCATGCGGGTAGATCTGTTCACGCCTTTGCCGCGGCCTATAGTCTGTCTCAGATGGTTTCAGCCCCCACACGCATACCTGATGTGGAAGGCCATACGCCCTCACGGCTTGATCTCCTGCTGACTTCCCATCCGGATGGCTATGTAGTATCTGTTGGTGCCCCTATTGGCTCATCAGACCATTGCGTAATCCGGTGCATGGTGCCATCCAGGTCACTCCTGTCGCCGTGTCTGGCACTTCAAGTCAGTAGATTGGGATGGGATGCGGACCTTCTTTTCATCCTTCCCCTGGGGCGAAGTTTGCTTCTCGCTTCGGGATGCTTCTGCCGTTGCCGACTCTGTTGCTGATGTGATATCGCAGGGCATGGACCTTTTCGTCCCAAGTTCTGTTGTGCCCGTTGGTGGCAAGTCTCAGCCTTGGTTTGACCGCTCTTGCAAAGAAGCGTTTTGCCAAAAGTAAGCAAGTTTTCAGTCCTGGTCCAACGCGATGGCAGCTAAGGATCCTGATGCGAATGTCCTTAAAAGGGAGTATAACTTTGCCTCTAGATCTTTAAAAAAACTGTGGCTACGGCAAAGGCGAAACACATCGGACGAATTGGTGAGAAGCTGGCCAAACTACCCTCGGGTACACGCTCATTTTGGTCTCTTGCCAAAGCTGTCCAGGGCAATTTTTGTCAGCCATCCTTTCCACCATTGCGCACGGCAAATGACACGTTGGTCCATGATGCAAGAGATAAAGCCGATCTCCGGGGCACCTTTTTTGCATCTAACTCTACTTTGGACGACGGTGGGAAGCCTCCTCCGACTATCCGGTTTACTCAAAAAACTGTTCGCAAATCACTTCTCTCCTTCGAAGTCCATAAGTCTAATGGACCCGATGGAATCCCTGCCGTATTGTGCTCAAAACTTGCGCTCCTGAGTTGGCTCCGGTCTTGACGCGTCTTTTTCGACACTCCTACTCTTTAGGCGTCGTCCCGTCTGCATGGAAGATTGCTTTAGTCCACCCAATACCCAAAAAAGGTGATCGCTTTGACCCTGGCAATTACAGGCCCATTGCCATTACCTCCTTGCTCTCCAAAATAATGGAGTCCATTATAAACCGCCAGCTCCTGTTGTACCTCGAGGAGCACCAGCTTATAAGCGATCGCATGTACGGATTTCGTCATGGACGGTCTGCTGGCGATCTTTTGGTATTCCTGACCCATAAATAGGCGAAAGCGGTTGAGAGTAAGGGGAAGCCCTGACGGCCAGTTTGGACATGGCGAAAGCCTTCGATCGGGTCTGGCACAAAGCCCTTCTATCGAAGCTTCCTTCCTACGGGTTGCCCGAGAAATTATGCCAATGGGTTACCATAGTTTCCTCACAGGGCGCAGCATTAAAGTCGTTGTTGACGGTTCATGCTCCGAATACAAGCCCGTGAATGCTGGTGTCCCTCAAGGCTGTGTTCTGTCCCCGACGCTCTTTCTTTTGCATATCAATGATATGCTTCAATCCAGCAGCATTCATTGTTATGCGGATGATAGCACGGTGGACACCTCTTATACCGGTCAAGCTAACATTTCTCGGGCGCGCGTCTCCGAGTGTCGAACAAAACTTGTGTCTGAGGTTGAAACTTCATTACACCAGGTTTCAAATTGGGGTCACTGCAACTTGGTCCAATTTAACCCCAAAAAAAACACAAGTTTGTGCGTTCACCGCGAAAAAGCCCCTTCGTCGTATCTCCTTCGTTCCAGGGCGCTTCACTAGATACGCGGCCGAAGATCGAAATTCTAGGCGTCGAGATTTCGTGCGACGTTCAATTTCGCCGTCATCTTAAGGAAAAGGCTAAGTTGGCCTCCAAAAAACTGGGTGTCCTAGGCAGAGCAAGGCAGTATTTCACATCGGCGCATCGCCTTCAGCTATACAAGGCACAAGTTAGGCCGCATTTGGAATACTGTTCCCATCTGTGGGCTGGGGCACCTCAATACAAACTTCTCCCTTTAGACCGCGTTCAACGTCGTGCGATTCGCATCGTCGATGACGAGAATCTCGTCAGCCGTCTCGATCCTCTGGCTCTGCGTAGGGATGTCGCATCCTTGTGCATTCTTTACCGAATGTATCATGGGGAGTGCTCTGATGAATTGTTCGACGTAATACCTGCCGCAGAATTTCACCACCGTACCATCCGTCACAGGCTGAAGTTTCATCCATACCATCTGGATGACTGGCTGTCAACCACCGTACGTTTTAAAAGACACTTCGTGCCACGTACGACCAAACTGTGGAACCAACTTCCTGCGGCGGTATTCCCGAACCGATACGACATTGGAACCTTCAAAAAACGAGTCTACATCTTCTTGAAAGGCCGGCAACACTCTTGTGATACCCCTGGTGTTGCAGTAGTCCATGGGCAGCAGTGATCGCTTACCATCAGGTGACCCGCTTGCTCGTTTGCCGCCCTATGTTATAAAAAAAAATAGGGATTTGTATAAAAGTTAAGGTCGTGTTCCGTATTTGTCGAAATAGGTAGATTAGGTACCTACTATAAAAATACAAAATGTGTTTTTTAAATGTGAAAGTTTATTTAGGTACGACTATTATGTACTAGCTACATGGCTATGGCTACTGTAAAAGTTCTTCTTCCATGTCGAGTCGTACAATTCTGCACACCGACCGATGTTTCCTTCCTCCGCGCGGCACCCGATGTAGTGATGTGCCGTTCCCGGGAACGAAGGAATATTCCCGGAAACGATGGAAACGTTCCCGGGAACGTTCCCCAAAAATGGAAATATTGGGGAATATTGCAATTAAAATGTATAATTGCGGTTTTTATCACTTCTAATATAATAAAATAATCTAAATACATATCCTCAGATAATAATTACAACATTTTTTTCAAAAATTTTCAATATTCCCTACTTTTCGGGAACGTTCCCCGGGAATATTTCCAAATTTCCGGGAATATTCCCGACTTATGGGGAACATTCCCTTGTTTCTGAGAACGTTCCCTCATAAGCTGGAATTGACTTTATAGGATTACTAGCTTTTACCCGCGACTTCGCCCGCGTGAGTTTGGCTTAGATAAATAGTATGTAGATTGTTAAGTTGGTCCCACACTGCGAATATTAACCTGTAACGTAACATTTGACGATTCGATTGTGCGTATTAACATTACAATATGCCTGTCACAGAACATTCTCCGATTCGATTTTCATTTTGCCATTTTTTGAGGTTTTGATTTCAAAAGGTCCACATTCGCAAAATGTCATTTTCGCACAAGGTTACTTGCGCAAAAGGTCCACTTTCACAAAAGGTCACATTCTCAAAACTTCACTTTCGCAAATGGTCACTTTTGAAAAAGATCACTCTCGCAAAAGGTCACTGCTTATGTTTATTTCGAAAAAGGTCATTTTCGCATAAAGTAACTTTTGTAAACGTGTGATGCATTGTGATAGTTATCTTATATGGAAGTGACTTTTTGCAACAGACCAATAAATCTAAAATTTCACTTTCACTTTCAAAATGACAAAGTTTAATACTAACTTCCATCCCTTGCTTATTGCTATTAGATGTGTTAGCGATTTTGAGAAAGATGTATTCTGTGAAAGAGACATTTTAGGACTAGAGAACATTTCGCGAAAGAGACATTTTGCGTCTGGGCCAATTTTTATAAATACAATAAATAAGTGCATATTTATTTTTTGTTAACAGGTAAGTTTTGCATGAAGTCACTTTTGCAAAAAGACATCTTCGCAAAACGTCATTTTCACAAAATGTTACTTTTGCATGGTAACTTTCGCAAACGGTCACTTTTGCTAAATGTAACTTTTGCAAATGGTCAATTTCGTATGAAGTAACTTTTGCGAAAGGTCACATTCGTACAAAACGTCACTTTCACAAAAGGTCACTTTCGCAAAATGTTATTGATGCAAGTGTCACTTTCATATAAGGTAACTTGCGCAAAAGTTAACATTCGCAAAAGGTCACTTTCGGGCATTCTGCGAAGAAGACGTTAGGAGAAAGAGACATTTTACGACTAGGGGACATTTTGTGAAAGAGACATTTTGCGCCTGAGCCAATTTTTTTAATACAATGGTGAGGTAACTTTTTTTTTATAAAAGATGAGTTTGCTCTTGACCACAATCTTACCAGAATGATTGCATTATTTTCTTTTTATTAACTTTTTTTTTGTAGCTATAACAAGTCCATGCTGGGCAAAAGCCTCCCACTCTCTTTCCATGTGTCCCTATCTCTGGCCTTTTCTATCCACTTTCTGTCGAATGCTTTAAGTTCATCTGACCATCTTGTCTTAGGCCTTCCTCGTTTTTTGTGCCCATCAGCTGGGACTCAGGTTTTATTAACAGATAACTTTTTTTATTGTATTAAAGATGGGTTTGCTCTTGACCACAATCTTACCCGCGGACAGAGATCAGGTCTACAGTGAAGCGAGCTCACCCAGAAGTAGCTTATTTACTCTGGTTTTACAGAGAGAGTCAGGCTGTATGTGCTCGGGAAAACGCAGGTAGAGAGTTCCATTTCTCTACTGCGCGCAAGAAAAGCGCTTGGTGCTTGCGGGGAATATTAACCAAGAAAGGATGATAGCCCGCCGTGCATCTGGACATAGGGTTAGGCGGTATGAGCTCATGCAGCTCATAAGCACTCTCCCCAAAGTACAATCAGTCGGTTGAGGTTGAACAACTTTTGTTAAGGAACCATTTCCATAATTCTTATAGTTTAGCTGTTCTGTTAAGGTTCTTCATCAGGTGTACCAGTTTTCAAAAAAAAATTATAGCCTAAATGTTGCCCAGGCTTAATAGCTATACAACAAAAAAAGTTTCATTCAAATCGGTTCAGTACTTTCGGAGATTAGCGTGATCATACATACAGACAGACAAGAAATTCCAAAAAATGTTTTTTGCTTTCTATTATTCTTTTTAAGTGTCCCTCTATCCATTTCAGTCAAAAATACTAAATGTACAGACAAAATATTTTTACTGTTTTATTATATGTATAGATAATGAATACATGTGCACTTCAGAAACTTTTTGTGGTTATTACCTATAGGTGTATAGAAGAATCGAATACAGTTTTCAACGAGCTTACACGTCTTTTCATTTAGGCGCTGATTTTTTCGTGATTTCAAAGACAACGCGATTACTTAAAAATTATAAATATTTTCTTTAATCTAATTATGGCACAGATGGGCACAAATGAATAGCTACTCATGTATATTTATCTTACAGGCGCACATACGATGTATCTAGGAGATCCATGATTTTGCAAAACGTTACTCCAGCAGAAAATGCAATATCCCGAAAACCTGAAGACGCACAAATGATCTTTTCGGCCCATCAATGCACAGCTCTAAGCTCTCTGCCCCCCCAGAATATTTCTCTCTCCGATCATTTGTTTAGAACTTTCCTGCTAGAACGACGTTACCCTAGCAGAATCCTAGATTTCCGTTTTTTTCCTAAACTACAAGACGCACAAAAGTTTTATTAGCGGCACATATACACTAGACTACGCACAACGTCTTGGTTCCATTCCCTTCACTCCAGGACACACTTTCCTATGAACGTCAAGATGACGGGATCACTTGTTGTTTTAAACAGCCTTTCCTATCTTGTTTTAAATCTCATTTAGCACCATTAGGCACCTTTAATTATAATTTTGGTACTTCCTTGATCTTGAAGATATTGAAGGCTAACACTGATCCCGCTATTTTGACGCGTCAAAATTTTATTTATTTATTTATTTATTTTTTTTATTTTATTTATTTATGGCAACAAACAGTCATATACAATAAATATCAGAATACAAAAGATAAAATTAGGTACAGTTTAAAGACCAAAATAGTGCCAGTGACTATAAATTTTAACAATATTAATTTTTGAAGAAAACATAACATAGTAGGACATGAATCATTACTTTACATGGCGGGATCTAGCTGGTACCACAAAACTGCTAATTATTTTATTAAAAGGATTATTCTGTTATTTAGAACTCATTTAACACCTTCGGAAGGTCTTGAAACATTACTTAAATAAATTATAGTTTTTTTGTTATTTAATTTTATAAAAAAAATTGCCTTAACGCCTGTTCAATAGTTCAGAGCAAAGCTTACAAGCAATAAATGTGCTCTTTAAATTAGGCAGGTAATTTTGCTAATATTATACTAGCGTCCCGTTCCCGGTTTCGCATGGATTAAGGTCAGTAATTGACACAGGTAATTGATATGAAAACGACCTATCCTATAAATAAAATATTTATAAAAAGAAAACTCAGAAATAGGTGTTTCAATTTGTAGATATGGGTAATTCTAAACATATGAAGATTTAAATGAATTGCCGGAATGTCACTATTCATGTAACTTTAAAATATCTTACTAAAAATAAATGTGAAATAAAACAGATTTATATAATTGATAATGTATATATCAGAAATATATTTCCGGCAAATACATGTGCTTTTGATTCGTTATCACAAGCTATAACAGTAATTTTCGTTATATAAAGTCATAAAATTAATAACACAGATAATAACTACTTCCGATTTATTAAAACACGTATGATTCCAATGAATCCATACATAAACTGCGAAATGAGATACTGCTACAACATTTCAAAACAGACACAGTAGGTTTAAATCGATATGTAAACTTCGAATGTAATATAGAGTATATAGTAGAGAATCTTCTATTAGATAAACTTTACAGCGCAACTGTTATAAAAAACTGTACTAACAAGGAATGTATATCGAATAGCCAAAGAAATGTTGGATTATTGCCACTTGACTTAAATATTATAGAAAAAAAAGGTATTTGCGCACTTAAGGAATCGGCTGAAGCTATGTTGGTAGATAATGTAACTGCTTGTGCTCAAAACGAATGTAATGGTATTAAAACTTTGGTTTATTCTCTATCTCACATAATATTTTTTGAATTATGCCAGAATAAAACATACAACATTCATGAAATTCCAACTAATTTAAAACTAAATAGTACATATTATCAAATTGTAGCAGTAATTGAGTTTATACCACCAAGTTCAGGATCAGAAAGCATAGGGCATTATAAATGTCACTGCGCTAGGATGCCAGGAAAATGGGAATGTTATGACGATTTGAAAACTAAAATAACAAAGTCAGACTTTGATGATCCCAAACTGTATAATATACGGCGAAAAGTAGAATATTTTACGTATACTTGTCATTTCTGATTATTAATATATATTATCAATTATATAAATCTGTTTTATTTCGCATTTATTTTTAGTAAAATATTTTAGTTACATGAATAGTGACATTCCGGCAATTCATTTAAATCTTCATTTGTTGAGAATTACCATCTACAAATGGAAACACCTATTTCTGTGTTTCCTTTTTATAAATGTTTTATTTATAGGATAGGTCCTTTTCATATCAATTACTGACCTTAATCGGTGCGAAACCGGGAACGGGACGCTAGTATAATATTAGCAAAATTACCTGCCTAATTTGAAGAGCACATTTATTGTACTGTAAGCTTTGCTCTGAACTATTGAACAGGCGTTAAGGCAATTTTTTTTTATAAAATTAAATAACAAAAAAACTATAATTTATTTAAGTAATGTTTCAACACCTTCCAAAGGTGTTAAATGAGTTCTAAATAACAGAATAATTCTTTTAATGAAATAATTAGCAGTTTCGCGGGTGTGTCTGTACCTAGCGATTGACAATGTTATATGTATTAATAAATAAGTTAGAATGTTAGTTCTGTGTTAGTTCTATAGAAATAAATGTAACTCTTCATTTTGTTCCGCTTTTTTTAAAGATTTTCGCCCCGAACTGTTGTCGTCAGCCAGCGATGTACTTTTTTATTACGCGTTGTAGAAATATAAAACTGGTGTCAGCCGTTAGTTCTATAAAGGTCTCACTATTTATGTACTTTATTAAATAAAATCTATAACATTACAAGAATAAAAGTTCGAAAAGAAATGTTGTGCTCAGCGATGTATTTCTAAAATTCGTAAAAAATATAACCAAATTAGACTTTATACCATAGTTCTTTATCAGATCAGTCTTAATAATTTAGTTTTGCGTAGTTATATACATAAAATAAATAAATAAACCACTGCGAAACATATTCCTAACTCATTTGTTAACAAAACGTAAGAAAGTTCACTTAAATTTAGATCTTATTGAGCATATACATAGGGGCGAAAATAGACTGGCAATGATAATCCTTTGACCGATCAAAGTTTTGCCTAGGACACTTTTTGAGAGGGACAGGCCTTCTATTTGTTTATGATAGGTACGTCAAAAATTACGGCGGTGGTGTTGTGAATATCTGGTTTATTCCATGTTAAAGTATATATAATCAAGCAAGTAGGTATAATTCTATTTTCGCCCCTATGTATATGCTCAATAAGAGCTAAATTTAAGTGAACTTTCTTACGTTTTGTTAACAAATGAGTAAGGAATATGTTTCGCAGTGGTTTATTTATTTATTTTATGTATATAACACAGAAGTAAAATTTTTTAAAAATATAAGCAGAAGGAACACAAATTTCACACACACACTGATGATATTTGACAATATTCGCATCCTGTTCATGATAAGGACTGTCACATAACTCTGTCCCTTTCCTTCCTTAGCATTGCAATGTATTGCAACACGAACCACTACACTGAAAGATTTATCATCCAAGCCGGATTTTTCATGCGAAATGATCCTTAACTGTCATATTTGTTGTGTTGTCACAGTTGTCATAAATATTTAAAATTATTTTTTACTGTTTTGTGCTTTTAAACTCAATAGAAATGATAAAATGCAACGTTTACAATATGTGGAAGTGTTTCATAAAAAAATATTCGTGGAATATCGTTCCTTCGGTAAGCAATACATGTTTTTTTGACGTGCCCAATGATAATATACAATTTCGTGTTATTTTTGAAACAATAACCATTATTAGACTTTTGAATGCTATTTATCAGCAATATCATTATTTATTTTATAAAGTAGTGTATTAATTATAACCATTTCATAAGAAATACTACAAGTAATTTAATAATTTCGTAAATAGCATAGATCATTTGACGGATCCAGTTTTGTTTACTATGGCTGGGCCGAATCAAGGCAAATATACGAATTTAGTACCTATTCTATAAAAATCTCAGGAATTCTTTCTTGAAGATTAAAATGCACATTTTATAAAAATACTGACAGTGAATTTTATTTCAGGACAAGGAAAATATGCCAAAAAATAATACCTCAAGAAAGAGAACTGTTATGGGGAGTATTTCTCTTACGTACTACGAGTACCAGGACAGTGAATGGACGCCAGCAACCATTAAAATCATTGCAATGTTTCATTGCACGTGATTTTTAATAATTAAAAATAAATTTTATTGATTTAATGACTAGTATTTTTTCCCAAAAGGGATAGAATTTCCCATCGTATAAAGCTGATGCAGATCCGTCCGCATACCGCGCACGGCTTAAGATTCAGCGTCTCAAAATTTTTGGTTTTGCTACACTGTACCGAATATAATTAATTATCTTAGATCCGACCCTGTATTCTGTCGTTGTGTGAATAATAATCTTAGTGTGTGTTTTGCCATGCAATTTCAAATGACATGTTCAGTCTGCCTACTATTATTATATGTCTGTGGTATATAACTACACAAAACTAAATTATTTAGACTGATCTGATAAAGAACTATGGTATAGAGTCTAATTTGGTTATATTTTTTACGAATTTTAGAAATACATCGCTGAGCACAACATTTCTTTTCGAACTTTTATTCTTGTAATGTTATAGATTTTATTGAATAAAAGTACATAAATAGTGAGATCTTTCATAGAACTAACGGCTGACACCAGTTTTATATTTCTACAACGCGTAATAAAAAAGTACATCGCTGGCTGACGACAACAGTTCGGGGCGAAAATCTTTAAAAAAAAAGCGGAACAAATGACGAGTTACATTTATTTCTATAGAACTAACACAGAACTAACATTCTAACTTATTTATTAATACATAGAACAATGTCAATCGCTAGGTACAGTCACACGTTTCGCGGTACCAGCTTGATCCCGCCATTTTGACGCGTCAAAATAGCGGGATCAGTGTTAGCCTTCAATATCTTCAAGACCAAGGAAGTACCAAAATTATTATTAAAGGTGCTAAATGGTGTTAAATGAGATTTAAAACAAGATAGGAAAGGCTGATTAAAACAACAAGTGATCCCGTCATCTTGACGTTCATACTTTCCTGCCAGGGTAACGCACACATTTTTTTAATGCTTAGTATGTAGGTAAGGTAGATATTTCATCAAAGTTATATGGTACAAACAGACCAACGCAACTTTAAAAAACAGGATTTGAGTAGATATCATAAAGATATTTATAGGTACATCGATTAAACAAGAAAACAAATTTATTTTTTTTAGTTTTTATTTGATACACAAGCAGTAGCACTAAAATTTAATTTCCAGACTCCACAAATGTACCTAAAACAAAGAAAAAAATTTAAATAACAAACACTTTGAGAAAACATGGTCAATGTTCATAAATAAATTAGTTAATGTATGCCATGTTTTAGTCCTTATGATACATTTAACATCACAAGGGTGGAGATGGCCAATTTATCTTTCCTCCAATTCTTTACATTATTCACATTAGTGTGATAACGACTGCCTCAGAGGAAATGATCCGAGTATTCCATATCAATTCCAACATGATACCTTTAAGCATTCCTGAGAAAAAAAGTTTGACAGACAGACTGACAACAAAGTGATCTTATAAGGGTTCTGTTTTTGCCTTTTGAGGAACGGAACCCTAAAAATAACATAAGTGGATTTTGTCTGTAGTGTGTTCATGTTTCCTTATTTTCTGCTATAAAATGTTTTTTTACACATTGTATTTCAAATTACTTTTTTTTATTTTATTTTCGTAGCAACGGAATAAAAACGTAGGTAATCTAGACAATAAGTAACTACACATGAACACACTACAAGTCCACCATTTGTACATAATTTTTGTAATTTGTAGATAAAGTTTTTAAATAAATGAATAAGGGGATCCAACAGCATAATTTTTATTATATCTTTATTTATTCATTATTATTATAATCAGGTTATTCATATAACTGGTTGAAACTATTGTTTTTTATTTGGACCCTTTTACTAACATTTTTTTCCAGTTGTCATGCCCCCAGCGCCCCAACCTATTTTTTGTATGTTATAATTTTTACTACATGGACTACATGCCCCAACAAAAAACATCACATTTTATTTCAACATCAAGGATCAACATCATTGGATAGTATGGGTGAAATGGTCCCAACATGAGTGGACTGATCTTCCATCTGGTGCTTGTGCTGGCGTCCCCAGAAAATAAATCCTAATAACGACAGGCCTAAATGATAATATATATTGGTAGGTTTTCTAGTTTCTTAAAATAAAAATAATCAAATCAAATGAGGTGATAACATGTCTGATCATGTACTTCTGTAGATGTTTAGTAGTTGAAAAATAGGAAACCTAACACTACATTATATTAGGGGTTGCTTAAGAATAGGTCAAACTGATTATTTGTATTTTTTAAATATAACTGATTGAGTTATCTCTCCTCTTCACAAATTTACTAAAGTCAGAAATGCCTTTTTATTTTGAGGCAAGTCGGTTCTGGCGCTTTGGCGGCAACTGCTGCGGCACGCTCGCTCGCCTCGCGCGTTTCGGTTTATGTACAACTAACGCTCGTCGCTAACCTAACCTACCTTTTTCAATAAGGTCTCTTTTGAGTTTAATCCATTCTAAAGCCAATCCATATATAATATTAAAAACACTTATGATTATAAATTATACATATAGCTAGGTATACCCACTAACCTTAAAACAAATTCACTGTACCTGTTTTAGGAAGGTACCTATTCAATTAAATTTGTATACAGGAGGAACTAGCTAACCTATTTAGCCATTCACCAGGTATATATAATCTAAAGACCTCAGTCCTGCTAAATCACTAAACACATTCATATTGGTACAAAATAATGTACGCTATGCCGGCTGGTAAGTACTTTTGTATAGCATCGCTCAATACAAAATGTATGTTATCTATCCAAGAGAACTTGAGCTTGATTGAGCGCATCGGTATGTAAACGCGTGCTCATGATGTTGTAGCAACAAAGAATTTAGACATTACATACCATTTTATTTGGACCTCGCGCGCATCTTCCTCCTTTTACGCTTTAGCCTCCGCATGCGCTTCTTACGCCACTAAAACAAAATAAATCACAAGTTAAATCTTGTATGTTGTTGAAGCACGGTGCGGTTACCTATATTTTGTCACACACAAGAAATGATTAATATTGTTATAAAATACCTTAGCTCTCATGTTGTGAAATAAAAAAGGTCTTAGAAAACTACAGAGACAGCGTTTTAATAATGAGGATTATATTAATAATCTCGGATACATTGAGCAGACCGGCGTACTCGAGATCCACTTGCAAAAGAACAAGACCAATATAAATTTTTGACAATTCAGATGTCATCCGATGTCAGTCCGACAGAAATGAGTATACCCCATGGAAGTAGTAAGTACTTGTACTTATTACTTCCATGGTATACCCTTCTTCTTCTAAAGCGCCCAGTAGACGCTGGCCCAATGCGCTAAGCGAAAGTTTCGTGATGACGTCTCACGTTTGTGGGTCTCATTCGCGTGGTATAACGCGTGCCCAGCAGAGGGTAAAAATGAGAAGCACAGAGATTTGTAGAAACGTATAAAGGTGAACGCAAACTTGTGCCGCTCCGCGCGCACCGCAGTCCCCTTATTCGATTTCTTAATATGAAGTTATATGTAACCTCGCATACCTACACGCACCGCAGTCGCCGCAGTCCCTGACACGGCCGAATTCCCCAAGCCACAGCTGATGACGTCACTACCGCCGGCCCTCAACAGCGTACGCTGCGGCGCGTGTGACGTCATTAACATCCAGAGGCCGGCTAAACTTTTATAACTCTTGTTGGCATTTGATTTTCTTCTTCCTCTATTAATAAACAACTGATAACAAATCGTTCGTCAAGAGCCATTCTGGAATTTACGCCTAATCTTGATGAAATTAGAAGCTGAATGAAAAAAAAGGACTGCGGTACGTGTGGCGACAGGAACGACTGCGGGGACTGCGGCGCGGCCCGCGCCGCAGTTTTTGTTGCCTCGCACATCTGCCCGCGCCGCGCGGGCAGATGTGCGAGGCAACAAAAACAATGAATTCGACGACTGCGGAGACTGCGGTGCGGCTAAGTCTGCGTTCACCTTTAGTCTGCGTTCACCTTAAAAGACAATGCCTGCAGGAATAATAATAGCAATAATTTTTTACTAGCCTAGGTTAATCTTATTTATACTTCTATTTAATCCTCAATTCAATTCAGGTCTAAGTTTCATTTCTCGCTATTAATTACCATTTTTATAGATGAAAGTCCTAAACATTCATGATTTTCCCACATTTTTTTTATTAAAAAAAGACGCCTCCAACAATGAGCGATTTTTCTGACAGCTAATTAAGAAAAAAAAATCAGTACAAAAAAGTCTCAACAGATAGCGTTTTATGAAAGCCGAGTAGTAATAATGGCTGAACCTATATGGTACGCTTTTACTTTTCAACCAGAGGCATAAAAAAAAATCACCAAACAGTTTGACAGTTGCACAAATCACAATATTGATACTTTTTTTACTAAATTTTATTAAAAAAAGGCAATCCCGTGAATTTTTGCTTTTTGTATGGAACTTTTTCTCTCGCCTTTACTTAAGCGCCATCTATGAAGTCATATAGAACTAGATTTTTTTTTAATTTGGGTCTCGGAAAATCCCTCATTCCTTTGACTTGCGCACAAAAATAAAAAAACCGACACTACTCGGATCGCGGACGAATATTTATATTTTCCGCCAACGGCAAATCAACACGAAACAGTACACGTTGGCTCAACGCGTTGGGCGTTGAGCCAACGTGTACTGTCAATGTCATCCAGAGGAAAAAAGATCCAATTCATTTGTCATGTCAATAAAGCCGGCGCCAGATATAGCTTCACATATTTGAACACTTGTTTGAACACTGTGTGTGGCACGAGACTTTGAATATGTGTTCAAAGTTTGAATAAACATTTGTATTTTGCCATGCGGTGTCGGTTTTTTAGCGCACATCAAAGCGTTCAAAGTCCTTCAAAGTTGAATGTGATCAAATGTGTGCGTAGCCTGCCACACTTGGTCAAAGTTCTAGTTGCGCGAGCGTTGTCGATGTCTAAACGGTTGTGTTTTCGTGGACTGGAAGATAACTGTAAAATGGACGGGAATAATGACGCCGTCCTTAAATTTCTCGAGTTGCTGCAAGGTGAATTATCTATATGGGACCCAAAAATAAAGAATAAAATCGTCGTCCATCTTGTTTGTTGTCTACTAGCATACTGTGTGCAAAAGTGTTTGCAAAGCATATCTGGCAGGTTCCGCCATTATGTGTTCAAATGTGTTTTCAAAGCTTTGCAGTCTTCAAATAAGTGTGCAAATCTTTGAAGCTATATCTGGCGCCGGTGCGTATATCTAATTTATACCTCCACACAATACTCGTGACGTCAAAGACCGTGTTGGCGTCGGGTATATTTTGGAATCCAGAAATTAAAAAGTAATTCTTCAAAAGCATACCTTTACCTAACAATGGAGAACACAAAAGGGTCAAAATATTACTATGAAATATACCTAAAATTGGAGCGTAGATCATGTACATTACAATAGTTTTTATTTCACTTCAATACATCCAGTATTTCCGAAGTTATAACTACGAGAAGTTTAGGCCCTTTTTTAATTTCCGAAATAACGGGCGCTAACGCGATGACGTCACACCCTTGTTCACCGCGCCGCGATCGCATACAGTCGGCGGGCAGGCGGCTATCAGTATGGTTCGATGACCCTACTAAATTACTCGCGTCTTGTTTCATTTTTGTTTGAAATTTATTAATATAAGTACAGTATTAATTGAGTTTAAGTTTTCCTCCAACTAGTTTATATTTAATATAATTTTCCATGTAATTTTCACCTAAAACAAGAATAAATAACACTTTGAAAACGAATTCAAAACCTTTGAAACCTTTTTTGAACCTTTGCTTCTGAGTAAGCTCGCTACACCACCGCAGATCTCATCTCTGTCCTTGCCATCTCTTTTAACGAAAGGGTTTGCTCTTGAACCAAGATTGAGGTCAAACCCAAACAAACAAAACCAAACAAAGCAAACCCATCTTTCGTTAAAAAAACAATAAAAAACCCGAATAAAGTCCGTGTTTAATGTACGTGAAAAGTACCACGAATACTAAAAGGATAAATGCGGGCCGCGAGTTTGATACCCCTGACAAAACATTCGCCCCGCCCAATGCCCCGCCAATGCAGTCGGTTCAGTGAGAAACTCTGCACTGCGCTGTTTACCTAGACATCGTGTGGGTCGTATTCCCTTCTTCGTCCTTACGTATTCCCGGTTGCGTCCTCAACGGCAACTTAAGAGCCCGGGGTCCGCTACCTAACCTTGGCTTTGGATTTGACGATGTTAGTGGTTTTTACAGAGCGACCTGTCGAACTGAACTTTACAACCTAAAGGTTTTAAACCAGAAACAATCCTAGGTTACATAGATGTGTATGATTCATTGAGGTATGATTACAGACGTGTTAAGCTTGTATTCTCTTAGTCGCCTTGTTCGACATCCGTGAGAGCACTTGGAATGATCCTATTCTTCTCTGCCGGACACCACACGGCTAGGGTCGTATTTATTAAATGTTTCTATTTAATAATAAATATATTTAATAATTTATAAATAATAGTATATATATATATATATAGTCTAATGATTCATAATCATCAAAATTACGGAGCCTTTCAGTATGCAATCAGTTGTATCTTTTATTTATTACGTACCTATTAATAATAAAGTTTCGTCAGGGTTATTAACATAGGTATAGACTAGTGTATACCCATTTAAACGATCAAAAGTAAAGGATAAACTTATTATTAACAAATACTTATATCAAAATGGTCTTCACAACAGTGCGCTTTAGTTTTAGGCCCTATTGAATCGACTCTTTTTATGGCTGTCATCCACTTTTTCCTTATTTTCGGGTCCTCCGGCACATAAAAAAGAGTTTATCTGGTGTTTTAACTGTTGAATTGGAACATAAAGGCACAATACAGTATCTTTTTCCCATTTTACCACAAAGAACTTAATAATTTTAATTTTTACTACACAGCGGCGCGCGAACGGGAGCGTGTCTGGCGAGTGAGCAAGGTTATGACGTCAGCGGCTTGTGAGCGCCCGCCCGCGTTTTTAAAAACCTACAGTCGGAAACACGAACTTTGATCGTAAATATATCAGCCATTTTTTAAGATGTGAAAAAGTAAAAACACCGTTTTTCTCGTAATTTTTTGTAGATTTTTTGGCATATAAAGTAAAAAACGTTTGTCAGACCCATTGTGACGTCCCTGGGCGTGTTGATATGGGGTATAATTTAGGATTCACGGATCTCTCTCAGAGCATCCGGCCTTCGTTGATCTCTCAACATTCACGGATTTCTCTCAGAGCATCCGGCCTTCGCTGATCTTTAAACATTCACGGATCTCCCACAGAGCATCCGGCCTTCGCTGGTCTCTCAACATTCACGGATCTCTCTCAGAGCATCCGGCCTTCGCTGATCTTTAAACATTCACGGATCTCCCACAGAGTATCCGGCCTTCGCTGGTCTCTCAACATTCACGGATCTCTCTCAGAGCATCCGGCCTTCGCTGATCTTTAAACATTCACGGATTTCCCACAGAGCATCCGGCCTTCGCTGGTCTCTCAACATTCATGGATCTCTCTCAGAGCATCCGGCTTTCGCTGATCTTTAAACATTCACGGATCTCCCACAGAGCATCCGGCCATCGCTGGTCTCTCAACATTCACGGATCTCTCTCAGAGCATCCGGCCTTCGTTGATCTTTAGGCGTAGTTACGGGGGCCCCCCTTGGGGCCTCGTATAATTATAACATAGGTACACATTGCTGTCGTGCCCTATGCTTCTCAGTTGGCCAACTCTCTTACTTCCCGAGGTGTATACTGCCTTCGATACACGCTCAGGACAGCTTTACTATGGCTTTCCAAGATGTACATTTCCTTCGTTACATGCTTGGAACAGCTTACTTCAAACTCTCCTTCTAAGACGTACCTTCTTATTACATGCTTGGAACAACTCATAGCCCCTTCTAGGACATACCTTGTTTATTACGTGCTTTCTTATAGACAAATAAAGATAGTTTAAACTTATACTCAAAGCAAGCCCTCGCGTGCTCATAAGTTTGTAACTCTGAATTGATATAGAAAGGTCTAATTGATACTTAGCTCCAGTGTCAGGCTTGGACTTCGCTTCGCTATCCCGTCTCATCTCTCCAACCACTGGCTTACACAATATGACTTTTAATACTTCAAGATTAAAACATATCAGATAAGTGCGTAGCCTCTTTCAAGAAGAAAAGAAAAAGGCGCCGTGAAAAAATCTGACAATTAGGATTGTTTATGTCATAGACCATAACTCATAATGTTGCCATTATTTACCTGTCTCTCGTCCGGTAATTTCTGGGACATCGCGAATCGTCGCGACAATAGGCTATGTGACGACATCATAAATGGCGGATTATATAAGCAATAAGTAGCATACCGAAAAAAATAAATTTGATAAATCTTATCGAGAGGGGAATTCAAAAAGCGATGTCAAGATTGTATTTAACTTATATGTTTGTATGTACTTTTGAGTAAAAAATAATACAATAAAACTTAACCCATATAGAATACCCATATAGAATTGTATCCAAATGACTTGAATATTATAATGTATTGTAGTGCGTATTTGTACTTTTTAGGTTTGTATGTATGTGTGAAATTTCGATATATTTGACAAACACATTACCCTCCTTCGCACTTTGCGCAGTCGGGTAGAAAGGAACAGCTTTTTCGAGTTTTCAGATTCGGTCCCATTATGTAGTACTTATATTATTTCTGTGCCCATACAAAAAGATTTCAACATATTCTTATACCTAAACTACATTTTTCTTAAATGTCCTATTATGTAAACAATCTTCACAGTACATTTTGTTAAATATTGTTGAAAATAAATCAAATATTAGTTTAAACCTAAACGTTCTATAATAAAACATTTATTAACCATGAAAGTAATTTCCTAAAAAGTCTATTTTAATTTATATTATTGTAAAATCATAAAAAGACATCGTAAGATTGTTTACATGATAGGACTATTATGAATAAATGGACTTTAGTAGCACCATTTTGCTATAGTATCCATTATACTATAGCAAAATGGAGTGTTCTAAAGTTTTCCCCCATGTCACGAGCTATAAGGATTGTTAACGTTATCGCTAATGAAGTAGATATTTTTAATGTTAGTTTGCCGAAGGTCATGGTAGTCGTTCAGAAATACCTAGAAACGCATTGATTTATGTACGTACCTGTACCTACCCATTGAATTTTTCTGTATTACATAATAGTTTTTATAGAATGCTAATAACATTGCTTTGGTGTGTACTGTAATAATGTTATTATGTTTTTTTAATAAATAAATAAATAAAAATAAATAAAAAGTATACCCTAGAAAAATGTTGGGGTCCGGTATATTTTGGAATCCATAGCACGGCCATATAATATATTTCTATTGTATACCCGAACGTAACTCTATGGAGCGTTGAGTGGAGGTATAAATTAGATATACGCGGCGCCGGCATAATAATAATGAAGAATTTGCAAAGCTTTGAAAACACATTTGAATACATGGCGCAACCTGCCGGACATGCTTCGCAAACACTTTTCTACGTAGTTTGCTGGTAGATATTTCTTATTTTTAGGGTCCCATGTTCCCCATGCAGCAACTCGAGAAATTCAAGGACGGCGTCATTATTCCAGTCAATTTTATATTTATCTTCCAGTCATAATATATCGATGTTTCCAGAGCTTTGTGAAGCTTGGTCCAGTCCGTCACTATTCTAGAGAACTCCGTCTCAATTTTTGGCGCAATGGACAAAAATATTTATTTCTGTGAGTGGACACGGTAGTACCTACTTCTTTCCTTATCTAACACAATTATCATTCGCTCCGTTTATTCAGCGAAGTCAAACTCGCGCACCGAGGGTTCCGTAGACGCAAAGCATCTGACTAGTTGGGAATTTTAGTTAGAGCTATTATAGCTTAAAAAACAAACTAAACTTTGCAGTTCGATCCCTAAGACTCATACTGAATTCAGCGCAAAAATAAGTTAGCAAACCTTTTTTTTATACTTCAAGAACATATTTACAGTTTTCAGGTTTTTTCCTGTATAAGTACTGTTAGACCTTGCTTTTTGCCAAATTTCATAATTTTAGGTCAACGGGAAGTACCCCAAAGGTTTTGATTGCTACCTAAAATCGCAAAATATGCAAAAAATCGCCACAAATTTACTTAATATTTTACTTGATCACGTTGACGTATAATTTTGATTATATTTTTTGCTGAAAGAGACCGTGGATTCGAGTATTCGATATTAATTTCAACTTGATGCCTTCAGGCGTTCCTGAGAAAAAAAAGTTTGAACGTCACCTCGAGAACGGGGCCGAATAAAAAAATAAAAAAAAGCACCTTTGTATTGAACCAAGGAACATTTTAGGTTATTACACTTTTTTCGGATAAATTGGTTGCATATTTGTGAGAAATTGTACGGTAATGGGGAATAAAAATATATTACAAACATGATTTTTTTAAAAATAATCTATTATAGGTAGATTCATTTTCAATGCCCTTTCAAGTCATGTAGAGCACAAGATCTGTGAATTTTTAATCCAGTAATAATTTACGTAGTCATCATCTTCCCCAGAATCTCTCTCTTTTCAGTAGCCAAGATAAAACCCAAAGATTTGTTTTTATTTAACACCCTTTTTTCCAGTTAGAGCTTTTATTATAGCAAAACAAGCATTTTTTCGATTGTCCTTTTTTTGGTTAGCGTGTTATCGGACGGCGTTTTTAGCGGTGACTGATGGATATCCAGACTAAGCGTGTAATCGTCCGAAAGTCATCAGTTTCGCATCAGTCTATATGTACGTGACCAGACTGACGGACCAGACTGACACCAGACTGTGCGTGTATTACCCGTCTTACACCATCAGTCTGGCATTACCAGACTGGCATTACCAGACTGATGAAAATTATTAAAATATTTAAGAATCCGTCAGTCTGGGGCATCAGTCCATCAGTCAGTGGTTAGACGCTCAGTCTGGCATCAGTATTGTAATTTTGAAAATATAATAATAATAATAATAAATTGCCGTCACGTAAAAAGCGCTGGCGGTTAAGCTGCGCAGTAGGCGATATATCAGTCTATGCGGTGAGCGGGGGTCGGGCGGGTCTCATCCGGTGCGCGCGATTGGTTCGTCAGTCGTACCCATACGCAAGTTTCACCCCCTCCTCACCCTACCCGCCTTTTTACGTGATGGGAAGTTACAAAAGTATTACCAGACTGATGGACCAGACTGATACCAGATTGAGCGTGTAACATCCGTCTATGGGACAAGTGGACACCTCAGAACAATAACTTTAGTTATTGTTGTAACTTTAGTTATTGTTCTGTGGTGGACACGTTTGGGTAGGCATTATAATCAGCGGACATGACATAGCTCATTAAAAAAAAAATACTCATGGTGCGGCCAGTCGACAAAATTCTTGTTTTCTTTAGTTTATGGTTTGACATTTGTTTGTCATTTTATTAGTCTATCTGTCTATGCCATATGGCTGTATGGGCTTTAGATACCTTTGCCTTTCCTCACGGATAAAGAAAAACAAAAAAAAAATGTCTATGCCATACATAACCTACATAAGCTTCGATTTAATTATAATATCCTTTTTTTGCGATACTGTATCCATTTTCAAGTTATCTGAATAACGGATAATATTTAGATCTTTCTTGACTGCACCTGAAAAGACAATGAAATGAAGGATGATGTGGTAATCGGAGATTATAAACATTTTTTCATCTGGAGTGTGAATCGAGTGTAAGTCGCATTATCTATTATTTTTTAAGTATATGTATGTGTTGTACCTATTCATAAAAATTGAATTCTAATAATTTTCATTTGTTAATTTTGTGACTTTTTTAAATAGATATCGATAATTATTTCGATGTGCTCGCCGGTATTTTTGGCTCAGTTGTAACCACGTGTATCTTGTATGAGGATTTACTGGTTCAAATCCCACTGTCGGTAATATTTTTTTTAAATCGGGCTTTTTTTCTTTTATTAATTTGCATAGTAGGTATTTCAACTTGATTTCATTATTATTCTTTGTAAGGTTTTATTTAGACAGTTGCAAAATTTTGTTACTTCATTTTCTAATGAAGTAATAATTTTCGCTACAGTGGCTCCCCCTCTTCCCTTGGTAAAACTTATTGGAAAACTTTTGTGATCATGTCGAAATTGTTCACTGTTATTATTATTATTTTCCACAATTATGTGCATTCTAACTTTCCTTATGTGTTGTTTTTACATAAGGGGATGTGATAATGCCTCAGTAGGTAGTTCTATAGGGCTTTGTAATAGGAGAGTTTAATAAAATTATTTTTTATTATGTATAATTATTTTTTTATAAAAAAAGATTCATAGAGTAGGTACTGTAATAATATAAGGATAGGTACCTATATAAAATAATGTTATTCTGTCAGTATAACATTATAGACATATTAGGTTTATTGTATTATAATGGGGGGTACTTGAACATATGTACATATTTTTTGCATATTACATGAAAATATTGATTCAAGAAAATCTATGTGTGGTGGTTAAAGATCATCAGATCTTTTTTATTTTTAGATAAGTAGGTACACTAGGTACTAAGTAAACATTTTAGAAACCTACTTTATTTTTTTTATCTATTCAGCACTTGGTTTTGCGTGATTGTTGAACATTCTGTTTATGGATTTGTAGGTTCGTGAAATATAAATTAAATTATAAGTATGTATGTATGTACATTAGAAAATTTTGAAACCAATTTGCATTGCAACTATATTGGCTGACTGACAGCTAGATATATAAGTTAATGCTGAGCATCAGAGATGCTGACTGATTGACATATATATTCAACATTGGAAATTCCAAAATTCAAGTGTTCACTAGGTAAAAGGGGTGGAAAACTTTACCTGCACACTTGGCCAGTATTTGTCTAATAGTTTTTAAGGTAATAGGAAATTTCTCAATATTTGTGTACACTAAATAAAAAAATATGCAATTTTTTTTTTCGCTGTCTGACTTGCACTTAGCTGATTTTTTCATCATAATATTTATTAATGATGATTATCCTTTCAAAACCTTTATATGTTTATTAGAAGTCTATGACACAGCTGGTGAAATATACTACTTATATTATTTTACAGTTAGCTCAATGAAAATTAATCTCAAGAAAAAATCAAATGTTTTAAAATGAGTAACATACAAACAGAGACATGTGATGAAGCTGAAGTATTTGTCCTGCCGCCAGATCTCCTCGAGAAGTTGGGCATAAATTTGTGTAATATACCTCCAACTGTTCATAATTCTCAAAAATCTAAAAGTGAAAAGAGTAAGTTTTCTCATTAACTTGGTTTTTTACACGACTGACCAAAAAAGGAGTGTTATGTTTTCAGGGTTCATGTATGTATGTAAGTTTCTTTATTCCACCATAAGTCCTGAACGGCTTAACCGATTTTGATGTGAGAGGTATTTTTAGATTCCTTGCATTCCTCCGAGTGACATAGGCTATATGACGTCACCATGAAAACAAAATGGCGGATTATATATGCGATAAATAGCAGACCAAAAAAATAAAATTTAATCAATCTTATCGAGTGGGGTATCAAATTGAAGGGCTTTAGAAGGCGATTTCAAAAATGTATATAACTTATATGTTTGTATGTACTTTTTGAGTAAAAACTCGTCAGTCGTGTTTTTTATTTTTAATAATTAGCTTGTTATGTTTTTGTTTGTGTTTTTAAATGTTTATTGTTTGTGTTTTTAATTGTTGTATTTTAAATGTTTTTAAAAAGCTTTGTTCTAAAATATGACTTATTTATATTGCAGAAAAAAATGGTACAAAAACTGAACATTCAAATCATGAAGGAATACTTAATAATGTTACAGATTCACAAGGTTCATCAATTTTAGAAACTGCTAATCTTATGAAAAATTCTGTATTTTTAAGTCCCACATTTGTCCCTATGATGGGTAATACCATTCCAGGTGAGGTTGAAATAGCAAAAAATATACAACAACCTTTAGACTTAAATACTATGCAAACAAACACAGAATCAAATGCCAAAGATGGTTCTAACAGCAGTTTTATTCAAGAAAATGTTATCTTTGAATGTCTGGATACACAAAACGATACATTGTTTGATTCAGAACAGTCAACTACAAACTGCAATAGAATCGGAAGAACTAATATCCATAGTCAGACAGCAGAATATGACATTAGTGAAACAAGTATAAAGAATTCTTTTAATTTAGATGATGTCAAGTCTAAATTAAAATTGAAATGTTCGAAAGCATGTGATATACACTCATCAACTTTAAAAAGTGAGTCAAAAGAAAAATTGCAGAGTAGCAGACAAATAGACTATACAAATATTAATAATTATGAGACAAGTAACGAAAAACAATGTGTAGCTTCAACATTGGATAACCTTGATCGTAGACTAGAAAATGAGGAGGCGTTAATAGCTCCTGTTTCCATGCAATCTGATGAGACTAGTTTGAACCACATTGGGATTGCTGATCATCATAATATAATTGACAACCATAATTCATTTATTTATCAGAATTTTAGTCAAAATAAAATTCTATCTATGACTTCTGTAATGAGTGCTAAGCAATCAACTGAACAGAGTTTTATTGCTAATGGTGTTAATAGTGATATAATAAAGAAAGATGAAAAAGTTGATTTGGAACTTGATAACAAATTACAAAGAACAGAAATATTAATTCCTATATTATCAACTACTCCTTCGACAAATATGATATCTCATGTAGATGTTGACAATGTTTTTGGAGAAATGAAAGAATTAAGTCATAAAAAAGGCCTACATAACAATGTAGAAGACAATGATATTTTAGTGTCTATATCTCCAGAATTGACGAACATTTCAAACATCACTCAAAACATTAATGCTACTCAAGATATCAACATCGACATACTTTATGAATCATTTGATGAACATAGTACCAGTAATGAAACAGAAATTACCCATAAAAATCAACAACTAAAGCCTATGGTTCCAAATTCAGATACGTGTGAATCAGGACAACAAACCAACGGAGTTGACATAGATATCTTCAATGATATTAACTGTGATGAGACAAGTGATATGGAACTTGATAATATGTTACGAGAAACAGAAATTTTAATTTTTACGCCATCAAATACAAGCATATCTGATATAGAGGAAACAAAGTTAAATAAAGAATTGAAAATTGAGGAAGAAGTAAATGATGTATCTAAAAGAAATAAGGTAATAAGTCCTATGTTAGAATGTAATAATTCTGGAAACGACGAAAACTCAAGTACTTATCTTTTAAATCCATCACAGGTTATAGAAGAAAAGTGTAGAAATATTATAATTAATCACAATGGTTCGATAGAGAAAGTGACAAATTATGACAAAGAACATTTTTCGCAAAGAATGAATGTAGGTTCTGTAAGTAAATTTCATTTGGAGCACATTTCACCTACAAGACATGCTGAGAATGACATTATTAATGAAAAAAATACAGTGAACATGTTAGCCAACAATATGCAGAAGTATAGTGATGACAATTTTTATGATAAATCAACCAAACTAAATTTTAATAGTAATACTGAACATAAATTGGGAAAAGGATTAGATGATATGGTAGTAAACAATAATTTTATTTGTGGAAATGAAGACAAAAGCAAAATCAAGAATCTGGAAGAATTATCAAATAATATCACCAAAAGCAATGACAATGAATTAGACAAAAGGATATTCATCAATAAGCAAACAGAAAATAATAATGTTCATCATTCACCAAGCGAAGTAATATTGAGTAATCAATATAAAAGACTAAAACAAAATTTTGTTTCTCTTGGTATTTCTGTAGAAAAAGCAGAAGAAAATAATTTAGATTGTAACGGCATTCAAAAGGAGAGAATGGAATCTGATTTAGGAAAGGTTCAAGAAATAGCGAAATATTTGAAAGAGGCTTATCAGAATAAAAAAAGATTGTTTAAACCTAAAGTTAAAATTCATACAAAGTCTAAAATATTTATTCAGGGTGTTGAAAAACCTGGTGGTACAGATGAACAGGAAATAGTCTTTAATAAATTTAAGCTACACAAAACTTATGAAAAGAAGAAAAGGATACAATTAGAGGTTGCTTCTGCAATTGAGGTAATTTCACATAAAACCACCAAGAAAACCGAAGAAAATTCTACTGAAATCAATGCATGCATTGAACCTTCTGTTTTTATGAAACGACAAGAATTTTGTTTGTGTGGCGACTTCGGTAAATTACCATATGTTGATGAATATGACAATTTGTATGAACATATTCATTTTGGATCAAATATAAGTGTCAATTGTCCTGTTCATTCTGTATTTGAGATATATGACGAAAGAACTAATTTAATTCCCTTTGAGAGCCGAGAATACGTACAAGAGGAAGAAATGAACAATGAAAGCGATAGTGGTCATATATGCTGGCAGAAATTTGAATATCAGGAAGAGGAAAATATATCATCATTAAATGAAAACGTAGGAGCTGTTGATAAAATGAAAACGGATTTATCTTTAATAGTACCTAATTCTGTTATAAAGCACTATAAGCAAGATGACAGATCCATATTCATCTCAAAACGAAATATTAAAAATATACAAGGAAAGCGATGCCAACTGTGACCGTAGAGTTTCCAATGAAATGAATGAAAGCTTATTGACTGAATCTATAATTGAAGATAATGCTGTGGTAAGTATGCAGCGGTTTATAAAATTATATTCGGTAGTGTGAATTATGGACAAAAATAAATAATTTTACTATTTACATTGCAGGCATCCCAGTTGGACACAAGCTCCAAAGAACATGAAAACAATATGTTGTTGGACCAAAGAGATACAGAAAAATGTCAACGTAAGAAAACTGAAACTAAAGATGAATTAGGCAGAAATTTGGTAAGTTTCGTTTATAATTTAAACTAGAAGTTATAGAACAAAATATTAAATTATTACTGTCGTGTCATACATATCCGGAAAGATCGATCTCCGGTACGTGTCTTATCATTTCAGATCGAATCTAAGTATTCTGAGTAGTTATCTACAAAATCTACAAACCATATCAAAGCCGTGGTTGCTATAAAAATATATGTACAGTGGTGGCCAGCTAATTAGGGACACCTGTCGATTTTCATACAAACGAGGTTACTTTGAAAGCTTTGGTTCAACGCCAGGATTGATCTGAGCTGTGATCTGATGATGGCTATCCAGGGATAGAATGGACATCCAGATCGCTATACACACCTATGGTCCATTTATTCATAATTGTCCTATTATGTAAACAATCTTCACAGTACTTTTTGTTGAATTTTGTTGAAAATAAATCAAATATTAGTTCAAACCTAAACGTTCTAAAATAAAACATTTATTTATTGTGAGACAATCACAACGTTACATATTGCCATATATCGCCAATTGCTACGGGGAAACCCCAGCAATAAAATAAATAAAAAGATAAATTTAGAGTCTGTGTCGGAGAAGAAATAAAAAAAACAAAAAGATTAAAATAATAACAATTTATTCAATACATAATTAAAACAACAAACATCCAACACAGAAAACTCCAAAATAAAAAAAATACAGAGCGAGGTACGTTCGCCTACTCTAGTAGATTGTCTCACAATCACAACGTTACATAACCTAAACATTTAAAAGTAAAACATTTATTAACCACGAAAGTAATTTCCGTAAAAGTCTATTTTAATTTATATTGTTGTTAAATCATGTATGGAAATCCTGAAACTCAGAAAGCTAAGCTATGTAGCTCTTAGAATGTTAATTTGATCAGTTGGGTGTGTATAGCGATCTGGATGTCCTCCATTCTATCCCTGGATGGCCATCATCAGATCACAGCTCAGATCAATCCTGGCTTTGAACCAAAGCTTCAAAGTTACCACGTTTGTATGAAAATCGACTGATGTCCCTAATTAGCTGGCCACCACTGTATATGACTGGTTCACATATTTATTATAAACAAACTGGCTCTTATTTATTCCTCATTTTCTTTATGTTACAGTTTGATCAAGGAGCTCACAATAATGAAGCCGTTATAGATTCCACATTGGATGTTTCGGAGACCATTCAAGAATTTGGTCAAAATGTTAAAAGCAGAGTAAGTATGTGATTAGTTGTTCTAAAATGAGAACATCTAACAGGGCGGGCGCTTCATAGAAACGGCGCGTCAAATATGCCTACTACTACTACAAATACAACTGTATATCCGTGAACACGTCAGTAACACGTCAATGTGTGCGTTTTCATAGTCGAACGTCCCACGTCTACACAAGAACGGGGTGAAGTGCGGAAGGAGCGGGGGGGTGCCATATTGCGGGAGGGGCAGGGAGTTTCCTTTCTGTACGTAGTACTAATATTAATTCTGTGGTCATACATCAAGTTTGTTCTCGAAAACAAGTAATAATTGATTTGGGCAAAAATCTATTTAGCTAGTTTTCAAGTCTTAGGTTAGGATTGGTTTCCCAGTTATCTGTGCCTTACGTTTTTTAATTAGTGTTTAACTTATAATGTATAATTTTCTTATTTGCTTTTACAGAAACGTAAAATTAAAAATGATATTGAAGAACTATCTGCTAAGAAAAATGTGAAATGTGGTGTGTGTGAACAAATGTTTGCAGAATCAGAATGGGAGAATCACATTTCTAAAGTTCATTATTACATTGCTTGGAAAGATGGTGAAACCATTGTAAGTACCAAATATACATGTATTTTTTACACGACTGACCAAAAAAGGAGTGTTATGTTTTCAGGGTTCATGTATGTATGTAAGTAGGTATGTATGTATGTAAGTTTCTTTATTCCACCATAACTCCTGAACGGCTTAACAGATTTTGATGTGAGAGGTATTTTTAGATTCCTTGCATTCCTCCGAGTGACATAGGCTATATGACATCATCATAAAAACAAAATGGCGGATTATATATGCGATAAATAGCAGACCAAAAAAATAAAATTTGATCAATCTTATTGAGTGGGGTATCAAATTGAAGGGCTTTAAAAGGCGATTTCAAAAATGTATATAACTTATATGTTTGTATGTACTTTTGGAGTAAAAACTTGTCAGTCGTGTTTTTTATTTTCAATAATTGGCTTGTTTAATTATTTTGTGTATGGATGGAAGGAAAGGATAATGCTACTCTTCCATAGTGATCTGGGCCCATTTTTTAAAACATGTTGCCCAGATATGAAACTCATGCCAACGGTAGTTATAATCACCACTAGTAACTTTCATTATGACGTTACCAAAATCCAACCCAGTGGAAAAATTATATACCTTAGAATATAAAAAAATAAAAGTTCTTAAAAGAAAATATTTCTATTGTTTTTGGACTAACCAATACATGCCAGGTAGCGTTAATCCCTTCGCCCGGCTTATCGATATGTACGACTGTGACATCTTCGCGACCTATTATATTTAGATAGTGTAATAACAAATTATGATTAATATTATTTTCCGGTATGATTTGTTCTTTCCTTATACGATTTGTTTTTTTCTTGTAAGATTTATTTTCTTCTAATATCATGTAACATGCTAAAACTAGTTGTAGAATTTAATTAGGTTAATCTGATACATAGTAATGTTGTTATTTGCTTAAAATAAATAAATGTTTGATAAATCATATCTTTGTTTCTCTGGGGCCGATTATTTTTGTGTCATAATAAAAAATGACTAATTAAATGAGATCTACAATATGGCATAAGTTTCATGTCTGGGCAATCACTTTTATTTTTTGGGCCCAATTGGTTGCATTATCCTTTACAAGTGATAACTAAATATTGTCCCAAAATTAAAAGTTATTTGATAAAATTGACTTATTGATTAAGTAGTCTCACAGAAAAATACTGATAAGTAAAATGCGACTAAAATGTTAAACGTGACATGTGTAAAGTCGCCCAGGATCGAGGGGTCCTGCAGGGCTAACATGCGCGCCACGACATAATTTTGTCGTGGCATTTTGTCGATATGAGACGACATATCTCTATATGTCTACAGTCGCTAACATGGCAGCACAGTCAAATCATGTCCTTCTGTCAAATGAAGACTTCGTGACAATTTGTCTACAAACCCTAACATGCGCGCCAAATTGAATCGATTTTTGAAATGTTTTGATGCATGATATATGATAAGTTTGTCGTCAAATATTTTTTCGACGACAAGCGACGAGAAAAAATTGTACCTGAATCGTGCGGGATATCTGGATACCTACTAATTAAAGTTGTTGATTGTGATTTTTTTTAAATTCAAGATGGCCGATATTTTTTTATGTAAATACATCTATAGGCGCGGCTAGACAGTAAAATCGACTCGAATGCCGTGACAGAAAATAGCGTGAACGTCGTGCCAGGATGCTAAGATGTTATACATCTGCCTGGCATCCCGTGAAGGCCAATTTTTCGGGATGAGGTTTACAAAAATAATATTTTTGGATCCAAGATGGCAAACATTTTTTTTTTTAATTTTACAATATGGATATCGTTTTACAGGTTTTTGGGGACGCTGATGACGAAAATAATATTTATTTTGAGATCCAAGATGGCGGACAATTTTTTTTTTAATATTACATATGGGTATCGTTTTATAGGTTTTTGGGGACGCTGATGACGAAAATAACATATATTTTGAGATCCAAGATGGCGGACAATTTTTTTTTAAATTTAACATATGGGTATCGTTTTATAGGTTTTTGGGGACGCTGATGACGAAAATAACATTTATTTTGAGATCCAAGATGGCGGACATAAGTTTTTTCTGGCACTTGTTTCTGAATTTAAAAAAAAATATTGTTTGCCATCTTGGATCTCAAAATAAATGTTATTTACATCATCAGCGTCCCCAAAAACCTATGAAACGATACCCATATGTTAAATTTAAAGAAAAAAATTGTCCGCCATCTTGGATTTCTAATTAAATGTTATTTTCGTCATTAGCGTCCCCAAAAACCTATAAAAAGGATACCCATATGTTAAATTTAAAGAAAAAAATTGTCCGCCATCTTGGATTTCTAAATAAATGTTTTTAACGATACCTACCTATATTATAAAAAAAAATGTCGGCCATCTTGGATCCAAAAATAAAAAGTAAAATGTAGTATATCATATAAGTAGCTATGTTGGATTGGAGGGTCTGCCTAATCGGCGTCGCTCCGCACAAGTTTTTTTAAAACATACAACCCTTAAATTAGTACCGCACTGCCATACTAAATCGAAAATGAAATTAGTATGGCCGTGCGGTACGCCCCCCTCCGTCCCTCGCCCCTTAAACCCCCCACGATTGCCCGCGTAAAGGCATTCGATGACTGACTGTATGAACCATTATGGGTAGGTTGTGCTATTTTACAAAAAACTTGACGTATCGAGAAGAGAAAGCCAAGTCACGTCGAGATAGCTCTCTTTCGTGGCGCGCATGTTACGGTAAACGACAAAATTGTCGAATTCGACAAAATATGTCATGTCGTCTTAGAGATATGTCGTGACGCGCATGTTAGCCCTGCTGGGCGACTTTACACATGTCACGTTGACACGGTTTGCAAAACAAATTCTACAAAAGAAATATTTTTATTTCATCTTCAAATCTGACACATCTGACACACTTGATAAGAAAGAACATACTGATGTTAAAGATTTATTACTAATTGGGCGTTGGAGTTTCGTTCCCATGGGGATTTGGGAATAATGAGTGCTATTTGTTATTCCAGGCTTTATTCTACATGTGTACCAAACTATTTAAATTTAATCGAAATCCGTCCAATAGTTTTTGTGTGGAAAAGTATAAACGTAAACACATCCACTTTCAGAAACTTTCATGTTTATAATATATTCATAGCATATCTTTTACTTTAATTAGGAAATATAGTCTATTTTCAAAATTTAATATGATGCATTTGTTCACAGGATTTCGAAAATTTACTGCTACTGCAAAAAATTAAAAATAAGTTACAAAAAAAAGGTAGTCTGATATGCACTTTTTGTGAATATGAATATGTCAATTTAACAAGGTTCCTGTCTCATGTAAAAAGATGCCTCAGAAAAATGGTAATATATATTTACTATTATTTATATCTCGGGTTCTAAAGCGGCATATTAAGTACGATAAAACCTGCATCTAATGTTTAGTTATTGCGTTATGCGCGCACAAACATATAGACAGAAACACTGACAAGTTAAAAAAATATTTTTTGGTACAGGACAGAATTACTGTTATGTAACTTACATATTGGGATACATATTACTATTGCATATAGTGACCGTTTTAGCACATATAAAAAATACTCAGCCGACTTGAGAACCTTCTCTTTTCTTTTTAAAGTTCGTTGAAAAAATTATTATTATTATTAAATTAAATATTAATGTATTTAATGACCACCTCTGTGGCCTAGTGGTCATCATGCCAGGCTGTCACGTCTGAGGGCCCGTCCCGGGTTCGATCTCCGGTCGGGTCAAGTAAAATATTTTCAGATAAACCTGGACTTGATTTTCTTGGATTATATCTATGACTTTGTTATAAATTATAGAATCGTTCTTATATAAGTCTCGAACTTACTTTGGTTGGTTTGATATATTTATTCGTTTTCAGATGCCAACATATAATATTGATGGCAAAGAAATAGAAGTAGCTACAACATCTAAATCGAACCAGAGTGTATGCGGTGTGTGTCAACTTGAGGTTAGCGACGTAAACTGGATTGAACACATTTCCGAGAAACACCAATATTTAGCCTGGAAGAATGGAGAGTCTCCATTGGTACGTTTATCTGTTTAGTTCATTTCGAATAATTTAAAAAATAAAAAGTTCTTAAATTATACACCGGTTTTATTAGGAATTTATCAAACATAATGGAAAATATATTTATATTAACTGTATTTTTCAATATTTAATTTATTAAGTATGTGCAACTTTTTTAGGACTTGGGTGATGAAAATAAAGTGAAAGAACATCTTTTAAATATAGCAAAAAAACATGGTCATCTTATTTGTGTAAAGTGTGGCTTGCTTCGGAAATATACGGCTAAAACAATCAAACATTATCTAACGCATATTGAAACGTGTACAGTAAAGGTACGTATTTTTATTCCTGTTTTATACAGCTACAGAGTCGACGACCTTATTGTATTCCTGTTGTTATTTATGGTGCAATAAAGAGTTACTTACTTTATCCCTTACGGGGTAGACAGAGCCCACAGTCGTGAGACTCGAAGGTCATGCTTACCTGAATATATTATACTAGCTTTTGCCTGCGGCTTCGCCCGCGTGTATATCCCACAGGAACAGTGCTTTTTCCCGGGATGAAAGGTACCCTATGTCCTTCTCAGTACTTCTAACTATGTGTATGCATACATTTCAGGAAGATTGGTTCAGTAGATAAAGTGTGAAGAGGTAACAAACAAAATCACTTTCGCATTTATAATATTAGTTAGGACATATATGATGAAGCTAAATAAAGGTAAAGTTCTTTCTTTAGGTATGTAATTCAAAATTAATCGCATAATAGGATAGTTTTACACATTCTGTACGAAAATATTTTATGCAGATATTTGTTCATTGTTCAGTAATAGCCTTTACTTAATATTTATATTTTTTATTTACTTATTTTATTTAAAAACATAACATTAATATAGCGACTCCATTCTTATTATCATTTTTTTCTTTACAGAGTACCAATGTATCAAGAGCCTCCCGAAGAAGCATTCAAAGTGAGCAATCAATACAAGAATCCTCTTCAGAGTCTGGAGTTTACAAATGCGCGGTTTGTGAACAAGAAGTAGATGCCTCCAAATGGTGGGACCATGCATCGAAGCAACATAATTACCGTGCGTGGAAAGATGGAGAAATACCTCCGGTAAGCTTGTGTCAGTTATGATAAAGAAACAAGAATTGCAAAATTCAAGTATCTTCATTCGGCGTTTGTTTGTCGCTGATATCAGCGACGCGTAGAGTTATTGATTTGAAATTTGTATCAGATACTTGGTCTACGGACATCATCTGTGAAAATAAATCAAACTTATACACACATCGAATCACCTCTTTATCCCTTACGGGGTAGACTGAGCCAAGAGTCGTGAGACTCGAAGGCCACGCTTAGCTGAATACGTACTTCTAACTATGTGTATGCGAAATAACTTATACGTCTACGTAATTTAAAGATATAATCGTAAACATAGCGAGTTTTCGCAAATTGTGCGATTTATGTATTCTTGTGTCTTTGTACAGAATTTTGAAGATGAAAATGTATTACTTGAACATCTACTCAAGATCTCCAAACAAGAGGGCGGTTTACGGTGCTCAAAATGCGGTGTGGTTCGTAAATTCGCGAAAAAATATCTACAACATATAGGATCTTGTACAGCAAACGAGGCTGTAGTAGGTGATAATACCACTAAGATAAAAGAGGTAAGAAAGACGTAAAAAATATTAGAATATAAACAAACATCTGTCGAATTAAGTTTACATAAAAATTAAAGTAGTTAGTCCGCTAGCTATTTTCCACTGTAAGTTCAAAACAAAATCCGCTAGGGGCAGTACTAGTTATATTTTTAATTGACATATCCTTTCATTTACTTTTGAACCTCCAAAGGAAGGCTAAAACCATAGACTTATAATATACTCAGCTAAAACAATACATAACTAAATATAAATATGATCACAGTTATACAGTGTAAATTATATATTTTTTCAGAAATCACAAGTTGATGCACCTAATTCAGATTTAGACAACAGTACAGATTCTCGCAAAATTAATATAAAAGTACGACCTAACGCATCAAGTATCGACGTAATAGACAAAGATTTATCAAGTTCGATTCAAGAAGAAATACGAGATGATACAGATGAGAAAATAAATGAATTACACCATGAAGTGCCCTGTTCTGATGTTATAAATAGCAGAGATTCTTCCAACGCTCCTATAGTGACGTGTGGCGTGTGTAACATGGCTGTTGACGAATCAACATGGGTAGATCACATCCGATTGGAGCATAATTATATTGCATGGAGGGCCGGCGAGACTCCACTGGTAAGTTAAAAATTCTTTAAACAGGAATCGGCTAGTTAATGAATATGAAACACTTATGTATGCGCCATGGACATAGAAAAAAAAGGAAATTAATTTATTTTTTTCTAACTCTATGGTATGCGCTCAGTCAGCTCCTATCTTATCTACTCGTTTTTCTCATACAAAATGTGCACTTATTTATCTGATGAAAATGTTTAACAATAGACGTCACTTCATAACGAGTTGCAGCTAAATTAATTCAAGAAAACTGTAGCAAGTAAGGTTATCTCACCATTAAGCCCCAGTTATGCATGACTTTTTGTTCATGAAACATTAAATTATTTAAAGGTCAACTTCTCAAAATAAAACATATTTATTTGAATGGTTTCAGGACTCAGGCAATAAAAAAGCAATATGGCATCATCTTTTAAATATTATGACCTCAGCTGGCAAACTTATTTGTCCGAAATGTGGGCAAGAAAGGAAATATCCAAAGAGTTTCATGCGACACGTAAAGGATTGCCGTGGTCCGGTTGGTACTTTTGGATTAGCAAAGTCTACATAATTTATTTTGCAATTTTATAATGTCTCTTGGAGAAAATTCTGAAAAAACATTATCATTAAAGGTTGATACATATTTTAGAAGTAACCTTGCTGTAAACTGTTTTAATTGTAATAATTTGAGTGGGATGTTTATGTTATAGCTAGGTACTAAAAAAAAACGGCCAACATAAAGTCTGTTAATCATTATTATTTTTTGTCTCAGGTCGCATCTTCCAATGGTGCTGAGAAAGAAACTATGAAATGTAGCGTCGTATCACATGTAGATAGATTTTTAAAGAATAAAGATTTGGATGAAACCGTCACTGAGGTGAAGTGCGGCGTATGCCAGGAGGTATCCGGAGCGGATGCGTGGATTGCGCATATCCAGACTGCGCACAACTACATCGCATGGATAGACGGCGAAACGCCACTGGTAAGGTATTGTTATAGGTACCTTAAAAAGTGTGTTTACACATTTTATAATTATTTGTTTTATTATTTACTAGCTTTCGCCCGCGAATTCGCGGTGAATTTCCCACGGGAACAGTGCTTTTCCCAGGATGAAAGGTACCCTACGTCCTTCTCCGTACTTCTAACTATGTGTATACGAAATTTCAGGAAGATCGGTTCAGTAGATGTAGCGTGAAGAGGTACCTAACAAACTCATTTTTGCATTTTATACCTAATATTAGTTAGGATTATAATTTAGAGTTAAGATGAGATTTAAATGTTGAGATCACAAAAAAATATTATCATCATTGTAATTACATCATCTGAAGATATGTGATTGAATAACGTGTTATGAATACTATTTTATGCATATTGTATTCATATATTGTTTTAGGAGTTGAACAATCAAGATATGATACGACAACACTTACAAAAACTTGTGGATGAAATCGGGACGCTGGTTTGTTCCAAATGCGGCACTTCTCGAAAGTATGCCAAGAAGTTTTTAAAGCACGTGCAACAATGCTCTAATGAGGTTAGTATTTGATCATACTGTTTATTTGAAATGATTATTCACAATGTTTTTCCTGAACCAAATGTTATTAATAGTGTATTTTCAAATACAGTAAAAAATAAATTGCTGATGGGGAATTTGTGGTTATAAGAAAAACGATCTTTTCTTTATTTACGAACTCAATACCTGTGTCACGTGAGTTTGCAGACCAATCTGACTCATGTATGGTAGTTTTATCATAGATCATCACCTGTTTCCGGTGAAGGAAAACATCGTGAGGAATCCTGCACATGGGCTGATTGTTTAATTTAACAGTTTGTATACGGCTTCTGCCACTAGGTGGCGGTAGTCGTAAAAGTCATGTCAGATGACTTTAGGCGACTTGAATAAAATCTGACACCAGTGTTACTAATAACACACTCGATAAGAAGAAGAAATTACTAGATAGTAAGAAATTGTCTCTAATTTTGGTTGTTTCAGAACCCAAAAAATAAAGGCGACAGTGGCAACTCTGCTAGTTCCAACGAATTAAATCCAGATGAAATGGTCACTTGCGGGGTATGTTCGCAAAAAATCCGGATCAACCAGTGGATGAGCCACATAAGACTTGATCACAATTACATAGCTTGGAGAGATAGCGAGGTACCAAGAGTAAGTATTTGTAATTTATTTATCATATAAAACGATGTCTAAAGTTAAATACTTGCTAAACACATTACCCGTTCGTAATAAAAAGATACTGACAACTAGAAAATGTCATTAACGCACGTGTATTTTAATTGTAAGGGTAATGTGTTTAACAAGTTCGTTTTGTAGTAAGTCAGATATTTTTTATCACCTTCCAATGTAGCGTAAACTTAGCGTGAAATGGATATTGCACTTGCATCATTTTTTTTTTATTTACAATTCATCATAGAATTTAAGGCCATGTCGTAGCACACATTCGAAAAAATGAAGAAATTTTCCTAATTAGAGTTCAATTACGAAGTGGAAAAATAATACAGGATATATATTATGATGTTTATTAAGGTTTCAATCGTGTACTTTTTAATAAAAATACATATTTTTGGCTTAATTAATTCATAAAGGCACCGAAAATTTAGAAAAAATTTCAGCTTTCAAGTCATGGAACTTACAATTTTCAGCGATAACATATATATATTTCTATATATTAGTTAATATTTATACTATATTAAAGTTTTAATCGAGCACTTTTGTTTTTAGACTAATATTTTTAAAGATATTTGATAAATAGTTGCTAAATCGGTACAAAATCTGTTCGATCCTGCCAACGAAAGTAGAACATTGTGTTGTGCAAAAAACTATCTTATTGCAACGCCCACACGGCGCGGTTAAGCGCATATGAATTTTGTTTTTTGCAGCTCAGGTTGGACCTCGTCTTAAGAGCTCTTGTCGTCACAAATGTCGCACGTCCGTTCAGTGTCAGTTCCTTTCATCATTCTTTTTCCGTTGCAAACTCTTTCACTTCCCTATACGACACGACGCTCACTTTCTCCTTTATTTGCTTCATATAACTCGGTCTACATGGACCCCTTCTTCCTTTTATCTTTCCTTCTATGAGAATTAATCGGGTTCATTGCAGTTGCGTGTTTCAATAGTTGAGACCAAAGAATACTTATAATTATTAAATTATTATTTCAGCACAATCACAGCCCTGTTTATATTGAAAAACGTTTGCGCACGATTGTCGATAAAATTAAGGAGTTGACATGTCCCAAGTGTGGATACAAGAGTGAAGATGTCAAGCAGTATTTACAGCATTCAAAGTCGTGTGCTGGGAATGCTGAATATAAACTCGAAGACAATAGTGAAGCGACGGAGTTGGCGCATAAAGGTAAGGTTATTCGGATGGTCGTATTTATAATAAACAAGAATAATAGTAAACATTTCCCATAGCTACTGAATAACAATACTTCTATCAGTGCAGTTTATTTGTAGGTCATACATAAGGTACCGTTTCATTACATATTTCCTACTTTTTATGTCAGTCGTAAAATAAAAACCAAAGTTTTTAATACAATTAATTTTAATTTTGTATTGACAAATTTATTATTCGGCAGACAAGCTTCTCAGAAGCCGACTTCAGGCACCAGGCTCTCACAATGTTGTATGTAACCATTTATGTGTAACCAATGTAAAGTACATTCTGTTGTTATTGCTTTTCAGGTTTATATAAGTGCGGCATGTGTCAAGAAAAAATAAAATATGGTGAATGGAAAAATCACGCAATTGATAAACATTACAATGTGGCCTGGGTTGTTGGTGACGAACCTATCGTAAGTTTATTAGTTTTGTTTCTTTTTGTTACTATATAACTGTATATACGTTACAACAATGAAGGATTTTCCGAGACACAAATAAAAAAAAAATTGTTCCAAATGACTACATAGATGGCGCTTAGTAAAAAGCGAGAGAAAAAGTTCCATACAAAAAGCAAAAAATTCACGGGATTGGCATTTAAAAAAAATAAAACTTAGTAAAGAAAATAACTATAAAGTATCAATATTGTGATTTGTGCAACTGTCAAACTGTTATGTGATTTTTTTTTCTGCCTCTGGTTGACAAGAAAAAGCGCACCATATAGGTTCAGCCATTATTACGACTCGACTTTAATAAAACGCTATCTGTTGAGACATTTTTATACTAATTTTTTTTTCTTAATTTAGCTGTCAGAAAATCTCTCATTGTTTTTTTGAAAATTAAATACCTATTCTTATTATTACATTTTTATTATTATTTGACTGATTCGGTTCCATTTATCCCATAAGAAATAAATCTTTTCAATCAACAGGATATATTCAATCAAAACGTCATCATAAAATTCTTAAACGAGTACCTGAACTATGGCAGCTTCGTTTGCAAAGTGTGTGGTATCACTAGATCCTCCGCAGCCGGCTTCTTCGCTCACATCGCGGCGTGTGGGCTAACCGAGGAGGTAAGTTCATTTTAGGGTTCCGTACAAAAATGAAAAACGGAACCCTTATAGGATCACTCGTGCGTCTGTCTGTCTGTCCGTCCGTCTGTCTCAGACAATTTTCTCCGAATCTACTGAACCAAATCAGATGAAATTTGGTAGGATGGCGTAATTCATCTATGGAACCGCATATCCGATGATTGCTATGCGAATGCGAAGGCACAGTACCTAATTCAAAAAGGAAAAGAAAAATTTTATTAGAAACAGGATAAAATTGAAACATGATTTTCTTTTTTAATACGAAGAATAAAATATATCATGGTTAAATTTTTGATTAGTTGTTTAATGCAGCCAAACGGGATAATTTTTTTTTCCAAAAATCAATAATTTTTTCGGAACCCTGCTGAATTTCTTGCAAAATAATCTATTGGACGTGATTTCAGGAAGCTGACAAGTTTAAATTGACATGCGACATTTGTGACAGCAAATATTTAGGCATCTATAGATCTCAACACATGGGTATGCACACGCAGCAAATAAAGGCTAAAGAGAGGCAGGAGAATGCCGAGCAGGACCGAATGAGGGAGAGAGCGAGAAAGCTGGAGGAGCTGGCGCCGGTCGCGGGCCCCCGCCGCGCCGCTCAAAAGTGAGTCTTATTGTTATGAAAATAAAGATCCACCGCGGTGCCCACAGAGTTGACATTGCTAGTTGCTTACCGTGGCTGTTCCTTATGTCACCTGTAACGTAACGCGGTGTAGCAAGCTTTAGGAGCGCACTTCACAGAAGCGGAGAAGAGATGAGAGGAGATACTAGAAAAGCCATCCAAAAAGTGGCGCCTCATTATCATTTATTTTTGATTACTTACGTATTATCTATACACGTTGCCTACGAAACATAATGCATTTTTCACAAAGCATTTTTTTCAATTATTAGTGAAGTATCAACTCGCAAACAAAATATAATTATTAAAAATAATATTAATATGTAGGTTTTAATTTAACCTGTTACTTTTTGTTTGTTTAGAGCCAGAATGGTAATTGAAGAAACTGTCCGCCAAGTAAGTACTATTTCTTATGTTTGATATTTATTTTTCGACTGCAGTGCAGGATTATGCATAAAGTATTGACAAATTTCAATAATTTGTAAGATTTTTCTTCTACTTACCAATTTCAGATTAAGCACGTTTGCCAATCGTGTGGATTTGCGACCGATGTCAAAGAAGAGTTGACCAAACATAAGTGTCCAAAACGTCGAAAAATGAGTGAAGATGTAGACTTGTCATTAGAACAGGAAGAGAGTTCGAGTGGGGATGATCTAGAATCAGACGTCGTTGAAAGCGATGACACTGATATTGAAGAAGATGAGGATGACGATTTAATACCGGGAAGAAGACGTAGAAAACATAGCGAAGATCGCAGTGAGTGTTTAAATCATATTTTTAAATAAATTAACTAAATCATATGTTTAAATTATATTCTCCGATATCCAGCATCTCAATCTTAAAGGCTAATATTATGATGAAAATGTTATAAGTTGGTCCCAAATATGACGAACTGGCTTCAAGATTCAGAATGTACTCCTGTCCAACTGTGTTCTAGTTTGAAGGCAACACGTAAAACAAAGTTGAATCTAAAATAAGTGCTCTAGTACACTTTCTTTTTTTTATAAATTGTCTCTCAAAAAAATTGAATATTATAACATAAGATTATATTTCTTTTTCTTAGGTGCCTCATCCAGAGTTACAAGAATCCCGTTCGAGGTTCCAAATTTTCCAGAGTATTTATCCAAATATAATGAAGACTTGTAAGTAAACATTTAAAAGCCATTGCTCTTTGTACTGTCTATTAGAATATACCACATAAGAACTTTCGCTAGTATCGTTACACGATGTTTTAGCACAACACATAAAAAATACTTTTATAAGTTTAAATTAATGACCATAGAAATGACCCACCTCGAACTTACCTTGGGGCATACTCAATCTGTCTGATTTATCCGTATACATTTAATTATATATAAAAAAAAGAAAATGTAAAGAAAGCAAAACAGATTCCATGCTTTTCAAATGGCATGTGTTCTGCTTTTTCTCCATATAATACGAAAAATGTACTTATAAAGTTGTATATATTACAGCGCTGACCATTACTTAACAACAGATACCTTATTTCCTCAATGGACCCGATGTAATTACGAAATCGTGCCGGAGAATGTGATTTTGGAAACTTTGCCGCCCTTGGAAAGTTCATGTCAAGTGTATTCGAATGGAAAATGGCAAACATATAAGCGATGGCAAGGTGTAACGGGTATTGGTATGTATATTATTAATAGCTACCATATAAAATATATGCTATCAAAAATTCGAAATGGCGGTTCACAATTCGGTTCACAGCACTGTCTTAGCACATGTTTAATTTCATTAGAAAAGTCTGATGCCAATAGATAAATGAAAAAATAAAATAAACGGTTCCCAGAAAGCACTAAGCAAGTTTGTATTTGCGTCGCCGCGTCGGTCGGTACAAAAATCTTCTTATCGAGTGTGTTATTACTATAATCGGGCCGAAACCTAAACTCCCGTATGACGTATGTCACTTTGACAATAATAGTGATGTACCTAAACACGAATCGCTGCGATTATTTGATGTTACGTAAAAAAACAAATCGAAATAAAATAATTGTTTTTGTAATCAAAAGTCTGAACCTGAGTCTGAGTCGCTGTCATCGTCAATAACATGGATAATAAATTCATTGTGAATAATATTATCTACTTGATATCACGATTCGATACGATTGCGTGAATTCTTGTCCCTTTTTCTTTCTTTTATTGTATTACTTTATTGTTAAATATTTTTAATCTTAAAACGCAATAATTTTTATTACAAACCTTGTTAAATCAATCGATAAATTAAACGATGTATCGCGATTTTTTACATTTTCACTATCGATTTATTGTAGACGGATGCAATGGAACTCCCTAAACGGGCAAGCCGGAAGTTCAAGTACTACATTTCCGCGCATAGATTTAAAATTTAAAAAAATCGGAACTTCATGGGCTTGACCCTGATGACACCTGCCATACGGGAGTTTAGGTTTCGGCCCGATTATAACACTGCTATCAGATTTAATTCAAGTTGCCTAAAGGCATCTGACATGACTTTTGCGACTACCGCCATCTAGTGGCAGCAGCCGTATGACACTAGTAAACTAAACAGTCAGCCAATTCAGTCAGTTTCCTCACGATATTTTCCTTCACCGGAAGCAAGTGGTGGTCTATGAAAACTACCATTCATTAGTTAGATTGGTCTACAAACTAATGTGGCACAGGAAGGATTAGAACCCGGGTTCTATCCGACCTCAGGCGGGTGTCATTACCACTCGACCACCACCACTGCACCGTTGGACAAAAATGAAAACATAGAAACGAGCACAAAATAACCAGGACCGCAGGCATCTATAAAGCTCTTGCAAATAGAAAAGACCGTAATGCCCTTTTTACACGACTGATTTAACTAAAAATTAAGACTATTTAAAAAGTTAACAAACGCTTATAACCCGTCACGACTTGTTTTAGTTAAAATATGTTTTGTCTCGTTTTGTTTTCAATGTCACACGTTGAAAAGACAGAGAGACAAAGCATATTTTAACTAAAATAAGCGTTCGTAAACCTTTTTCACGAATGAGACGGTAATTTCAGACAGGTCAACAATATTCGTGGGGTACAACATACGGCGGTTGTCATGGCTACCGGCCCCGCTCTCGGCCGAGTACAGCGACCGCGGCAGCAACCTGCTGGCCGCGGCGTGCCATCCCGCCGTCGACTGCCCGCAGTATGACGTCAGCGACCTGCCTGAACACACTACTCTTATACAGATCTGGGATTTTGAAGATTTCAAAAGGTAACTTATAACATACGCCGGTTGTCATGGCTGCCCGCCCCACTCTCGGACGAGTACAGCGACCGCGGCAGCAACCTGCTGGCCGCGGCGTGCCATCCCGCCGTCGACTGCCCGCAGTATGACGTCAGCGACCTGCCTGAACACACTACTCTTATACAGATCTGGGATTTTGAAGATTTCAAAAGGTAACTTATAACATACGCCGGTTGTCATGGCTGCCCGCCCCACTCTCGGCCGAGTACAGCGACCGCGGCAGCAACCTGCTGGCCGCGGCGTGCCATCCCGCCGTCGACTGCCCGCAGTATGACGTCAGCGACCTGCCTGAACACACTACTCTTATACAGATCTGGGATTTTGAAGATTTCAAAAGGTAACTTATAACATACGCCGGTTGTCATGGCTGCCCGCCCCACTCTCGGCCGAGTACAGCGACCGCGGCAGCAACCTGCTGGCCGCGGCGTGCCATCCCGCCGTCGACTGCCCGCAGTATGACGTCAGCGACCTGCCTGAACACACTACTCTTATACAGATCTGGGATTTTGAAGATTTCAAAAGGTAACTTATAACATACGCCGGTTGTCATGGCTGCCCGCCCCACTCTCGGCCGAGTACAGCGACCGCGGCAGCAACCTGCTGGCCGCGGCGTGCCATCCCGCCGTCGACTGCCCGCAGTATGACGTCAGCGACCTGCCTGAACACACTACTCTTATACAGATCTGGGATTTTGAAGATTTCAAAAGGTAACTTATAACATACGCCGGTTGTCATGGCTGCCCGCCCCACTCTCGGCCGAGTACAGCGACCGCGGCAGCAACCTGCTGGCCGCGGCGTGCCATCCCGCCGTCGACTGCCCGCAGTATGACGTCAGCGACCTGCCTGAACACACTACTCTTATACAGATCTGGGATTTTGAAGATTTCAAAAGGTAACTTATAACATACGCCGGTTGTCATGGCTGCCCGCCCCACTCTCGGCCGAGTACAGCGACCGCGGCAGCAACCTGCTGGCCGCGGCGTGCCATCCCGCCGTCGACTGCCCGCAGTATGACGTCAGCGACCTGCCTGAACACACTACTCTTATACAGATCTGGGATTTTGAAGATTTCAAAAGGTAACTTATAACATACGCCGGTTGTCATGGCTGCCCGCCCCACTCTCGGCCGAGTACAGCGACCGCGGCAGCAACCTGCTGGCCGCGGCGTGCCATCCCGCCGTCGACTGCCCGCAGTATGACGTCAGCGACCTGCCTGAACACACTACTCTTATACAGATCTGGGATTTTGAAGATTTCAAAAGGTAACTTTTGTATAACATATGGCGGTTGTCGTGGCTGCCGGCCCCACTCTCGGACGAGTACAGCGACCGCGGCAGCAACCTGCTGGCCGCGGCGTGCCATCCAGCCGTTGACTGCCCGCAGTATGACGTCAGCGACCTGCCTGAACACACTACTCTTATACAGATTTGGGATTTTGACGATTTCAAAAGGTAACTTATAACATACGGCGGTTGTCATGGCTGCCCGCCCCACTCTCGGCCGAGTACAGCGACCGCGGCAGCAACCTGCTGGCCGCGGCGTGCCATCCCGCCGTCGACTGCCCGCAGTATGACGTCAGCGACCTGCCTGAACACACTACTCTTATACAGATCTGGGATTTTGAAGATTTCAAAAGGTAACTTATAACATACGCCGGTTGTCATGGCTGCCCGCCCCACTCTCGGCCGAGTACAGCGACCGCGGCAGCAACCTGCTGGCCGCGGCGTGCCATCCCGCCGTCGACTGCCCGCAGTATGACGTCAGCGACCTGCCTGAACACACTACTCTTATACAGATCTGGGATTTTGAAGATTTCAAAAGGTAACTTATAACATACGCCGGTTGTCATGGCTGCCCGCCCCACTCTCGGCCGAGTACAGCGACCGCGGCAGCAACCTGCTGGCCGCGGCGTGCCATCCCGCCGTCGACTGCCCGCAGTATGACGTCAGCGACCTGCCTGAACACACTACTCTTATACAGATCTGGGATTTTGAAGATTTCAAAAGGTAACTTATAACATACGCCGGTTGTCATGGCTGCCCGCCCCACTCTCGGCCGAGTACAGCGACCGCGGCAGCAACCTGCTGGCCGCGGCGTGCCATCCCGCCGTCGACTGCCCGCAGTATGACGTCAGCGACCTGCCTGAACACACTACTCTTATACAGATCTGGGATTTTGAAGATTTCAAAAGGTAACTTATAACATACGCCGGTTGTCATGGCTGCCCGCCCCACTCTCGGACGAGTACAGCGACCGCGGCAGCAACCTGCTGGCCGCGGCGTGCCATCCCGCCGTCGACTGCCCGCAGTATGACGTCAGCGACCTGCCTGAACACACTACTCTTATACAGATCTGGGATTTTGAAGATTTCAAAAGGTAACTTATAACATACGCCGGTTGTCATGGCTGCCCGCCCCACTCTCGGCCGAGTACAGCGACCGCGGCAGCAACCTGCTGGCCGCGGCGTGCCATCCCGCCGTCGACTGCCCGCAGTATGACGTCAGCGACCTGCCTGAACACACTACTCTTATACAGATCTGGGATTTTGAAGATTTCAAAAGGTAACTTATAACATACGCCGGTTGTCATGGCTGCCCGCCCCACTCTCGGCCGAGTACAGCGACCGCGGCAGCAACCTGCTGGCCGCGGCGTGCCATCCCGCCGTCGACTGCCCGCAGTATGACGTCAGCGACCTGCCTGAACACACTACTCTTATACAGATCTGGGATTTTGAAGATTTCAAAAGGTAACTTATAACATACGCCGGTTGTCATGGCTGCCCGCCCCACTCTCGGACGAGTACAGCGACCGCGGCAGCAACCTGCTGGCCGCGGCGTGCCATCCCGCCGTCGACTGCCCGCAGTATGACGTCAGCGACCTGCCTGAACACACTACTCTTATACAGATCTGGGATTTTGAAGATTTCAAAAGGTAACTTTTGTATAACATATGGCGGTTGTCGTGGCTGCCGGCCCCACTCTCGGACGAGTACAGCGACCGCGGCAGCAACCTGCTGGCCGCGGCGTGCCATCCAGCCGTTGACTGCCCGCAGTATGACGTCAGCGACCTGCCTGAACACACTACTCTTATACAGATCTGGGATTTTGAAGATTTCAAAAGGTAACTTATAACATACGGCGGTTGTCATGGCTGCCGGCCCCACTCTCGGACGAGCACAGCGACCGCGGCAGCAACCTGCTGGCCGCGGCGTGCCATTACGGCTTTAATCTGGGGATTCCTCCACTCATAGGCGATGGGCTAGCAACCTGTCACTATACCTGAATTTCCATTCCATTAGAGAGCCACTATTCAGCTAAGCGTGGCCTTCGAGTCTTACGACTCTTGGCTCTGTCTGCCCCGTAAGGGATGAAGACGTGATACTATGTATGCAAAAGGTAACTTATGTACCATGAAATAGACCACCATGAAGCTGCGTGAATATTAATATTTATAACGTACTAACCTGGTACTTCGCTCCCGTGGGTATTTCAGGATAAAAAGTACCCTATACCAAATTTCATCGAAATCCGGAAAACAGGATAACTAGAGATTTTATGCTGTATACTTAATTACTCTGCTGGCACAGTGACCTCAGAAACGAGAGAGCGCCATAGTCTTCTATAAATAAAATAAATAAAATAAAAATCTTTTATTTTCAGATAACTAGATCCATATTATGTTAGTGAGTCTTATGCTATGTTAGTCTAGACCTAGAATATTACCCTCCTCACCATGCACCTCCACAGCGGCGACGTGTACCTGTCTGCCAGAGTGCACAGAATGCTGTTGTGACTGCCCCGCACTCTAGCGGGGCAGTCACAACAGCGAAGCTCACGGATAAGCGAAGTTGTTTTTTGCTGATAAGGGCCGCAAACCCATTAATGTTGTACTCGGCAAACATTGCTGACGCGCTGCAGAAACGGGGCAGCCCCACCATCATTCTGAACACATTATTATATAGAACGCGCAGGGTATCCAGGGGGTTTTTAGTATAGTTGACCCACAGATTCCCGGTGTACATGTTCTGGCAGTATGCTTTAAAGAGCGTGACCTTGACTTGTTTGGTACACCGCGCGAATCTATATATAATCTATAGCGTATAATTATAATATTTCATTTTTTTCTCTTTCATCACATTAATAAAGGTATTTAACTATAGTATTAACGGGACTTACCCCGAACCTTTTTTATTTATTTATTGTAATTGACGTTTCGTGCGAACGTTGCTGACGTATCATAATTGTTATTATAATATGTTTAATAGTGTTAATTGTTAATCTCCTTTCATGTCAGGACGGCGCCAAAATTGGTGTTGGGGCTAGTGATCCCTTACGGCACGGTGTGGGCTATGGACTGGTGTCCGTCGGGCGCCCAGGAATGTCTCCAAGAAGGAAGTGAAGGATTCGTGCGGAGGGGGCTGTTGGCCGTGGCATGCTCTAATGGATTCGCTTATATCTTATCAGTGCCTTATCCTTCTACTGTGGTCACAAGGTAATTTTTCAAAAAAGAAAACCTCTTTTTGACGTTAAAGAACTGTTTGTTTGTTGATTTGTGTTAAGATTTGTTTGAAAAAAAACTATTGCACAACATAAATTGCAAGATAACTATTTATTATTTCCCAGTGATTCAATTTTCTACAAACTGGAGCCAGTAGCCAAATTAAAATTTACGATGAAGACGGATAGACCAAAATATCAAGCCACGTCAATATGCTGGTCAAAGGTGAGTTTATTTTACATTTAGTAAGTAGTACTTCATTTTTCATACAAAACATAGATAATATTATTATTGATATTCAAAATTTATTATTTTCAGCAAAAAGGACATTCCACAATAGTAGTAGGCTATTCGGATGGTATAACTGCTTATTACGATTTGAATACTGAGTCTCCATTTTTGAAGGCGAAAGAGAACAATGTCACTATTTTCTATCCATTTTTTGATGAACGTATTCATAATGGATGTATTACAGGTATGTGGATTTGATTAAAATTACATAGTTTTTATTAAAATTATAATATTCAAACGCTTCAAAACACTCGTACTGGTACTCCGCACAACGAGAGAGACAGAGCGCTACGATAGGTGTTGGCAATGGATTTGTTTGAAGATAATATAATTTAAATCAACAGACCACTTCTCCGCATAGACAGCAACGCTGCGTATGCGCCGTTTATCGCAGCGTTGGGCGTGCATAACGTGACATCCTAATCCTAACTCGAAAGTGAGTTTGTTTGTTACCTCTTCACGCCTTATCTACTGAACCAATCTTCCTAAAATTTTGCATACGCATAGTTAGAAGTAATGAGAACCTCCTAGGAAAAACACTGTTTCCGTGGGAAATTCACGCGGGCGAACCCGCGGGCAAAAGCTAGTTTCGTATAATTTTGGCACGGTACAGCGAAAAGGCAGGCTCCAAAATAAAATAAACGAATGAAATCTATGAACTTGCAGAGCTGAGTTCGTTCCCGATGGCGCGAAGCAGCAGTGTTATTGGAGCAGTGAGCGCGTCATCTCCGACGGGCGGCGCGGTGGTGAGCGGGGACGCGCGCGCGCGCAGCGGCCGGCTGCGCTCGCACCTCGCCAGCACCGCCGCCGTGTTCCTGCCCGCCTGGCCCTCCGTGTTCCTGGCCGGGGATGACGTCATCAGTTAGTACATATCTCTAGGAGTAGTGTTATAAGAGCAGTGAGCGGGGACGCGCGCGCGCGCAGCGGCCGGCTGCGCTCGCACCTCGCCAGCACCGCCGCCGTGTTCCTGCCCGCCTGGCCCTCCGTGTTCCTGGCCGGGGATGACGTCATCAGTTAGTACATATCTCTAGGAGTAGTGTTATAAGAGCAGTGAGCGGGGACGCGCGCGCGCAGCGGCCTGCTGCGCTCGCACCTCGCCAGCACCGCTGCCGTGTTCCTGCCCGCCTGGCCCTCCGTGTTCCTGGCCGGGGATGACGTCATCAGTTAGTACATATCTCTAGGAGTAGTGTTATAAGAGCAGTGAGCGGGGACGCGCGCGCGCAGCGGCCGGCTGCGCTCGCACCTCGCCAGCACCGCCGCCGTGTTCCTGCCCGCCTGGCCCTCCGTGTTCCTGGCCGGGGATGACGTCATCAGTTAGTACATATCTCTAGGAGTAGTGTTATAAGAGCAGTGAGCGGGGACGCGCGCGCGCGCAGCGGCCGGCTGCGCTCGCACCTCGCCAGCACCGCCGCCGTGTTCCTGCCCGCCTGGCCCTCCGTGTTCCTGGCCGGGGATGACGTCATCAGTTAGTACATATCTCTAGGAGTAGTGTTATAAGAGCAGTGAGCGGGGACGCGCGCGCGCGCAGCGGCCGGCTGCGCTCGCACCTCGCCAGCACCGCCGCCGTGTTCCTGCCCGCCTGGCCCTCCGTGTTCCTGGCCGGGGATGACGTCATCAGTTAGTACATATCTCTAGGAGTAGTGTTATAAGAGCAGTGAGCGGGGACGCGCGCGCGCAGCGGCCGGCTGCGCTCGCACCTCGCCAGCACCGCCGCCGTGTTCCTGCCCGCCTGGCCCTCCGTGTTCCTGGCCGGGGATGACGTCATCAGTTAGTACATATCTCTAGGAGTAGTGTTATAAGAGCAGTGAGCGGGGACGCGCGCGCGCGCAGCGGCCGGCTGCGCTCGCACCTCGCCAGCACCGCCGCCGTGTTCCTGCCCGCCTGGCCCTCCGTGTTCCTGGCCGGGGATGACGTCATCAGTTAGTACCATATCTCTAGGAGTAGTGTTATAAGAGCAGTGAGCGGGGACGCGCGCGCGCGCAGCGGCCGGCTGCGCTCGCACCTCGCCAGCACCGCCGCCGTGTTCCTGCCCGCCTGGCCCTCCGTGTTCCTGGCCGGGGATGACGTCATCAGTTAGTACATATCTCTAGGAGTAGTGTTATAAGAGCAGTGAGCGGGGACGCGCGCGCGCAGCGGCCGGCTGCGCTCGCACCTCGCCAGCACCGCCGCCGTGTTCCTGCCCGCCTGGCCCTCCGTGTTCCTGGCCGGGGATGACGTCATCAGTTAGTACATATCTCTAGGAGTAGTGTTATAAGAGCAGTGAGCGGGGACGCGCGCGCGCGCAGCGGCCGGCTGCGCTCGCACCTCGCCAGCACCGCCGCCGTGTTCCTGCCCGCCTGGCCCTCCGTGTTCCTGGCCGGGGATGACGTCATCAGTTAGTACATATCTCTAGGAGTAGTGTTATAAGAGCAGTGAGCGGGGACGCGCGCGCGCAGCGGCAGCCGGCTGCGCTCGCACCTCGCCAGCACCGCCGCCGTGTTCCTGCCCGCCTGGCCATCCGTGTTCCTGGCCGGGGATGACGTCATCAGTTAGTACATATCTCTAGGAGTAGTGTTATAAGAGCAGTGAGCGGGGACGCGCGCGCGCGCAGCGGCCGGCTGCGCTCACACCTCGCCAGCACCGCCGCCGTGTTCCTGCCCGCCTGGCCCTCCGTGTTCCTGGCCGGGGATGACGTCATCAGTTAGTACATATCTCTAGGAGTAGTGTTATAAGAGCAGTGAGCGGGGACGCGCGCGCGCAGCGGCCGGCTGCGCTCGCACCTCGCCAGCACCGCCGCCGTGTTCCTGCCCGCCTGGCCCTCCGTGTTCCTGGCCGGGGATGACGTCATCAGTTAGTACATATCTCTAGGAGTAGTGTTATAAGAGCAGTGAGCGGGGACGCGCGCGCGCGCAGCGGCCGGCTGCGCTCGCACCTCGCCAGCACCGCCGCCGTGTTCCTGCCCGCCTGGCCCTCCGTGTTCCTGGCCGGCGATGACGTCATCAGTCAGTTCATATCTCTAGGAGTAGTGTTATAAGAGCAGTGAGCGGGGACGCGCGCGCGCGCAGCGGCACCGGCTGCGCTCGCACCTCGCCAGCACCGCCGCCGTGTTCCTGCCCGCCTGGCCCTCCGTGTTCCTGGCCGGGGATGACGTCATCAGTTAGTACATATCTCTAGGAGTAGTGTTATAAGAGCAGTGAGCGGGGACGCGCGCGCGCGCAGCGGCAGCTGCGCTCGCACCTCGCCAGCACCGCCGCCGTGTTCCTGCCCGCCTGGCCATCCGTGTTCCTGGCTGGCGATGACGTCATCAGTTAGTACATATCTGTATGATGGAATGAGGGTTATCGTATTTCCACTCACTGGCGAGTGAGGTCTGTCAGATGGTGCAATACTGTCATTTGAAGTATTGTACTATCTGACAGCCTTTAGCGCCAACTAGTGAGCGGAAAACGATAACATTAATATCAAGTCAAAACTGCTGAAATTATGCAAAGAGGTTCTTCAAAATAAAGAACTTTTAGTAATTCCACAAAAAGGGAAAATATTTTTTTAAATCCCAAATATGACGCAAACTTAGTTGCGAGAAAAACCTAGTACTTAATAGACTGGAGCAAAGCAAACTATAAATTTTTCTATATCATTGGTGACGGAAACCAATATCGGGAACTTGTTTTGTTTGTGGCCCACCAGTCTCACGACTCTCGGCTCTGTCTACCCCGTAAAGGATAAATACGTGATTCTGTATCTGTATGTTGTCCCTCCTCAGCGATGTTGTCTGTGAACGAGATGGAGTACTGGGGCGTGGGGCGGCGCGCGGGCCCGGCGCAGGCTTGCTGCGCATGCGCACACTGCGCGCTCGCGGCCAACTTCATGGCGCCCTTCCTGCGCCTGCTGCGACCGCATCGCGCGCACGCCAGCATAGACAAAAAGGTGATACTGAAAGATGATGAGCGAATTATTATTTGTGTCATTCCACGGGATTCCACCTTATGGTCGTTGGCACTTGCCTCGGCGTGAGGTAACGCGGCCAACTTCATGGCGCCCTTCCTGCGCCTGCTGCGACCGCATCGCGCGCACGCCAGCATAGACAAGAAGGTGACGCTAAAAGATGATAAATCGTTTATACCATCATCATCATCGTTACGTCGCAAAATGTCCCTTTCGCAAAATGTCCCATGGTCGCAAAATGGCCTTTCACAAAATGTCCCTTATTTGTTCGTTTGTAGTATCTTTATTGTACTAGGGATACACAGTGAACTTAACATAACTAAAAAGGTAAAGGTCCCTTTCGCAAAATATCCCCCTTTTGGCAAAGTGATTGCTTCTTCAAGTTTCTTTGAAATTCAAATTACGAAAGAGTAAAATACGGCATCTTTTGTGTAAAATGGTCATATGTAATTATGTATTGATAGTTTTTGATTTGCGGTACTATGGTACAATAAAAATCCCTATTGTATATGTTTGTAATATATTGGGTAAAACTAAACGCAGGCGTTTCGCATTGCTGCCGCCAGAGGGCGTTCGGGGTTTTCACACTGCTAGCGTGGAATGCGTCGCGTGTAGTCGCCATTGCCCTATGCGATATCGGTTTGATTTTTAATACGCGAGAAGTTCCGCGTTCTTTGATTGCTAATTAGCTTGAGTTGTGTTTGTGAATTTCCTGTTTGTTAAATAACTATTGAACTTTGTGTTTGTGTACCCGTCATGGTGACTTTCTCCTGTGGGATGTGACGCGTGGCTGCTCGCTCACATCTATTTGTTGCCGAGCCGATTTCGGGAAGAAATCTATTTATTTGTTCTGGGGAATTGAGATCTCAAGGGTTAGGTAGGGTAATTAGGAATTCCCCCTTCCCGAAGACACTCAAGTTTGGATCCGAAGAGAAAGAAGATTTAGTTTGGTAAGTGTTCAATTCTAGTTAATTTATAGGTTAGGTTATCATATAGGGCCCTGTAGCTCCCTTCATAAGCTACGGTGGTAGCAGACTGCGTATAGCTTAAGTTAGATTCTAGTCGGACAAGCGTGGTGTCGCGTGGAGATTTTTTCCCGGTACTTAATTTTACCGGTAGATTTTTTCCCGGTAAAGTTCCGGTACAGAATTCTTCCCGCCGCTTCGTTTGTCCGGATTCGCTCTGCGCACATTTTCTGGCAGCAGAGCGTAGTTGCTCTGCACATTTTCTGGTAGCAGAGCGTAGTTTATCTACCCTCTATTTGTTCGTTTGTAAAAAATAATTAATTGTTTGTAAAAATTATTAGATTTTTCTTAGTTTGTTTGTATAAGAATATTTGTAACCTTTTTTGTATTTGTTTGCGGTTTGTACCGTGCGTTCCGGGTTTGTGCCATTCTCATACCTACCGCGGTTCTTCGTGTAGTTGCTTGATTTTGTTGTTTTTTATTTACCTTTTGTTATTTTTGTTTGTGACTTGACGCGATGGCGAAGGCCTCCAATGCTAGGGCGACACTCGCCAACGAATTGAGATGGTTTGTGACGGCCGGAGGACTCCTGTCCCGGAAGGACAGGGAGGGCGCCATACTGCTAAGAGCGGATCACCTCCACTCACGATTGATTAGCGCGGAAGCGGCCATGGCGGCGCTTACCGAAGCCGATCTTACCCCGGAGGCCTACGCAGGTCACATGGCGGACATGGACCAGATCCTGAGTCTGCACGATGATATCGCGGAGGCGGTGACCGCAATAAGGGCGAGACAGGCTGGCGGACCAGCCCTCGCACACCTGTTAGACAGGAAGGACCAGCGGTTACTGGTCGGCTCCCCACCCTTCAGCTGTCCCACTTTGGGGGTAGGATGGAGGAGTGGGTAGCATATAAAAATATGTTTGAGTCCCTGGTCGTAGCACGACAGGATTTGTCGAAGGCCCAGAAGATGGCCTACCTCCTCTCCACTCTTGAGGATGAAGCGCGGTCGCTCATCCAGCACCTCCGGGTGGAGGACGACCAGTACGACACGGCTTGGGAGTTATTGAACTCCCGCTATCAAAACTTACGTTTGTTAGCGGATGCGCACGCCGCACAGTTGATGGCCCTGCCCAAGGTGGCCAACAGGGCACAGTTGCGCCTGCAGTTGCTCACGCCCGTTACAGTGGCCTGTAACGCGCTCCGCACACTGGGGCTGCCGGTGGACCAATGGTCCTTTTTGCTGGTGCACATTGTATTGGGCAAATTACCCAACGACATCCGCTCGCGATTTGAGCGCGAGAATGCGGAACGGGATAGCACCACCCTACCAACATTCACTGACTTGGTGAAGTTTTTGGAGTTTGAGGCACGGGCTGCTGAGAATACCATGACGGACTCAGCGCCATCCAGAGCGCCTGAACGTAGGCCCTTGGAACCCTCATGGCGAGGGAGGCCCCAACAGGGACGGCAACCGCCACCGCGTGGAGCTGGTGCGCGGGTTGCACACACGGCAGCAGTCGCGAGGGACGCGGACTGCCTGCAATGTGGTCGGATGGGCCACAGCCTGCTGCAATGCAGGGACTGGCAGGGACTGCCAGTACAAGATCGGCGCCGCATGGCAAAGCGGCATGAACTTTGCTTTTATTGTTTGGGCGGTCACTATGCACGTGACTGTCCCAGTGCCATACCATGCAGTGCATGCCGTGGGCGGCACCACGCGATGCTTTGCATGAACCGCAACGGGGATGGCACCCGGATGTTGAGGCAGGGGTCCCCTATGGGCGGGGGCGCTCCTGCGCGAAGCCCTCCACCACCGGACGGAGGACGCGGCTTCGCTCGTCGCACCCCCCCCTCGGGAGGGGGTCGCGTACCTGCGCGGGTCTTGGCGGACCGGGACCACGCGCCCCAAGGTCATGGCCAGTATGTAGCTGGCCAGGCCCCGGATAGGGCCCCCATGGGCGGGGGCCCTAGATCGGACGTGAGAGTGGGGACACCCCCTCCACGCGGGTTACCAATACCCAACACATGCAGCCGCAGCGGTTTTCTCCGCCGCTGCACGAGTACCCACGGCTGGAGTACCACCCGCCGTACCATATGTATGGCCGGGCCGCGGGTTATGCCCCCCTCCAGATGGGGATGTGCACTCGCCCGCCATATTATCCGGGTCAGTGGCGCGCCCCTGGTTTGGAGAGAGTGGGGAGCCCGTAACTAGCTTGCTCCCTTGCTGGGACAGAGCCGCGGACGGTTCTGCTCCCTACCGCGGTGGTCCGCGTATGGGGTCGTAGGGGAAGCCATTAATTTGAGAGCTCTGTTGGACTCAGGGGCTCAAAGCAGTTTGGTTACCACTCGAGTGGCACGCCAGTTAGGTTTAGTCGTGGAAGACTCGCCTGTGCCACTTCTTGGAGTTGGTGGCATACAAGTGAAGTGTCTGACGGGCCAGACACTTGTCACCTTTCTTCGCTGAAGTCCTCCACAATGAGGATCACGACTTCGGCTATGGTAATGGATACCATTGCGGGTTGGCACCCCTCGACAGACATACCGCCGGGTGTGTTGTCTTTGGTTTTCGGGTCTGGATTTGGCCGACCCCTTTGTCTTTCATCCCGGCCCAGTGGACTTGCTCCTGGGCTCGGACGTATTGGGTTGGATTTTGTTGGGTACACAGAAGGCTCTGGGTTCGTCTTCACTGATGGCAGTGTCTACGATTTTTGGTTTTGCCCTGATGGGCCCTGTGTTTGATAATGGCACCGCGGAGGAGCCACCGGTTGTCGCATCTGCGTCCTTGGCCAAGACCATGCAAAGGTTTTGGGAGGTGGAGGAGCCACCTATGAGTTCCAGGATGGATCCGGAACACGCTGAGTGCGAAAGCCCTTTTTCGATCGACCACGGAGAGGTTGCCCTCCGGTCGGTTTGTAACTAGGTTACCCTTTGTTGCCTCTCGTCCTAGCCTAGGGCAAAGTAGGGCGCTTGCGGAGAAACGACTGCTGTCCATGGAGCGACGTATGCAGCGTGACCACGTACTTCGCGATAAATATATTGAATTTATGCGCGAGTACGAGGATTTGGGTCACATGTCTCCGGCTCGAGTTGATTGGAGCTCAACTGAGGCATTATTTTTTGCCCCACCACGCGGTGGTGAAGGCCTCAACGGGCAAGTTGCGGACTGTCTTTGATGGGTCCGCACCCACTTCGAACGGGGTTTCGTTGAATCTGTGTTTGCATTCGGGTCCCAAATTGCATAGGGACATAATTGACATCATCTTGAACTTTAGAAGACATCAAGTGGTTTTTGGCGCGGACATCCGGATGATGTTCCCGCCAGACAGTCATACATCCTGAGGACAGGCGATTCCAGTTGATACTCTGGCGTGAGCGCCCTGAGGATCCTGTGACGGTGTATGAACTCAACACAAACACGTATGGTTTGAAATCTAGTCCCTATATCGCCATCAGATCATTGCTTGAATTGGCAGAGCGGGAACGGATCCGCTTTCCCCGTGGGGCTTCCGTGCTGTCACGTGACTTGTATGTAGATGACGTGTGCACCGGAGCCCAAAGTATTGAGGAGGCCCTCCTACTGCGGGATGAATTGATTGAAATATTGAAAACGGGTGGCTATGAGCTACGTAAGTGGTTGTCCAATGAGCCTAAAGTTCTAGAAGGGATCCCGGAGGATCACCAACAGAACCCTCACCTGTTTGAGGATGTGGATGATCCCAACAGGATAGCGGTGCTGGGCATGCAGTACCAGCCGCTAACCGATATTTTTACATTCCAAGTGGACTTGGAAATACCAAAGGTCTGGACTAAGAGAACGGTGTTGTCCGTAATAGCCCGTATGTTTGATCCAAGCGGTTGGATCAGTCCGGTGATATTCTCTGCGAAGTGTCTTCTTCAGAGACTTTGGACTTTGGGCGTCTCGTGGGACGAGCCGCTGTTTGGTCCTCCATTGGATGATTGGCTCGAGTTGTTTTCATCGATTAAGGAAGTCAATCGGATTGCCTTGCCTCGTCGAATATTGCCCCCGGGAAATATCGAGCCAGCCTGCATGGCTTTTGTGACGCGTCGGAGCGAGGCTACGCCGCGTCAGTCTATATGCGGACAGTTGACGCCGATGGCCGGGTCAATGTCTCGCTTTTGTTAGGGAAGAGCAAGGTCGCCCCCATCCGGTCTAGGCTGACTATTCCCAAGCTTGAGTTGAGTGGAGCTCACCTTCTTTCTAAATTGTTGCATCACGTTGCCAGTGAGCTGGCGGCCACGGTCGAGATACGGGACATCTTCGCCTGGTCGGATAGCCAGGTCGCGCTTGCATGGTTGCGCGCGGCCCCACATACCTTGGAGGTTTTTGTGGGAAATCGGGTTTCCCAAATTCAGAATATCGGAATTGATATAACATGGAGACATGTGCCGGGAGAGCTTAACCCAGCGGACTGTGCTTCCCGAGGTTGTACGGCACCAGAATTGGTGTCACACCCGCTCTGGTGGGGTCCAGAGTGGCTGATGGGATCAGAAACATCTTGGCCTGTCTGTCAGACAGATGTTACTTCTTTGAGTTTGACTGGGCTCCGTGTACATGCTGTAGTCGCTGAGACGACGTCGGAGCCGGATTGGCTACTTGCTCGGTATAGCAGTTTGGATAAGCTTCTGGGTGTCACCAGTTGGATTAAGCGTTTCATACATAATTGTAGAAACCCACAGGCAAAGCGGTTGGAGCCGATTGCAGGTGCAGAAGAGCGCCGGAGCGCATTGTTGCATTGGGTCCGTGTCGTGCAGACCGGACGGTTTGAGTCAGAGCTTCGTATTTTGCGCGACGGACGCGCTAAGTTGAAGGGCGCGGTCGCTCGTTTGAACCCGTACATCGACTCGGATGGGCTTCTTCGGGTTGGAGGCAGGCTCCGGAAGGCGGATCTTCCATATGAGACTCGCCATCCTCTGTTGTTGCCCAAGGGCGGACCCTTGGTGCAGCTTTTGGTGTCTGATCGACACATTCGTAACGCCCATGCTGGGTGCAATGCTTTGTTGGCTATTTTGCAACGCGAATTTTGGATTTTGTCTGCCCGAAGAGCAATCCGTAGTGTCCTGTTTCGATGTATTGCATGTTATAGGTTGAAGGCATCCACGATGCAACCACAGATGGGTGATTTGCCCGCTGATCGAATCCGACCTTCGAGACCGTTTGACGGCGTTGGAACCGATTTTGCCGGTCCCTTTTCGATCAAGGCTTCTCCCTTTCGTAATGCCCGTATTGTGAAGGGCTATTTGTGTGTATTTGTTTGTTTGGCCACCAAGGCTGTCCATTTGGAGGTGGTATCAGCTCTGACTACGGAGGCCTTCGTCGCCGCGTTGGATCGCTTTGTTTCGCGTCGAGGTCTACCTTCCCTTATTAGGTCTGATAATGGCACAAACTATAAAGGAACTGTAAATTATCTTAAGGATGTTTCCGTGTTTATTGATAAAAATTGTACTAGTTTAAGTCAAATTGCTGCCCAAAGGGGAATAACCTGGAAATTTAGTCCCCCAAGTTGCCCCCATTGGGGAGGGATTTTTGAAGCGGCTGTGAAATCCGCAAAGACCCACCTCCGCCGCATTATCGGAGAAACGGCTCTAACTTTTGAAGAGCTGGCCACAGTGTTTTGTAAAGTTGAGGCGGTCCTCAACTCTCGTCCTCTCTGTCCGCTATCTCCAGATCCAAATGACTTGGAAGCTCTCACCCCTGGTCATTTTTTGGTGGGAGGGCCGTTGAATGCCCTGCCCGAATACCCGTGGAAGGATGAACGCGTATATCGGTTGTCGCGTTTTCAAATGTTGCAGCAAATGAGCCAGGACTTTTGGCGTCGCTGGTCGCTTGAATATTTGCATTTGCTGCAGCAAAGAGTGAAGTGGACAGACAGGACTGAGCCTCCCAGGGAGGGTGATTTAGTATTGTTAAAAGAGGCAAATTTGCCCTCATTGCTTTGGCGACGAGCTCGCATATTACGTTTGATTCTTGGCGGAGATGGCACTCCGTGTGTGGCTGAGGTGTTGGTCGACGGTTCGATTTTAAGGAGAGGTGTGACCTCTCTCGCCCGCCTTCCCGTAGAGTAAGCTAGCGGTCTGCTTCTCAGACCGGGACGGGGGGATGTTTGTAATATATTGGGTAAAACTAAACGCAGGCGTTTCGCATTGCTGCCGCCAGAGGGCGTTCGGGGTTTTCACACTGCTAGCGTGGAATGCGTCGCGTGTAGTCGCCATTGCCCTATGCGATATCGGTTTGATTTTTAATACGCGAGAAGTTCCGCGTTCTTTGATTGCTAATTAGCTTGAGTTGTGTTTGTGAATTTCCTGTTTGTTAAATAACTATTGAACTTTGTGTTTGTGTACCCGTCATGGTGACTTTCTCCTGTGGGATGTGACGCGTGGCTGCTCGCTCACATCTATTTGTTGCCGAGCCGATTTCGGGAAGAAATCTATTTATTTGTTCTGGGGAATTGAGATCTCAAGGGTTAGGTAGGGTAATTAGGAATTCCCCCTTCCCGAAGACACTCAAGTTTGGATCCGAAGAGAAAGAAGATTTAGTTTGGTAAGTGTTCAATTCTAGTTAATTTATAGGTTAGGTTATCATATAGGGCCCTGTAGCTCCCTTCATAAGCTACGGTGGTAGCAGACTGCGTATAGCTTAAGTTAGATTCTAGTCGGACAAGCGTGGTGTCGCGTGGAGATTTTTTCCCGGTACTTAATTTTACCGGTAGATTTTTTCCCGGTAAAGTTCCGGTACAGAATTCTTCCCGCCGCTTCGTTTGTCCGGATTCGCTCTGCGCACATTTTTCTGGCAGCAGAGCGTAGTTGCTCTGCACAGTATACCTACCTATTTTACACAAAAAATGCTTCAGTTTAAACTTTCTTATTTCTAATGTCCGAGAACATTGCGTAAAAAATAAAAATTTTGCCGAAAGGTCACTGCCAAAAGGGGGACATTTTACAAAAGGGACATTTTGCGACGTAACAATCATCTGTTATCATCTCGAGTCAAAATGGCAAAATAGATTTTTTTACCTATATTTGGCCACTTCCACTGCAATATCGTTGGCCTCATTGAGATCTTCCAAGGTACAGGAGGAAGTGCAGTTTATCAACAGGTTATCGCAAATTTTTATTTCACCATATGTCAGTACCTCGGCGTTGGGTCCAGACTGTTGCTGTCAGATGGTAAAACACGCTGTTGACAAATTCAAACGACATCTGCTGAAATAATGACTCGTGATAATTACTACGCTATACATAAAACTGGTGTCAGATTTCTCTCAAGTCGCCTAAAGACATGACTTACAGTTACTATAACACACTAGTAAACAGCTAAACATTCAGCTAGTATGCCAATTTCCTTGGGATGAATTCCTTCAACCAACTTAGGGGTCTTCTTGTTTATAAAGTTAATTTTTGTAATCAACATATCAATAAAGCAGTTCCAAAATATCGATTTAGTTAGGTCTCAAGTTTGGGAAAATTCTTTCTTACCTGAAAACCGCTCTCCCAGCTTTTTCATTGTGTGTACATAATAGACGTATTATATGAAAGATGAAACATACTTTAATATAAATGGGCAATATTAATAATAAACTTATCTAACTCATAATAATCTTATATTTTTTTATATTGCAGGCAGTGGCATGGATTGGTACAAAACAGTTAGGAAAAAGAGAAAACGCAATGAAGACAAAAAGAGGTTCCAACAGAGTCTCTTAAGTATGAGGACACTGTTAAAAAATACGGAATAGAATTCAAACTCGTCAGCCATAAGACAAAGGTAAATTTATTTTTTATTTAAGTATTTAAAACGAAACACAGAATGAATAACCACTTAAACAATGGAAATTAGTACCTATATAAAACGTTACTGAAATAAACGTTACTGAGATGACACTTACCTAGTATATATAAGTAGATAAAATACATACCCATAGATATGGGTTTGTATTTTGTATGGGTGTGTTCGTGCTGGTGTTTAACAAAACACCCTGTATAGATAGATGTCTATACAGGGTGTTTTGTTAAACACCAGCAACCGCTCTAGGGATGAAAGTACTTTCACTGGTGCTGGTGTTTAACAAAACACCCTGTATAGGTAAAATGCAATCCTCCGCACATTTCTAACATCGTATTCTTTCCAGGACGAGTACAAAAAGTCGATAAACCACTACAAGGAAGTGAACCCGGAACGTTTCCCTCTGGCAGAGGTCCCTTCCATGGCGTTCTGTCCCTCCGCCCTCCACCACAGGCGGCTGGCCGTCGCCACACACGCCGGCATTATATTCCTTCTCAAAGTTTGATATCTATATTATTTTATCTATAGGCCCCGCCACGAGACCGTAGAATATTTTATTTTTATTTATTTTATTTATTTCCAAACTTATTCTATTTTTACAGCTTTAGCCAATGCAATAAAAAAGCACATATGTAGGTATATCAATTATTTACAACATAACTTATTACATAAATAGCAACCTTTGTAAATTCACACTGAGTACACTGGAAGATATCTATCCTATCCGCGATCAAATTCAGAGTGCGTATCGCGCGTGCCAGCGGAGACTTGTTCACCAAGTTGGTCACTGAACACAGAATTGCGAATTAATTTAAAAATATATGCCACCAGACTAAGCTCCCTTCTCACGCGTAGCTCACAATATAAGTATAGCTAGTCATGTTAGATGAATGATGACGGTTAAGCTGCACAGTAGGCGATGAATGATGACGGTTAAGCTGCGCAGTAGGCGATTTATCGGTCTATGCGGTGAGCGGGTCGGGCGGGTCTCGTCCGGCGAACGCGATTGGTTCGTCAGTCGCCATACGCAACTTTCACCCCTCCCCTCTCTTCCAGCATTCTTTTTATATGACGCGAACTATACAGTTTTTCATAAAAGTTTGTTGATTTTATACGTCCAATAAGAATTCGTATAATTCTTTCTCGGCACCTACACTCATGTAAGTATAAGTACATCCTATACTTACCTAAAGTAGCCGCCAGAAAGGCGTAGAAAATAAGATCATGATGTTACATTGATCATGAAAATAATTTGTTACATGAAAATAAGATCATGATTATTCTAAAGGCCGGCAACACTCTTGTAATACCCCTGGTGTTGCAGTAGTCCATGGGCAGCGGTGATCGCTTACCATCAGGTGACCCGCTTGCTCGCTTGCCGCCCTATGTTATTAAAAAAAAAAAAAAGTCTCGTGGCGGGTTTTTTATAACATTATTGTAACTTTTTAATGGCATTGATTTAAATGTTCCTGCGCTAGTATAACTGTATAGACCATGTATAGACATTGCTTGTTTATCGACTGAGTTGGAAGATGATACTCGTACCTCATGATCTCTTGACGGTTTATTTGACTTGTAAGGTGAAATCGGTTCAGGCATATTGTTGGTGGTGCCAAAATTACAGCTTATTAGTTGTTATATTCCAAAAGCTATATTGTAGCCTTTTGGTCCAAATATTTTAAGGTTATATTCAATATATAATAATGCTTACCGAATAAATGTTGCTATGACCTCTTACTCAAGGAGTAAATTCTAATGCCTTAATAGATTAACATAATATTGGAGCAATATAATACAGCAATATAATATAGGCAGTTCATTTTTAATTATCGTATCTCATTAATTAATTTTAATAATTATTGGCTATTTACAGTAATATTTACATGTCATTAACTCAAAAGATTTCCTAATTCGAGGGCCATGAAATTCACCTAAATCGTCAACTCATATAAATGAAAGCTATTTACCAAAAATGTGTGAAATAAATAACAATACATACTTCATTGTATAAAGAAAAACTAAATATGTGTATATATGTGTGAAACTGTCATTTATTTTTAAGTGTCCGGCAAAGTATTATTTAGGTGAATTGTAAATTGAATGTGATATCCTAGGTGAAAGTATTCAATAAGTTTTTTTCCAGTATCTTACTTCAGTTTAAACTTTTACCGGCGAACGCTAAACAAACTGTGCTAATTTTTGTATGTAACTGCCTACACGTGTATGGATAACTGGCTTATCTAAACGAAGCTTAGTTTAGTTTGCGATGTGCGTTTGCTGGTTTCTCTGTCAGTGTTAATTTATATTAATATATTATTAATATTTTTATATGTTGTATATATTTTGCGTTGTCGTTATTACTTATTTAACATTTACTTTTGATTGTTATACAAACAAAAATTGTTAAAACATCTCGCCTGCTTCCCGCGGGGATAGGCAGAGATTATGGATCTCCGCTCGCTACGAATCCGTACATCATACCTATTAAATTATCTCTTATTAGCTGCGCCCCGGGGCTTCGCTCCTGTGGGGATTTCGGAATAAAAAAGTACCCTATGTGCTATTCCCGGTATTTTTCTATCCGTGTACCAAATTTCATCGAAATCCGTCCAGTAGATTTTGCGGGATTAAGTAACAAACATCCTCACAAATTCACAAACTCATATCCAAACTTTCGCATTTATAATATTATATGGATTAGGAAGGATAGTAGGATTCAATATCTACTTTTGTTATAAATAAAATGTTTATATGTAAATAAGTATAATTTAAAATACAAAATACCTATCATTATGAATTTTAATATGTATATATTTATTTTTCTGGGGTCAAAGTTTTATTTATTTTTGTTGCTGTCCAGTTATTATTGCCATATGAAAATATTATATTCTAATTCCTATTCACTCCCCATTTCTCTTTTACCCAGTATCTTTGCTAATAATATTGACACAACTGATAAATTCGTTTGTTTCATGTTATAATTTATGTATACACATTTTTGTCACAAACGAGGAAGGTAGTTTTCGAATGTTTAAAATCATCACATTAATTTTAGTGCCAAAATGTGGAACTTATTTAGATTTGTTGGTTTTTATTGTTATTGATGTAAGAGTAAAGTTTAGTGTTATAAATATTGTATCGTATATTTTCGTAATATTGCTGTATCATTATGTTAGCTACTTCTTCATTAGCATTAGAATGGATACAAAGTACGTAATACTCGTAGCATGTCCAAATATTCATCACATCATGAATATTATCTTCGTTAATTGTATAAAAAAATTAAGTTATAGTAGTAAGTACATAATTCCAGTGTAATATATAGTTAGGCCTATTTTATTACCTATTTATTTTAGGTTACCAGAAAAATATATCGGATATCATAGTGATACTATTATTAAACTTTGTTGTGTACCTTTCTTTTTTAAAATTGTGATAGTGCTTGTTATGCAATAAACTTTATAATTAAGTTATTGTTTTATTGAAAAATGCGTCGAATGAATACCTATTTTTTTGTTTATTTTCATACAAAAATGTTCGTTTATTTTTAACTATTATTAGTAAAGGGCACTTCAGAAATTCAAACCGAGGATGCACTTGACAAAAAGCCAGACAAGCAAAATGAAACGTTAAAGAAATGAGCGAGTTTATGCAAGTTATTTATTAGCGCGCGGTCCGCGTGCTGTGGTGCGAGCGAATTCGCCTCCAGTCGGATTGATATCGCAGACGCGACACTACGCCGCTCCGCTCCGCAAAACGGCTGCGCGATCGCGACTTATCAAATTATTATTATATTAAGAAAATAAATAATAAATTATACCAAGCATCTTCAAATATTATTTTGAATAAAATAAACCCAACAATTGAAATATTTAACGGTTTGAAATATGATATTAGAACTTTGGAGCTAACGTAGCTCGTAAACTTTCTTCAGAATTTAGTGCTGTGAACTTTATGATGATGATGGCTAGTGCGAAGTTGGTGAGGGACTGTAGTTCGGACCTCAGCTCCGACGTGCGGTCACTGTCCGTGGCTTCTTCCACCGAGGAACAGGATTCTACCACCACGGAGTCGGAGTACACAGAGGAAGAGAAAGAATATGAATTAGATGATCTTCAAATTTTAAAAACTATCGGTAAGTATTTGACATTTTAATCCATTTCCACACGTTATAAATATATCCACATGTTGTAAAAAAATATCACAAGTTTTGCTCGTGACTTTACTACCCGCGGGAATATTACTTCCCAATGGTAATAATGCAGTTTTGGGTTTAAAGGGTAAGTAAATAAACGCACCAATTCTGTGTTATTTCCTGCATCTTCAACAATATAGTTACCTAGTTTTTAAATTTATCCATTATTAGATATTAATTGAATTACCTCCACTATCATAAGACTAATAATTCTTATGTGGTTTATTTATAGTTATAGCTTGAAACTATAGCTTTAGCTGAACACCGATAAATCTAAACTAAATCTAAATTTAAAGTGATTTGATTATAGTGTACTTATTAGATACGGGTAAAAAATGCTGACTTGAAATTATCTTAGAAATTTTCTATAGTCTAGCTATTTTCTGTGATTGTAATGTGTAGGTGCAGTATACTTTCTCTAATAGGTACATGAACTTTAAACGCATCTATAAAAACAACTAGGAATAAAATAAAGTTATCAAGGGAATATCATACCAGAAAATATAGAAGATTATCACGTCTATTTATACAAACGTTGAACATTGTGATCTCATCTCACTCAGAATATAAATCATTCCACGCCTCTTCTCTATCCTACACTCTTGTGGACTACTGCCCTTACTGCTGAGACAAAACTGTTGTCATAAATATTGTGCGATGTGCGTTCCTATTGATATTCATTTTCCTTAATAACTCTCTCAGTGATTATTGACCTTTGTTAGCCAGGTATCTATCGATAAGGACTTTATCCTTCACGACCTACCAAGTTGATCTATGAAATCAACCCCTCAAGTAAATGAAATGGCTCGCACTATCAAAAATTTGTCAGATCTCATGTAAAGTCAAGCTTCTACTCTACACACCCTAACTTCACAAACTCTACATTTTATATGAACCTTGGCCGTGCCCCTAGATGGATAAATCGGATCGGTGTGGCCTAGGTATACTCCACCGACAAGAGCACAGCTCTTAAGAAGAAAAGAAGATCTGATTCGATGAAATTTGCAAATAGGTACTTGTACCTACCTATATTCATTTTCTCGATGTAACTATGTGCAGTGTGTGTGCAGTGCAAGCACCTACTTACCGGTGAGTACCTCACCAGATAAATAAACATATTAAACTTTCGCGTTTATTTATATTACGATTTCGATAGAATGGATGTTTAAACATTATCCAATGCAAGATAGGGTAAATGAAATAGGAACCACTTTTTGTGTGATGATAATAAAATGTTAAAAAAAAAATCCCAATAATAATAAGTATTACTATATTTCCGCAATAACATGTTATTACTTAAAATATATACCAAGTCATTTTATTGTTGTCTAGTCAATCATTTATTAGTGCTTGATTGTACCAAGATAAAGAAATGACGACTTATTCCCATACAAAAACAGTGAGTTTGATTCAATATTAATAATACATTTCAACCATTCATCAATTTTATGAGAATACTTTTACAGTGTTTATTTTGGTTAGATACTTTTGCACACGGCTTTCTTGCGGCTTGTGGATAAATAGTCATCTCCATAATCATAAAGAAAATATATTTTCACATACCTACCTACTTAGATAATGTGTATGTTAAATTATTTCAAGGCAGGTTGTGACTATCAAATCAAGCTTAACTCTTTGACCTATAAACTTATTAGATCGGAACCTTGAAATTCGAAGATACATTCACTCATCATAATATAGCTCCATTTCAGACGATTTATGGTGAAATCACTTATGACCATTAAGTATGTAGGTAATTAATTAATACTCAACTAGCTTTTGCCTTCGGCGAGTGAATTTTGTTATTCACACATTCATTCGGGGGTGTGCCACCTACAGATGATGGCTGGTTGGATTTTTTATTACAGAGAAGTCCCTTGCTTTGGCCTACTACCTACCTCACAAATCCATGCTAAGAAGTTTGGTTTTTACAATCGTACCTGGCACCATTTTACAATTTTTTACCATATACCTAGTTGTGAAAAGACTGCGAGATTTCTTATCATTTCGAGAGAGTGAAAAACTTCGCTTTTAGCAACCCACTGTGAGAGTTCATGGGCCATTAAGGAAGCCACTTTCCCACTTTTTGTGTATTTTTTTACTATCTCAAAATATGATATACTTACCTAGGTACTTACTAATGAATTGTTGATCGAAACACATGAAGGGCGTCAAGTGTTATCTAGTAATAGATAACGTATCTGCGATCTCCACTTTCGATATGTAGGCGACGACGGTACGGGTCGGATCGACCCTCGACCCAATTCCACCTGAGCTATATAGGCCAAGGGCGAGCGAGCACTGAGTTGACCTAGTGGAGGCCAGATGCAACTGTCATTTATAAAGATAAACTTGGAAATTGAGCAAAATATTTCATATTTATCTGGTTGTGACTTACCTACACCAGTGTTATCTTTAACACTCTAGAAAAAAATAAGAATAAAATGTTTGCAAAATATTTTATTAGGCAGACAGATAGTTCTATAGTTCGGAATATTTATTGAAATAATGAACTGAATGACTGAATTTAAGAAAAAGTAAACGGTATTCCGTTGCATTCGCAGACAGAGACCATAAAAATAAACAATCGAATTATGCAAAATACTGTCGTCCTTTTCGAATACTTGCTGCAATACTCCAAATAGAATAGAAATCTTAAAATTATTAGCTTATTTACTATTCATTTATGCTGCAATATATTATACTCTAGGAGACGAAAACAAAGCTTTAGAAGTAGGTAGAGGACTATGTAGAGTCGCTTGTGTGATCGAAACAACCTTATTTATTAAAGTTTGTTTTGTGGCCATAGCAGTGTATTAACGAGAAAGTATTATTATTGAAAAAATATTTCCAAACTAGCTGTCGCCCGCGGCTTTGCCCGCGTGAGTTTCGCTTAGATGAAAAATCTCTCTTGGAGCTTTTCATCAGATGTTCCAGATCTTCAATTTTTATACGTCAGCAGAAAATGCTCATCAGGTTGAACGACTTTTACTAAGGCGCCATTTCCATATATGTTATAGTGTAGCTGGTCTCTTGCAGTTCTTCATCAGACGTTCCAGATCTTCAATTTTTATACGTCATCAGAAAATGCTCATCAGGTTGAACTACTTTTGTTAAGGCACCATTTCCATATTTCTTATAGTTTAGCTGTTCTGTTAAGGTTCTTCATCAGGTGTTCCAGTTTTCAAAATAAATTATAGCCTAAATGTTGCCCAGGCTTAATAGCTATACAACAAAAAAAGTTTCATTCAAATCGGTTCAGTACTTTCGGAGATTAGCGTGATCATACATACAGACAGACAGACAGACAGACAGACAGACAGACAAGAAATTCCAAAAAATTTTTTTTGCGTTCTATTATTCTTTTTAAGTGTCCCTCTATCCATTTCAGTCAAAAATACTAAATGTACAGACAAAATATTTTTACTGTTTTATTATATGTATAGATCAGAGGTTCCCAAAGTGGGCGATAACGCCCCCTTGTGGGCGCTGCAGGTCTCAAGGGGGGCGGTAAGAGACCCAGAAAGAAAATGTTTTTTTTTTTTTGCTAGGAGCTTTATTTAGCTAGGAGGCCTCTTAAACAACGACTGCAAGAGCTCTCGACTCTCAACAACAACTTGTGAACATCAACTAATATGAATTAAAAGATTGCTCAAACTCGGTTCTATGTTTTTCTCCGCGTAGTTCATATATCTGTCCTATTTTATTGAATATAGAAAAAATTAAAATCATGTCAATCGGTCGCTCCGTTTCGTAATGAAAGTAGACACAAACAAACAAATAAAAAAGGCAACAGACACACTTTCGCATTTTAATAGTTATTAGTACTCGTAGATATCTACAAGTTTTTGTTAAATAACCCGAATTGTGCATTCCTGTATCAGTTTGCGGGTTCATTGAATACTTGTTCGGACTTATTGAGTACGATTGAGCGTCGAATGAGATAAGGTCACAATAATTAATTAATTTAATTTGAAGTTATAGTGGTTTTTAAAAAGGTGAAAAAATGGGGGCGCTAAAAATTATTTATTCTCAAAGTGGGCAGTAGACAAAATAAGTTTGGGAACCGCTGGTATAGATTATATTCACCAGTTAATACATTAACTTTATTCAAAACTTTTAATCCCTAGGTCTTCCTTCGAAATATTCCCGATATTTATTGTTAGATACTAAGGTAACCTAATATACATATAATAATTAATTACATAGGTAATTTATGAAGACCGTGGCAGTAGTTAGATTATACTTATTGCATGCACCTACCATTTGAAATACAATAAACAGGAAATTAATTCATGAATATAGTTTTGAATTTAGATTTTAGTGGTATCTATCTATTATGTTAATTTTAAAATTTATGATAAATTGATTGTATAAATATTATCTCTCAAATTATTTCTAATATAATTGGTGAAAGCCAAATGGGTAAAATAATGAGTTATCTGAATGAGATTTAGATGCTAAAGTGTATTTATTGCAAGTGGAAAGTAAATTTAAGTGATCGTTCGCTAGCAGAGACATGATATAGATAACAGATGATGTATGTAGGTATAATATTAAGTTTTACTGTTTATTTAATACTTATGTATAGGTAGGTATTTGAAGATAATTATCCGTTTAACTGCAAAATTTCCATACACAACTGAAAAAAAAAACATTTGAATCTACTTATCACAAATTATAATACACGAAGTGTGTTAAAGAAAAAAAATTTGTCATTAAATATCTCCAGTGTTTCACAGTCGGGATCAGATTAACAGGAGAAGGGAATTAATTGTCCCCGTGAAACAGAGCGCAAACCGTCGTTCAGGCAGTGGGATCGAGTTTGTGCGGTGCTTTATTCTCGGTCACCGCCCCACTTACAGTCACAACTTATAATATAGATGCACGACAATCTTGTTACAACGTAGATCTTGCTTCTCTCTAGCCTAGATATTAAGGTACCATAAAATCTGAATAATGGTTATGTTTATCAACGCCGTTGAAGAGGAGTCGAGAGTTCGCGACCCAGAATGTACACTAATATTAAATTGTCATTTATTTCTTCGCGTCAGAGTATAAGCGGCGAGCGTCTATCAAAACGGCCAATTCATTATTTTTTTCTTAGACTTTCTTAATATTGAATGCAATAATAAAGTGTTAGCCAGAATGTGTTAGGATAGTTCAGAAGTGAGCAGGAAATAATATCCAATATCAATACTTAACACTTTTTATTTTCTCTCTTCCACAACCTCACGAGATCTTCACGCGTTCGATGTCAGCTCTCATTCCACATGTCACGGCTTAGGGTCCAGCCCTAGCCTACCCACGGCAAGGGATCGTGCCCCACCACGCACGGATCAATCCATTTCAACCAGTGAGTTCTACTGAATGGTCTTCCGTGATAACTAGCCAAACACAGTTAGTTTAACCATCAAAACTGTCCAACAACGAAGATCTCCAATATCGCGCTGATAACACCATCACACACAGTCACATCGTTAACGCACTAAGTAACACGACATTAACACTATTCAATCACTGACTACATAGCTACAGAGAACTCAACACAACCGAACAACACGTCCGTACCGCGCCATTAAGAAGACTGACTTGCTAAAAATGACATATCGATCGCACGTTGATTTTTATACAAAGTGAGGGTAACTCAAATGATACCTTTTCGACGCGTACCGCCTACCGTCTTGAAAACTGTAATAATAAAAATGCTAACAGTCGGCCATTCTGAACCAACCGAGTCCTCTCGTTGAAGTTATCATTCTCATTTCCAGCCACTCAATCACGGTTTACGTTCGGCCATCATATATATCAACTAATCCATCAATTATATTATATCCACTTTGAATAATGAAAAATTATATTTACTTCATAAAAATTTAAGTAATATACTGATTTTATTCAAAGCATCCTAATTTCTAAGTTAAACCATTTACATATTAATCACCAGGTTTACACCAGGGGTTCAGGTCAAATTCATAATTCCTTTTTTTTATTATTCATCCTGCTATCGACTTACTCATTAGATAAAGTTTCACTCAATAGTTAATTATTTAAATATGTAAATATTTCATGACTTAAAGTATATAAAATCAATAAACTTTTTCAATCCCAAATCATAACTAATTTCAATAAATTAACGTTACTTAAATCTATAAAATCTTATTTACGTAGACTTTTCTATTCACTACTTAATCTATAAAGGCTAGCACACTCATAATTGTCAAAAGACTCCTTTGTGTGTAGACTTTTCCGTTCACGACTTAATCTATAGGTGAAATCTAGCACACTCATAATTGTCAAAAGACTCCTTTGTGTGTAGACTTTTCCGTTCATGACTTAATCTATAGGTAAAATCTAGCACACTCATAATTGTCAAAAGACTCCTTTGTGTGTAGACTTTTCCGTTCACAACTTAATCTATAGGTAAAATCTAGCACACTCATAATTGTCAAAAGACTCCTTTGTGTGTAGACTTTTCCGTTCACAACTTAATCTATAGGTAAAATCTAGCACACTCATAATTGTCAAAAGACTCCTTTGTGTGTAGACTTTTCCGTTCACAACTTAACCTATAGGTAAAATCTAGCACACTCATAATTGTCAAAAGACTCCTTTGTGTGTAGACTTTTCCGTTCACAACTTAATCTATAGGTAAAATCTAGCACACTCTTAATTGTCAAAAGACTCCTTTGTGTGTAGACTTTTCCGTTCACAACTTAATCTATAAAATCTAGCACACTCATAATTGTCAAAAGACTCCTTTGTGTGTAGACTTTTCCGTTCACAACTTAACCTATAGGTAAAATCTAGCACACTCATAATTGTCAAAAGACTCCTTTGTGTGTAGACTTTTCCGTTCACAACTTAATCTATAAAATCTAGCACACTCATAATTGTCAAAAGACTCCTTTGTGTGCAGACTTTTCCGTTACAACTTAGTCTATAAAATCTAGCACACTCATAATTGTCAAAAGACTCCTTTGTGTGTAGACTTCATATATTTATAATTAAATCAAGGTAATTAAATAAATCCTAAATACCTATCAATGTATCCTTTTCAATTGCTTAACTTCCTTACATACTCCAAATGAACGGCTTCTACCCCGCGAGCCACTGGAAAACTCGAGCTGCTCCTCCTCCCTTGGCTGCTCGGGAAGACGTCGCGTGCGACTGGAAAACTCGAGCTGTTCCTCCTCCCTTGGCTGCTCGGGAAGACGTCGCGTGCGACTGCGACTGCAACGGAGGCATGCCCTCCTCGCCGTATCGGATTCCTTTTCGCGAGGTCTCATCTCGCTTTTCCGTTTTCACACGAACTCTTGACATATTCAGTACAGATCTGAAATCAGTTTGGGTGATAAAATTACTCACAAGTTATCTGACATATACTACATTGACTAGTGTCCATTTTAAGTACCTACCTCACGAAAAAAAGAAAACCGATACTATTGGGGTGGCTCTGTGAGCTGTAGACCTCGCGGACTTATACATATATTATCACGTTGTCACTACAAACACAAAATAGTCGAGTAATAAAATCCAAAGGTGCTAAGGCCCTTCGTGCCAACTCCGCCATTTTCAAAAAATTTCCAAAAATTGGCTAGTCTATCGATTTTCATATGTTTATCGAACCTGTTCCCAAAATTTCACGAGAAATGGTTGAGAGATGCGAACTATAAAGGAGAATACACATACATAACAAAGCGTTCTTGGCCAAGCAGAAATGGAACGGAGCTGAACAATTAATATTCGTTTGTTTGTATCTTAGAGCATCACTAAATTGTATTTAAAAAATCAGTTTGTACTAATCACTCATGATTATCAAGATTTTTATAGATTTAATAAAAAAACTCACCTTGAACATGATATTCAACAACTAATCATTTCAATGTACATCAGAGTATCACTAAATAACATTTAAACAATTGGTGTCTATTAGTCACTCATGATTATCAAGATTTTTACAGATTTAATAAAAATAAACAAAAATGTTGCTCACCTTTTGATCTACCAATTTATTTTACCTGTCTACTTCGGAAAGCGGCTAATATGGGCGTGCTTAGAATATTAAATAATATTCCCGTTCTATCCCGCTTCTGAACTGTTAGGATAGTTCAGAAGTGAGCAGGAAATAATATCCAATATCAATACTTAACACTTTTTATTTTCTCTCTTCCACAACCTCACGAGATCTTCACGCGTTCGATGTCAGCTCTCATTCCACATGTCACGGCTTAGGGTCCAGCCCTAGCCTACCCACGGCAAGGGATCGTGCCCCACCACGCACGGATCAATCCATTTCAACCAGTGAGTTCTACTGAATGGTCTTCCGTGATAACTAGCCAAACACAGTTAGTTTAACCATCAAAACTGTCCAACAACGAAGATCTCCAATATCGCGCTGATAACACCATCACACACAGTCACATCGTTAACGCACTAAGTAACACGACATTAACACTATTCAATCACTGACTACATAGCTACAGAGAACTCAACACAACCGAACAACACGTCCGTACCGCGCCATTAAGAAGACTGACTTGCTAAAAATGACATATCGATCGCACGTTGATTTTTATACAAAGTGAGGGTAACTCAAATGATACCTTTTCGACGCGTACCGCCTACCGTCTTGAAAACTGTAATAATAAAAATGCTAACAAATGTAAACAGTATAATGAATGGTCGGAGCAGTGTGGTATCATTGCTTACACGCGAGCACGCGAACTATTGTGCATTGTCACGCGTGATTAGTGAAGATATGTGGGGCAGTATGTCGCACAAACACAAACTATTTAATAATCGCATTATTTTGTATTGTTTTAATTTTATCTATACAGTAGTATGCGGAACTTAGAGAACGTAAAAATAACTTATGTTTTCTATTTAAAAAGATGGATATTATTCACCTCTGGATACATTCATATGGATATATTCAATCTATTCTACGAATATGACAGAGGCATCTGTCACATTCGTAGAATAGATTGTTCCTTTTAGGAGTTTGACCTGAAAAAAAAAAAATCCCAAAATTGTTCAAAATAAGACTGAGTCAACCTATCGAAACAGATATTTTTGAATTTGTTGCCTTTAATTGTTTCATAAATGCACCAGTAATTAGTACCAAAATATTAAATGCTTAGAAAACGATTCGTAATAAGTCTTCTTCGATGTTAGGTACTTAAAGTAAAGTTATTTGGAGAAAACGCGAACAATAGTTCCCAGTGGAGAGATCACAAAGATATTACGATGTTTCGGACAAGAAAAGAAAGTTGAGTGGAGATTTATTGCTGTCCATAACTCGTCGCGCTTCTGACCCCAGCCTCTGGCCGCCGCGACTGCTTTTATAACCTTTTGCAACAATGGCCATCAGACTCTCCAGCCTTAGATGAGCAGATAACCGTTATTTTATATTTTACGATGACTAATATTCCATAGCAGCCGGGCGTGACTCAGAGTTACGTAGATGTCAAAAACGGACGTGGGTTTTTAATAAGTAGTGTTATATATTTGTGTGGCTAATCATGTATTAGTTTTTCAAAACTGCTTAATGTCCTCTGACTTAGTTATATCAACTATTGGGTATTATGGAAGCAAATAAATTATTTGATAATGACCCTTTCCTGGGAAATTTTCGTTCACTATCCAAACAGTTGCAGATAAAATGTAGGTAAATGTTAAATAAATAAATATCTAAGAGGGACTTATAAAATTTTAAACAAGCTTGCTCACCAAAGCATTCTAACTTACGTTCCAAATCTAATGAATTGTAGTTTGGAAAAATATCTTTGTTATTGTAATGCACTGATATCTAAACTATGTGGACCCTCATTCATATAGTGAGTGCAGCGTATCAGCGTGCAGCAACCTTGGCCGTTTTCTTGCACCTGGCGCATTATTAATATACCAGCTGTAAACTTGGATGCGGGTGTCGAAGGTCAGTTACGAGGGTTTATGAGCTCTTGACACATTTTGAAACGTAATAGCACGTTATATTTACCGCATGAAATTGCACTTCTAACTGCCTAAACTATTATATGAATTCCTAAAAGAAATCTCATATTTTAGACCGAAGGTTGCGACCAAATGACCTAAGTATTCTATAACAATATTTATTTTAAAATATACAATTATACAATTTAAGCTTATGGGACCTACTATTGTCAATGAAATATTATCCAGAATCAGAATGAAACTCCGTTGCGTTCTGATTGTAGATAGTATGTAGAGATAGGTGTCTATATAATTGTTGAGAATAAAATGTCTGTATAATATTGATACCTACGCATAATTTTATAAGTACTTTATCATTAATTGTATTTAAATATTCTTAAGGCTTGAAACTTTTATGAGTAAAGAGAGCTCTACATTCTATTTTTAACGCTATACTGGTAGTTTCGTAAATTCTAGATTTGGCCCCGCAATTAACTATCCACGAAATATAAGTACGGCGTAAATTGATCTCAATATCAGCAATCAATAAGATAATCTCATGAGAGATATGGCGCCGGAAATTAAATTAGGTCGTGCAAAAGTGGCCGGTCTTATTACTTTCAATATTGGATTAGGACGGCAGCCATTGTAATCAGGAGCGAGCTATGACCTAAAAACCTATGATTGCGGATGAGGTGGTCTAATAGCCGACCTACATACCGAAAGCCACTAACCTCATCCTAATTATATACAAACCGGTTAGGCGCTTTTTTATCCCAGTTACTAAACTATTTTAAAATAAGTAGCACTAAATATTTATACATTACACAATGTTTTGCCACTAGGTCAGTTTACTCGGTCCAAATAAACGAAAATAAACGAAAACATTGCATACGTTATATCTTATTTTTGTATAATTTACGTAAATTGGAGCTTCCTTTATCCCAAAAACCGTGAATTCGGAACAAGTTTGCTCAGTTTACTCGAACCTGCATGTGTGTCCATCGTTAACATTATTATCTTACAGACATAAAGCGTAAATAAACAAACACGAGATTAATGTATTACTGGTGTAATGCTTATTTTGGACACGCGACCTTATATAATTGTTTGAACCAAAAATAGAAAGATTACAGAGCTGACACAATTAATGCAAATATATAAATTAAACGCTCTCTACTTCATGAAATTAAATTTTATTTTCCGAGTAAAGTCCAACTTAAGTCTACTTCCTAAGGAGCTGGTTGCTAAAGTACCTAGCTAGCGTCATTATACTGTTCTTCTGTAAAGGGCGGCGGGGTGGGGCAGCGCGGCGCCTCTCTTGAAATTGTACAGGTACTTATTGTACGTGTATTCTGTACTGAACAATTTCACGAGAGGCGCCGCGCCCGCCGCCGCACGGCCAGCCGCCTCCCTTTACTGAAGAACAGTATATTGTCGCTAGCTAGGTAAATACACGTAATCTTCTGTATTTTCCCTAGTTTGTGCTATGAAGAGGATCCGAGAGCGCCGTCTGTCTGCGCTCTGCGGATCACTACGCAGCTCACGAGAAGGTGTGTGTTGTGTTGTGCAGTACTTTCTCCCGACCACGCGATGACAGCCGTGACATTGCGACGTACCAGTCGCCATGTTGAGGTCACTACTCTAATGCTGTCAATAGCAAATCTATTTGCATTTAGACACTTTTCTAGATTATAGATATATCCAGGAATACATATTTGAGAAAGGAAAGATCTATGAATATGATTTGTTACAAGCTTTTAACTAATAATTATAAACTGAATATGCCACTTTCTTATCGGAATTTATATCCTCGGATATATTATACGGTGGTTTCAAGTTTTTATTAATAAACAGATGCTAAAATTTCGACTAAGTACCTATTATAAATTTGTATAATATTTCAGAGGATTTCGATCTCTATGGAATTAATTATCCTTACGGTATAAGTTTACATTTTTGTACTGACTTTGGATCCAATTTTTTTTTGTTCGAGTTTTGTCGAGAATTTTGGTGGAGTAGTATTTGTAAAATTGTGGTAGATATCTAGAAGAGCATGTCACATTCACATTTGTCAAAAAAAAATATTACAAAATTATTGGAAGCTAATAGCAGTCAATTAATTGTGAAAACTTAATTTGCGCGTGATGTTACGCGATGTCTTGTACTAATAATGAATACAATCGAATAAAAACAAGTAAAGTCGGCCTAATCAATCGCGAACAGGTTTTCTTATGTAATGACGACGTAACTGAAGACTCTTGAACTAAGGAGCCTGTTTCGAGACGAAAAAAGTGAAATGTTTTGGAGAGTCAACAAACTCGAAAGCGGTGTAAGGGGAAGCGAGCATTTGTTGACGGAATTGGTTGTCTTCGACTGATTTCACACAGTGTGTCCATAAGAATGCTGGCGTTCAGTGCGTGCTCGTTATGCTTCAGTGTACACTTAAATATGTGTAAAATATATACTTACTAGCTTTTGCCCGCGGCTTCGCCCGCGTGAATTTCCCACGGGAACAGTGCTTTTTCCCGGGATAAAAAGTAGCCTATGTGCTATTTCAGGTCATTATCTACCTCTGTACCAAATTTCATCGAAATCCGTCCAGTAGATTTTGCGTGATTGAGTAACAAACATCCTCACAAACTCACAAACTCACTCACATCCAAACTTTCGCATTTATGATATTAGTATGGATTTAATGCTATAGGTGAATTGCCATTATGTTGAAGCCGGGATTACGCTATAATACTAATAATGAAATATGTCGCCCTCGGGCGTAATGGGAAGGTTGTATTACCATTTATTATTATTCACGTTTATAATTCTTTACAATACAAGAATAAATATGCTGCTTACTGTAATTAAATTAATCACTTGAACTCTTGACACATCCGTTTATTTAACGAATGAGTCCATTATTTAAATAGAGCATCGACTCGGTTTACATATTTCAAACTAGCTGCGTCCCGGGGCTTCGCTCCCGTGGGAATTTCAGGATGAAAAGTACCTATGTGCTATTTCCGCTATTTTTTCCACCCGTATACCAAATTTCATCGAAATCCGTCCAGTAGATTTTACGTGATTGAGTAACAAACATCCTCACAAACTCACATCCAAACTTTCGCATTAATATTAATAATTAATAATATTATATAAGCAGGATAACAAGCATAGGTACATTTTTTTAACAGTGTATAACATTCGACTTTCTTTTTGAAAATAAATATTCAAAGGTAGGAATGAGTAGCGAGTAATATGAACAATGCAGCTCTAACCTTTTTGCGATAGAGTATAGAACTCACCAGGAAATGCGGATATTCATGTTTTGGCGATATTGATATCCGAGATAAGACTTGTGACAATAGAAGTTTGGGATTGGCTGGTGTAAATAACAATACACAGCTTATCTTTTCCTCTTTCAGCGAAGGCGACCTACATAATGCGAGACTGATGCAGACTCCCACGCTTCTGGGAAACTCTCGTTAGTGTTGTAACACGATTTATTAAGTGTCAAAAGCGTACGAATCGTAAAAGTTAAAATTACCTGTTACTTTCATAAAGCGTTCTTTGCTCCCATAATGCGGTCAATTTTATTATAATTTACGAGGACTGTGACGTCACGGAAAATGTCTACCAACATGCGACACCAGAGTGTGCTTATTATAACAATCGAAAATCTAGGATTTTTCCAGTCATACATTTTATATAATAGTGCGTGTTTTTTCAAATGACTGTTGGGCAGTAGAACACTATAATAAACCGCAAAAAGAAATGAACGATGACAGAACGAAGATAATCGTTCTCAGGTTTTCATTAGTTTTTCGTTACATTAAGTCTTATTTATATTTGAATTTTAGTTGGACAGATACATGAAGGAAAATCTTCAAAAGCACGTGATTTATTTGTTAAATATTTAAAGAGTATAAAACTCTAAAAAAATATATCCATGGAAATAATTAAATCATTGATATCCAACTTAAGTGAATAATGGTACATTTTTTAAATTGTGTGTATTATATTTAAAAAAATAGATGTTTTATATGAAAATATTATGGGACTATTTTTCCATTAGTCGTAGGAGATAATAGGTATAGAAGAAAACCACATGGCACTGTTATACACGGGCAGTGTATTTTTTCTTTGACATAGAATATAGGCGTAGTGTATGCTATATCTTTTTATATGATAGTCATTTCTTGTAAAATCTTATGTCGTTTGTGAAATTAACAACTTGTGTCATTCCGTTTTGAAAAAAGTTTGTTGACACATGAAAGAGAAGTCGTGCGTCAAACTTTCAACCCACATCCGCACATATCAGCCATATTCAAATGTTTTGTTTTACAACATTTTCATAGATTATTGTTTAGGGAGGTATATTTAACATTGTTATGAGAGATTAGTATGTACTGTGCTCATGCTGCCAAAACGTGCCGTCCGCCCCGGAACTGGAAGCCAACAGTATACAAATAGGATGAGATTTTGATCCCTTCATCTCACGCGCGTCATCGCTGTTCGTCATATCCACATAGGTCCATCAAGTATTTCGATACTGCCAATAAATCATCATGCTATATCGAAATTGTAATCTTTTATGAAACAGTTTTATAGGTTTTCTTTTAGCCATATCGAAAACTTATGTCTTGTACTTGAAAATCTTGAAATACAAAATTAGAAATGAATGATTTTCTTGCGGAAAATAACGACAAAAATATCCCTTCTTTAATAAGGAAAAATTGATCCGTGTGGTTTACTGAACTTGCGCTTATTATTTTGAAATCACCTAATTTTTGTTACATTGTCTTTCCCAACCAGTAATATGACTTATTGCTAGAAATCAAGCGGAAAGAATAGTTAGTAAGGAGTAATATCGATGAGTTTTTGTTTTTCAGTAGGTATGTCCTAAATTTTATGAAAGAAAATAATTTTGTACTTCAAGATGCCGACATACATTCATTAAATATTTCTTGTATAGGCATATACAAGCAAACAGCATAAGCTGTAACATATGTTTTACTCAAAGATGTACAATGGATGTGATCAAGGCAAAAAGTGCGTTGCACAGACGGTTTGAAGCGTGCATCCGGTGCCGAGAAACTGTTTCCTGCAATCGTACTCCAAGAGCCAAGCTACCATTTACCTCCCGACTCATTAGCGATTACTCGGCTGCGATCAAAGACCGTTGAACTGCCTCAACCTATGAATATAAAGCACCTTCACTGTCCACTCTGTTCTCGTTAAATATTCATTGCTTACCTGCATAACATTAGCATAAGTAGGTACCTACTGTGAACGATTGAACGGAAAACTTTAGTTTTTTTAATGAATTAATATTGAATGCATTAAAGTAATTAAATGCATGTATTAAGTTTTAATTGATACAAACGAGTCCAACAAAAACTTTGGAATTGTAGTCAGGTAATTGTATCAAAAGTAAGAATCTGAATCTGAAACTAATTGCTTTTGGCTCTCAGGATTTAGTATCCTTATCAAAAATAAACGAATAAGTACTATCTAACTATATCAACCAACGTGCTTTTGTAAGCGAATAGCAAATCATCTACTGAAATGAACGTGGTCAATGCATTATTTTATACTTTTTATTCTAAGTCATAGGGTACTTTTTTGAGGTCGCTATCTACTTATTAGGTTAATGTTTGTCGTGATCCTGTGCACGCGACCCCTGCACGCTCCCCCAACTCCATGTAGAGCCTTCACCTTTGTCACGAACCACATTTCCAACAAAAACCCGTTACAATGTAAACTAAGATTTATAATGTTATGAAACTTTGAATAATAATTACACAGTCCATAAAAAATATTATTACGTGTGTCAAGTTTTATTCAGATCAGTACTTAGTTATTGTTTTGTTCCGGTCTCGGTAACGTAATTATTACTGCACAATGCTTTGAAAATGTGCTGGTTCGAGGACGCTGTGAGACGTGGAGTAACTAGGAAATTATTTACAAGTTCGGAAATCTGGAAGTGAATTAACTATGCAATGTTATTAGTACACTATTGCATGAATTATAAGTTCTTGATTGAGCTGGTAACCTTCTCTATCATATTACATATTTGAAACCATTTAGCTATACGATGTGACTTTTAAAACACTCCGAAGTGTGTTCATCATATGAAAGTCTTACAAATGTATTTTTACTTACGGAAAAAGTTGCTCGGAAATCGGTATAATCTCAATGGCAGCCTCGTCACAAAATACATTCTTTTGCAAAATATCCTATAAGTAATGTTCTCTTCTAATAGGTACCTAAGACAGACAATAACATAACATACTTACAAAACAAATATTCATTACTAAAAACAAGATAATGCCTGCAGGCTCTATAAACAAGACTTGTCCTAGTTTCACTATTACATGGTTACATCACAACAATTAGTACCTATTTTTTATCTACCTAGGTGTATACAAATTATGCTTAGATAATGAAACCTCAATTAAAGTTTGAGCATTGGTTTTATTGAGGTTGGTACCTTTGGGACGTTTAGATAAACGTCCCAAAGATGGATTGCTCCATCCAGATACAACTTAAAATGTACTGATTTTTGATTTTAAGGTTATATTAACATGGATAATATTTTCTTTTTCATACAGCCGAATCGAGGAATTCTACTTTTTCACATCTTATTTAGATAAATAAGATGTGAAAAAGTAGAATTCCTCAGTTTATCATGATAAATCTTCAAAATTTCGACCGATTCTTCAATAAGCACTAGGTAATTCTGGACGTGTTTCTTAAGATATACTCTCACAGGCCTATAGTTCTAAACGTGGGTTCATTTCATTGTTCGCCTATTATAAATAAATACTTAGATCTAAAATCATTGCCATAATGTCGGAGACTAGTGAGTGGTCACTTTGCGAATTCCAACCTTCGCCGGCGTAATCTATTTCGGTTGGTTGATTAAAACACGTTTCACTGATTGTCTACAATTAGAAACAATTTGAACGCTAAGTAAAGTGGTAACTTTTTGCTATTTTCTGCTGTAGGCAAGTTTATAAAGTAAAAAGTTTGAAGATCAGCCTATTCATTCATTCAAGACCAATGGACATGTTGGATTTCTTCCAAAAATTACAATTCCATCCTTGACGTGTGGCAGAATAGACAATTACTTACATTTACATTTCAACACCGGTTGTAACTAGCGGATATTTCTATTTATTTATTCGTCCGATACGTCAATCCTTCAACAATAATATTAATTTATGAAGTAAAAGAGAAATATAAACTAATATCAGTATTTTTTTATGAATTTTAATATGCTCATATTTGTTTCACTTGACATTGGCACAAAGTAGTTAAATAATTAATCTGCGACATTGGCATAGAAAAATACACTTTGGTATATACTCGAACGCGGACATTCATGGTTCACTGTAGAGCTCTCTTTTCTATTGTTCTCCACAATTTTATTTTATGTTTACCAGTTGCTAGACTTATTTCTGGTCTATTAGAAAAAATATTTAATTATTTACATTTTATTTTAAGTTAGCTAACGATTATTTTTCACTTTCATTTCCAGGTGCATAATTTTTGATAATCTTGTTATTTTTTTCTCTTTTGTTTATTGTAAAACCAGTATATTTTTAGTAAAGTTAAATAATTGTGCCCAAAAAAACATATAAGCTTGTAAACGCAAACGAAAGCACAATTTTGGAAAGTACTTACTATATCTATTCACTCTCTGTAAAATGTTACACATTCTCCAATTATCTCGAGGTGCGAGACTAAAATTAATAAGCGATGAAATTTCCGTCTAAAATAGTTACGAGCTTATGAGCGCACAATTTATAGCACTACTGCACTCCCTGCAGTATATTATTCTTCATCTTTTTGCATAGATTTACGAGACTCTAACCTCACAGGTGTCCAATGAAGTTTTATTTTGGGTGTGCGTAAAAGATTAATGTTGATATGAGATTTTCAGATTAAAAATAATAGCCCGTGTGTCGTCTGCGTGTCGAGCAGAGAGAAGAGACAGCTGCGATTGGACGTTGGTGACGTCGGATATCACAAAATACACCTATCTTGTTTTCTTAACGATGATTTATTTATTATTGAATAAGAGATGTAGTCTGGATTAGATGGAGAAACATACGAAGGAGGTGAGAATGGGAATGGAATTCGTTTTATTTCCTATTACTTTTTATGTAACTTTATTTTTCTATATTCAGGCAAAACACCTAATTTGATAGTTATTAGTTTTTTTTATTTGAAAACTGCTAAGTAAAGACTTAAACCGTGAAAGTTGTAAGTTAAGTTTGATACACGCTTTTTATTTGATTACCAGGTTATTTTTTGTATCATTAAGAGATAGTGTAAGAAATAAATTATACTTACAAAACTAATTATTATTAATCGAAACGTAAGGAAAGGTATCATTTAAATTCGAATCCGTGACAAGTTCAAGACATTAAATGCCTAGAATTTACTCAAAGATTAATACTTTCCTCATTGCTGATAAATGCACGACTACTTTCAAAATAATTGGGTCTGCAACTTTCAGTTTCGACGAAAATGCAATTTATAATTTTAAAATCTGTAGGTATCCGCCTGCTCTACATTATACACTAGAAGTCAATTTAAGAAAGTAAATTTATTTTGGGTTATATATGCATTTATAAACAAAATATTTAATTCTAGCTTTATAAATTAAATAAATTTTACCAGACTGGTCGGATATCCAATTTCTTAATTATTATAATTTTTAAAAGACATTTAGGAAACCTAGACGAAGCGAAAGTTATTCAGTATGTATGTAGTTTAACAGATCATTTATACGATTAAAGTATACTTAAGTGGTTTATTAATATTCAAATGATATCCGAATCACTCTATATCCTCTCGATATTAAGTAGGAAAATGTAATTTAAATTCAAATTTTAAATATTTCTCTAGCAAACAATATTTCTGTAAGGGATTAATATCATATCTGCATAAATATTAAGTATAGTGGAATGCTATATTTACTTATGACTTGTCAGTCATTTACTACCTATTTTTTATATTATCCGAAATATTACATGTAGGTGTAAAAACAAGGGGTTGATGTGATCTTCACATGGAAGTAATAAGTACCTTTGTACAAAGTACTTACTACTTCCATGGATCTTCATAAACAAAACTATATAAATAATATTCTGTCAGAGATATGAACGATTGCCCTGATAAAGATAGATAAACAGTGGTTTTTACACGTATTGCTTCATATGCCGGGAATAAACCAGATAAATATGCGAATGTCATGACGCACTACACATGTATCAACCCACTTGAGATTATTAAAACAACTAGCATTTACCAAACTTGTCTATCAGATCAATGTAAGGAAATTGATGAACAGCAGGAGGCTTAGGTATTCTTCAATCACGATGTTTTATGATAACAATTGTTTAACAATAGGCCACAATGCCCAATGCGACCTCTTCTTCGTTGAATCATTAGCGCATCAAATAATGTCAATGGTGTGTAACTGGATAATCAAGTCAAACTTTTCTTTTCTTGGATAAAAATTTATAGAATAGGTTCCCAAGTTACTGTGAACATTTTAATGGGAAGTCTATGGTTGGAATTGAGCGATTTTTCTGACAGCTAATTAAGAAAAAAAATCAGTACAAAAAAATCTCAACAGATAGCGTTTTATGAAAGCCGAGTCGTAATAATGGCTGAACCTATATGGCGCGCTTTTTCTTTTCAACCAGAGGCAGAAAAAAATCACATTACAGTTTGACAGTTGCACAAATCACAATATAGATACTTTTTAGTTGTTTTTTTTACTAAGTTTAATTTTTTTTAAATGCCATTCCCGTGAATTTTTTGCTTTTTGTATGGAATTTTTTCTCTCGGCTTTTACAAAGCGCCATCTATGAAGTCATTTGGAACTATTTCTTTTTTTAATTTGTGTCACGGAAAATCCCTCGTTAATATAAAACATTCCCATGAGATCATTTAGGATGAGGTTACATTTGACAGTTGAATGCAGTAGACAAGGTCTGGCAGTTTGACTCTGTTGGTTGGTAAAGAATTTAACTGACTGACAAGATGTAGCAAAGTACCTATTCGATTAATTTGTACTTACTAAAAAGGGCAATTGTGCTTTTACACATCACGATTAAGTATATATTGGATTTATCGTATATAAATTTCTGAGTCAAAATATTACAACGATGAAAAAAATACGATCTTTAAACGGCAATTGTTTCACTATTTTATTTAATATATTCAATGCAATTTCGAAAAAAGCAAAAATAAAAGTAAATAATCATCCTCATTTATACTTGCGAAGTGAGTTTGTTTGTTACCTCTTCACGCTTTATGTACTGAACCAATATTCCTGAAATTTCGCATACACATAGTTAAAAGTACTGAGAAGGACATACCTTTCGTCCCGGGAAAAAGCACTGTTCCCGTGGTAAATACAGGCGGGGAAGCCGCGAGCAAAAGCTAAAGACTAGAACTCGTATTTCGTAACTCGATCGTATTGTAATTTTATGTAATATCGCATCGCAACAATGTGAATAAACCTTCTTATAACATTTATACTAACTTAAATTGGAAGAACAACATCATCGACAAAGAAATAGCCTAAAAATGAAAGTCGTATTATGCAAATTTTATCTTTATAGGCCTATAAGATATGTGATTTAGTTGGAATCGGTGGGAAACTTCTTCGAGACAAGGCGTATGACGTCAAAATCGTCATAGAGTGTGCTTTATGTGCAGTGAAAGTGGTCTGACTGGTAATGGTAACCCAACTCGTCCGTTTCTGGAATTGGTCACTGCCATTCACTAATTTCCACTTAAGTCGGTATGTTCCTAGAGAAGTATGTATTGTAAGAGATACTAGTTCTTTAAAGTACGAGTATAAGACTATCATGTGAAAAAGAAAATATCGAATCTATAAATCGGAGAGAATAAGTTGTATGTAGCCTAGACTAGTTTATGAATATCCATTAGAATTATGAATAGTTTTGTTTTGGTAAAATACACATCTGCCTACCACCACGGGAAAAAGGCGTGCTAATATGTACCTTCTTCTCTCAGCCGAAAGACGTCCACTGCTGGACAAAGGCCTCCCCCAAGGATTTCCACAACGACCGGTCCTGCGCTGCCCGCATCCATGCGCAACCCGCGACCTTCACCAGGTCGTCGGTCCACCGAGTGGGTGGCCTGCCAACACTACGTTTTCCGGTTCGTGGTCGCCACTCGAGAACTTTTCTGCCCCAACGGCTATCTGTTCTGCGAGCTATGTGCCCCGCCCACTGCCACTTAAGTTTGGCGATTCTGCGGGCTATATCGGTTACTTTAGTTCTCCTACGGATCTCCTCATTTCTGATTCGATCACGCAGGGAAACTCCGAGCATAGCGCGCTCCATCGCCCTTTGGGTGACCTTGAGCCTTCTTATGAGGCCCATAGTAAGCGACCACGTCTCTGTTCCGTATGTCATCACTGGCAACACACACTGGTCAAAGACCTTAGTCTTGAGACACTGCGGTATTTTGGACGAGAAGATATCGCGAAGCTTCCCGAACGCTGCCCAGCCGAGTTGGATTCGACGGTTGACCTCTTTCTCGAAGTTGGACTTACCTAACTGAACTGTTTGTCCCAGGTATACGTAATTGTCAACAACTTCGAGTGTAGAGTCTCCAACCTTTAGAGGAGTGGGTGCGACACGGATATTAGACATGATTTTCGTCTTATCCATGTTCATTTTTAGACCCACTTGTTGAGAGGCTCTACAGAGGCCATTGAGCATTGCGCCTAGGTCTTCCAAGGTCTCAGCCATGACTACGATATCGTCAGCGAATCGAAGGTGAGTGAGGTACTCGCCGTTGATATTGATACCGAGTCCGCTCCAGTCCAGAAGCTTGAAGACATCTTCCAGGGCGGCGGTGAACAGTTTCGGAGATATAACGTCTCCCTGTCTCACCCCTCGCTTCAACTGGATAGGTTTCGAGCCTTGATCCTGGAGACGGACCGACATGGTGGCGTTTTCGTACAAACACTTCAGCGCTACGACATATCGATAGTCAATTTGGCACCGTTGGAGCGACTGTAGCACAGCCCAGGTCTCGATCGAATCGAAGGCTTTCTCGTAGTCCACAAACGCCAAGCATAAGGGCTGATTATACTCCTCAGTCTTCTGTATAATCTGCCGCAGCGTATGTAAGTGGTCTACGGTACTAAAGCCTTTTCGGAAACCGGCTTGTTCGGGAGGCTGGAAGTCGTCGAACCTGCGAGCGAGACGATTCGTAATGACTCTCGAAAACAGTTTGTAGACATGGCTCAGAAGTGAGATAGGCCTATAATTCTTCAATAAGGTTTTGTCGAAATTTTTGAAGAAAAGTACCACCACACTTCTGTGCCATGCCGTAGGCGTTTGTCCCTCGAGTATGACGGAATCGAATAGCTTCTGAAGAGCTTTTAATACCGGTGTTCCACCTGCTTTCAGAAGCTCAGACGTGATTCCATCATCACCCGGTGCCTTATTGTTTTTTAACTGTTTGAGAGCCATTCTAATCTCGTATAGGCTGACGTCCGGGATATCTTCGGTGTAGTGTCGGGTCAATCTGGCTCTTGGATCTTTGGCCAGATTACTGACAGGTGCGCGTACGCTGGTGTATAATTGTCCGTAGAATTTCTCAACCTCTTCCAACAGCTCTGGCTTCGACGAAATGATTCTGCCATCCTCAGTCTTCAGCTTGGTCAGTTGGCTTTGACCAACAGACAGATCCCTTGCAAACACTTTTGAGCCCTTATTTCGCTTAATCGCCTCTTCAACACGGTCAGTATTGAATTGCCGTAAATCGCGCGTTAGGGACTTGGAGATCTGTCTGTTTAGACGTCGATACTGAGCAGCATCGTCAGAGGACTGCAGAACCAAGTTTCTGTCTTTCTTCCATGAGTTTGTTGGTGAGGTCCGAGATCTTTTTGGTTCCTTTTGAACAGCGGGTTTTGAAGGCCTTAGACCCAGCTGTTTGGACAATTTGCACAAACCTGTCATTATAATCGTCCAGATTTTCGCAGTCTCCCAGGCATTCGAAGCGATTCTGCAACTCGAGCTGAAAGCTCTCGGGGTTTTGGAGCTGGATAGGCGCTGGTCTGAGCGTAGACTTCATCAGTCGACACCTTTCGAGTTTTATTCTAAGATTCAATATGCCTCTTACCAATCGGTGATCGCTTCCTGTATTTACGGCATTGATCACAGAGACATCATTGAATATGTGCCTCTTCGTCGACAAGATGAAGTCAATCTCATTTTTTGTAACGCCATTAGGATGCAACCATGTCCACTTTCGCTGTTTTGGCTTTTTGAAGAAGGAGTTCATCATAAAGAGGCCCTCCTTCTCCATAAAGCCGGCCAGCAGATGACCACGTGCATTCCTCGTTCCATATCCAAAATTCCCCACTCTCAGCTCATCATCGCTTCGTTTGCCCAGTTTCGCGTTAAAGTCCCCCATCACAACGGTATAGTGGGCCTGGGTGCTATGTATGGCTCTAGAAATATCCTCATACATAGTCTCTACCTCGTCGTCGGAGCGATATGAGGGCGGTGCGTATACTTGTATTACCTTCAACGAATACCGTTTGGTGATTCTGAGTACAAGGTACGCTACCCTCGCCGAAACACTCTCGAACTGGACCACGTTGTTGACGAGGGACCTGTGGACGATAAACCCGACACCACCCTGGGACAGTTGTTCGCCCTCCCGGAAATAGAGCAGGTTTCCGGATTTGAGGATCATGGTGTCCTCCCCCTCTCTTCGGACTTCACATAATCCTACAATATCCCATCGTAACCTGCTCAATTCTTCCTCCAGTTCAGCGAGTTTCTCGTCGGTCCGCAGTGTGCACGTGTTGTAAGTTGCCAGGGCCAAGGGTCGTCGGGGTTGGTAGCCTGGCATCTGCCGGGGATTCTTAGCACCCCCTGCCCCGCCGTTACCGTGACCGCTACCAGAGTCCGGGATAGCGGGGCCGCCGGGGACTAGGGGCCGTGTTGTGGGTGTATCAACCATAGGGGGGTTTTGCCGTAATCGCCACGCTTGGCAGGCGGGTTGGCGATCGCAGTGTGATGTCATAGTACGCGGATAGATGCTGCTGCCCATCCTCCGGTGTTTTAGATCCCTTAGTCGCCTCTTACGACACCCACGGGAAGAGATGGGTTGGTGCTATTCTAGGGCCACACCACAGGCCAGAGCCACACCACAGGCCAGAGCCACACCACAGGCCAGATACAATATGTACCTATGTATGTAAAATACTAAAGTACAATATGTACCTATAATAAAGTACAATATGTACCTATGTATGTAAAATACTTACATGGCAGTTATTTAGGTACTATTACATTTGTTATAGTGCTGAAATACAGTATTGATCGATATACTTAATATTATTGGACACATTGGTGTCAAATATTTTTATTTCGATTGTAGGCAATGACGAAGGCGTGTAGCTATCTATTTTTAGAAGAAGAAAGTTTACAAAGTTATTTTTGGATAATATATGCATCGTGTCTGTTTGATAAATGTCTACAAAATGTTATTATCATATTATTTGTTAAAATCATTTAACTCAATTTGTAATCATTATCGTACATCTACATTTAATGGAAAAAAAATAAACAAGAGAATCAAATCAAATTATATTAATACCAACATAATATAGTAAGTAGGTACCTATTTAAATAAGTTATAAAAAGATTGCTCTAAACATTTTTTTTACTGTTATTCAATTCGACCGTTTTTAAGGATTTTTTTTTATTTATTAAAGCTACAAACAAGATGTAGTAAGTTTCTTAAAAGACTATTTCGAGAGGCGTGCTTTTTCGAAGCAGTTCTCACGATTCTTCTCTGAACAGCTCACAGACGCAAGGCGTACTAGATCTTAATATTATGTACATATATTTTTATTATGTGATGGTTTGTGGTTCAAAATGTATTATGTAAAGTGCATTATGTAGGCGCATTGTCTACACAAACAGTACGTAGGCTGTTTTAAATACAATAGCACAAATGCGTCTTATCCAGTGTACAAATATTGCCATTTTTCAAGTCTGTGAAAAAAAAATATGGACTTCGTTTCATGTTTATTTCTTCTTACAGATAAGTATACGCTGTCGATTTAAAATCATATTTAAATATCGTTTTACTGCGAAGGATGTCAATAATCGTTCATATTGGGGATCGTGTTGTATTGTCACAGTTTTCAGCCAAAAACTCCTCAGTGTCCATTTCCAGTTAGACACTCTTTATTTTTTGTTTGCATTTTGTTTTTGATATTTATCTTGAGTTCTTTGCTTCTTTATTTTTATAATGACAAAGCAATATGAATATTAGAAAGCTAAAGGTCAACGAGATATATTCTAATAAAGTACCATATAGAATTCACATGAGATAACCGGACATTCTCTGATTATATAAATTGATGGAGACGCTCCTTAAAGAATTTTTTTTCTATAGTAGGTATCTGCATGGCTTAATTCAATCAAACTGATCTCTTGGTGTGAAAGGTGAAGGTGTCTCTGTGTGGTGTAGGAATTATTTTCTGACATACTTACTTATATTTCTACTACAGACACTACATACCTACCTAGAGTTTGTTATTTTAAAATGTTTCGAGAATTTAAATGTTTACATCATAGTAAAAAAAAAAATAACAGATTGCTTCACAGATTCGTTACATTTCTTTTATAAACATGCCAAGCAAGGCCCAGTTTCTTTCGCAAGGGCTACAGAAATAAAGTGGTGAGGAAACTGACGTCAGGGGATCTTAAATTAACGTTACGCAAAATTCAAGAAGGAATGTAGGTAATATTTATCGGGTTGACCTTTTTATCTAAATAGTTATGTCACTCATGGTAACATTCTATATGTAAAGCATTCTGTCAATCTTTTAAATTTATAGCATGTCCCATATACTGTAAATAAAATATGTGACGTTTACTCGACTACGAGATAAAAGAGTGGTACAGTTTTCCAGAGGTACAGTGGCAGTGGATGGTCGGAAATAGGCTGGTTGACAGCCTGCCTCATTACAGCGGGGACTTCAAACAGCGGGGCTTGATACTCGTAATTGACGGTTTCGACCGTCCACTTCCACGATCTTTTCAGAAGATACTCCTTTCAAAATTACCGAGAAAATTTATAACTATAGATAATTCTTTGGTGATTACAGTACAAATGAAAAATAATAAATTGTAGTAAAAGTAATAATGAGTTTCAGTTACTTGTAGAATACATTAGGTATTTTGATAATGTGAATTTTCCATACTGTACTTACTATACATACTATACTTATTACATACCTACCTGTACATACATATACATACATACCTGTTCAGGCCAAAGCGCTTATGCTGCAAATGTTCATAAGATGGTTAAGAAGTATGTGCGATTGTTGTTCTCTATCAAGCATTTGATATTTTTTCACGTCTGACAAACTTGCTATGAAATGAAGAGACTTGTACGATGTAAAATATACTTATGTACATATCAACCTCACGGATCCGACCCGATCCTAATGCAGTATTATTATAGAATTTACCCTCAGTCACCTCTATTTTTTTTCTAGTAACATGAGATGGTACTTGTGAACAAGCATTTGTCGGGGTTCGGCGAAAGCCTGCAAATGGGATTATGATTTATGAACGCTCAGAAATATTGATTTTGTTATTCAATTTGTCTTTCGTTCAAAACTCAGTTACGTAAACACACGCTTACATTTCAATAGGTACCTACTGATGGTTACATTCTATGGTGGTACATACTGTAAATAAAATACTCGTATTTTATGTTACTGAGCCATAATTATATTAATAAGTAAGATGATTTCGGCAAGAAAATAAAAATAATTCGAAGGAAAAACAACTTTTTGTTTCAATAATAACAAATTTAACAACATAATATTACTATACGTTTGATCTTTAATACCATTATTTTACGACGTTATAAATAGTCATGAAAGGGCTAAACGGTTCATGTACAAACATACACCATTTTATTATAGTAATTTGAAAGCATTAGTAACGCGTTTCTTTTTGAATGAAGTACATCGAACTAAGTTTAAGGCCCATTTTTAGTATCGTATACACATTATTAGGAATTTTTAGGAATATCATTTTTAGTATCGTATACACATTATTAGGATTATCGAGATATTATGTACAGTTGTATTTCGATGATTAGGAATGAATTAATCGAAAAATTATAATTTCAACTGATTGAAAAATATAAATGTCCGTACGTCAGTCTTCCTGCGCAGACGTCATCGCCGTCATCATAAAGTATACAGACGAGACGAGTTGATTGCTGATCCACAATCATCGTACGCGATGTAGCAAATATTACATCTATTTTTGTTATTTTTTTAGCATCAACAGTGATGTAGGACGTCAGTTTTATTACAAGGTAATTAACAATGAGTTCTTGGAATAATATTTTGTACTTGATGAAACATACACTGGTTTGTTATTCAAAAGCTTGGAATAAAGCTCCCGTTTGTGTGATCTAGCTAGATAATTACCCAGTGAAACAGTGATAGCAAGAGGATTTTAGAGTTTATTACCTAAAATGTTTTTTAGTACTGGCCGTTAGTGCGCAGTTTCAGAATTAAAATGTTTCACTTGTCCCACTGTTCCAATGAGATGAGGTCAATTGGCGAGGTTCAGAATCATAATCATTTACAGCACTCCAGAAACATTAAGCTAATTATTTCTATTACACAGAGTTGCCTTGATTCAGATATCAGTAGTGTTTCTAATTATATCAAACCTTATGTTTGTTTATTCATTGGAAGATATGATTTATAGACCATTTTAAAATTTTAACCCGCAGGTCATTGTATCTCTGGATGGTAAGAATGAACGATCTATTTTCTTGGCATTTCTAATAACAATGAAGTGGTTTTATTGCTTTCTTATCTACACACGTATACCTGTATCAAAACACTGAATCGCGTGAATACGATAAGAAAAACTAAAGAAAACCGTATATGCTCAACGTTTTGTTAATTCCGTTTATTTATTTAATCACACATCACTTCAGAAGTTTTGTCCACTCACTCACCATACCACCCAAGTAGAAATTATGTTGCGATAAAAATTTATTATTAAACATTTTTCACTCTGCTCTGCATTTATATTATGAATCATCCCATCTCGGCAGAAGTTCAGTTTAAATCGCAATTGAATCCAATCATATTTCAATCGACATGAATTCATAATTCATGTCATACAATTACAGTTTTCACACAAACACAGTACAATAACGTAATAAGTATTAAAAAGTCCGCGTTCGTATCATACATGTTCCATACAAATTTTGTTATCGCTAAGATCCGATAGAGTTCTATTAGATTCATTTCAATCCGTTGCAATGCAGCGATTTCTTTCATTCTATTCTATTCTTGGTTAAGTGAAGAAACCTTAAGTAAACTGTAATTGAAATCGGTTTAATATTCGAGAAAATTATCATTGGCGATGTTTTGCGTGCTCCAGCAACATCGAGTCTCGATACGGATGCGAGAAAATTTGTATTTACATACGAATCCGCGAAATCGTATCGGGAAACTCTATTGACTCATTTGAGTAATATTCCGAGAAGTGTTTTCAAACAGTACTTACCGTGTGATTACATAAACAAATTGCTAATCGGATATCAGGTCGGAATAAGAGATCTAAGAGGATAAAAATTGTACACTCATCTTTGTACCATACCAATTCTGTTTATATATTTTGGGAAGTCCTGCCTGATATACCTATATGAGACATGATAGAGTGCAAAAAATGAATTTAATAAAGTGTGAAGTTTTTCCTGGGTATTAAAAGAATCCATAGTATTAGTAGACGTGGGTAGACCTCCTAAATGAATCAGGCTACATAATCACATTCCATGTGAAGCCTACCGACCGCGACCGTTCTACACTAGTAATAAATACATTTTTATTGTGTTCATTGATATAAAAACCGATCAAAATTGTAGCTATATTCGTTCCGAAACTTAAGAAGGGTTATTAATCGTTCAAAATAATTTATTTACCTAAACAGTAACATTTAAAATATTTTCAAAAGATGTGTGACGATTCATTAAATTTAGCGTAGTATTACCTTCTTGTTGTTTGTTCAAGGTACTGGGACCTTCGGGCGAGTATGCCTGTGCAGAGACAAGGCTGCGGACGAGTACCTGGCGATGAAGATCCTGTCCATGGCTGACGTCATCCGCATGAAGCAGGTCGACCACGTCATGAATGAGAAGAATATCCTAGCGGAAATCAACCACCCATTCATTGTTAACTTGTAAGTGTCTTTGTTGCGAGTGATTTTTAATAAGTTTCTGTTTATTTCTCTATCTCTATTGAGTCTTTCAAATACCATGTTACCTCTCGTGCCAACTATTATGTATTCTGTGCTCGTGCTCAAAAAAGAAGTTTCAGAAGTTTGTGTGGTCAAAGACAGACTGGGAAGCTATTTATCCATCTTCTTGAGACTATAATAAGATAATGATTATATAAGGATCCATGGGTTTGGGAGAATGTTAATTAAGTTAATCATGCCTGTTATGGTAACAAAAAAAGAATGTAGGTATTCCATAGATAATTGCACTAGGCAGTCTTATGTACTAAGCAGATAAGTAGCACAATGCTAGTTGGATTGCATTTTCACGTATCGTTCATGTAATAGGGAGAAAATATGAAAGCTTTTTGTTCGAAATATTATCCTCAATTTGAGGCAACAGTTCCATATGCAAATTCTCTAACTCGGGTTAGTCCTTGGCACACTCTGTCGCAAATCGCGTGTGATATGGGTCACGCTTCGCTCGCACATGACGCCGATCTCTATTTCTTCCGATAATGTCGGTCAATCTTTTATAGCTCCACAACGCGTGAAAGAAAACCTCATGACGCTATATTTGTCAGATTCAACAGTTTTCTCGTATAGAACTGCTTGCATTAAGTAGGTAGCTTTCATCAAAGTATCAGCTTATTCTGGTCTTCGTACAATATAACAATGTTCAGATTATGATCTGATTTATAACTAATGTTTATCGCATTTTTTGCTACTGTTTTTCACTGGTTCAGTGTGATAAATATCGCAACTAGGTAGATTTTGTGTTTATAAAAAAAAATCCATGTGATGGTTATCAATTACGTTAGAGTAGACAATGTTGGCCCCGTTGCCAAATACGTGTTTGTAGGAGTGTTTGGCAGTCTTTTCCATATAGATTCTGACGTAAATCGTCTCCTGTTTTGATTGGACTTGTCCTCTTTCTAATTGAAAGATTGATACAACTTTTTAAATTGATGAAGTTGGATAAACAAATATTTTAAGCACGAGAATTTGTGAAAATGGATGTTTGTTTATTTGTTTGGATTTGTTGTTGTTTTTACTCTTTTACGCAACATTTCGGTTCACGAGTAGAATGATATCTAGGGTACTTTTTTCCTCGAAATTTCACTCCCACAGGAGCGACGCCTTGCCTCATCTCATTTCGATGCCAGGATTATTATTATTACATAAAAACCTGGTCTTAAAATAGCGGTGCAATTAATTTAATCACTAAGAATTTCTCCGATGTAAGCTATGGCAATGGCGTTATCTATTTATTTTTAATACGTCGCATATTATGTGATAGGTACAGTAAGTAACAGTATTCGACTAACTACACCCTCATCGAAATCAGATCATTACTGCTTCGAAGATAAACCTTATAAATGATGTTATAACATCACTTTTAAGGTTCATTTTAAAAGGATTTCTTCTTCTTAGTCGAATCCTCATGACTGATGGTCGTGACCACCAGAAGCTATGGCTCGGTATTTTTAAAAATAAAATATTTAGTAAATGGATCAAATTCCGATTTGTCAATGTGGCCATTACAGACCCCCAGGCACATCTACTGTTGGTTTGTGCAAAAATATAAGAGTTTTCTTAACCTTCAAACCTTTGAAAAGTCAATCGACTATTTTCTCTATAACTGGCTGTAAATAGGTACTTTTAAATATCTGTGGTCAACTGTCCCTCTAATTAAAGTAGTTGGCACTTAGGATGCGCATACGCAGGCGCCAATTGCGTGCCAACTGCAACATTTCGGGCCGCGTGCGGTGACGACAGATGGTGTGGTCTGGCACACGTCTTCCTGACACTTTTTAGTAGATGTCATGATCGATTGGTTAGATGTCAATTGATTACTAGCTTTGATTTTTATTTTTAAACTAGACATTATTGTTTTCGGTCTGTTACATACTGGACTGGCAGGGAAAAAATACAGAATATGTCAGCTGTATCTTTACAACCTTGATGCTTTGACATGTATAATTTTACCACACCGTATTTATATGTTGAACTATGCATCTATTTAATATATGCAGTAGTCAAATTCCATGCCTTTTTCAGTGACATTTTATTAATTTATAATTTTATTAATTTATAAATTTGACATTTCATATAAATATTCAATGTATATTCGTCCACATACACAGTCATTTAATTGTAAGACATATGTTGTAAAGTGACGTCTTTGGAGAAAATGCAGCAGTGGAGTTTGTTGCGCCGCCTCTTCTCCACTTGCGCTTTGGTACCTGGTGGTAACCTTAGCTTTAAGTAATTTTATGACGTCAACTAACTAAAAAACAAGAATGTGACGATTCATAAGTGCTATTTTTAAGCCTATATGAATAAAAATAATTGACTTTGAGTTTGACATGCAGTTCGTGTTATTTACAATGAAATAGTTATAGTTTTTTTTTACCTATTACTTTACGAAGTTGCCTCAAATTTATTCGTTGGTGGTAGAGTCCGGCTTACTTTTACCTATAGTTAGCTCGCAATCAATACTGTAATATTATAGTAGTAGTAGTTTGTCTTAGAAAACAAAAACGACGTAACTATTGTAATAAAGAGAATCTTAGTCCATTGGGAGTAAAAACAAATGAAGATTAAAGTACCTACAGCCTACAGAATTTTATAGGGCAGTAGTAGTGAGATGATTTTCGTGTCCTAAACAGTAACTGGTTTTTCGCAGGCGGTGGTGGACGCACGACGACTCCTGCATCTACATGCTCTTCGACTACGTGTGTGGTGGGGAGCTGTTCTCCTACCTGAGGAATGCCGGCAGATTTAGCAATAGCATTGGTAAGATTCTACATGAAATCTCATTTTATTGATCTACATGCTATTTGCATTTGTATAAAGCTTGCGCAAGATAAAAGTATAAAATCTTTAGGTAGGTATCACTTACACTTTGCTCTAACTAAATATTTTCCTAAAGTTACAAGTACTTAACGAGTACTTTTCAAATATTAGTACCTATTAATATGACGTATATGCGTCATGCTAGATCAAAGACAAGGACGTTCGTAAATCAAATAAATATTTTAAATTTTCTTGAAAGCATGTTATCAGTGTCGAAACTGAAGATTTTAATAAAGCGTCGATAAAAGCATTACGAGACAATCTGGCAGCAAATAGCGGATCTCTCTGTCTGTCTGAACCACAGGGAAAGATCAAAATAGTTGTTGAACAGTGAATCTGTAGTCGGCACTTATTGCTTTGATGACACGGTAATGCAATTTATTTGGAGTAATCATAAAAAATAATATGTATTTCTACGTATACGCGTTGTAAATAAATATTCCGGAGCGGGATAAATAAATAACGTTTTGGAGATGCGCCAGCGCTGGGCTCGTCCCGCGGGCGGCGCGCGATGCGTCTTGCAGCCTCCTCGTATTCAAAACCGCGTCACTTGAAAATTAATTAATTGTAAGTACTTATCTCGAATCTGTGTCGTACCATTCAATGGCTGTGAAAAAATATAGCACTAAGCTTACTTCTTAAAAATGTAAAATTTTGATTGTTATTGATTTGAAAAATTGTAGAACAAGTTTTAATGGTAAAATCTTATTCGGAACTTTAACTTCATTTCATGAATAACTGTATTACGCTGAACAGTTACCTATTTATTTTTTAGGTATAAAAAATAAGCAGGTATTCAGCTTTTCATATTTGCGTAACCGCTCTGTAAGAGCAAATTTTTTGTTGGAACGAGGGGACTAAGTTCGTCTTTCTTTTGTTCTTTAAATAGTAAGATTGTATTGATAACATGCATTAACATATTCACGGATGTAAACTTATTTTGGGGCTAACATTGTTTTACAATGTAGAAAGCTAGCTGAATGAAAACGCTGTTTCGACAACTTACTTATTACATTTAACATTTTATTTTGCCCACTGATTAAAATTATTTACAAAGATTGTAGGATCTTTCTTATATTTAATTTCCAAGCGATTGTCTATACGAGAGATCCACGAATTAAGTACCTACAGCATAACTTGAATTTAGCTAGAGAAATAATTAAAATAAAACTTAGAAATAGAATATTACTGGAACTTTTTTTACTTTACTTTGTACGTTGGCAAGAGAACAAAGAGAAAATTGTAATCTGATAAAAGTATCCTATCCGTGCCAAAATCACACCCGAGACACATTAATTGCATTATAATTAGTCGAGACAGGAGTTCAAGGAGATACCTAGTCTGTAAATTTAGGTTACAGCTAAAGATTGAAACGAGTTGCACTCGGGGGCTTCGCTCCCATGGAATTTATTAGGTAGAAAAGTACCACAATAGTCTTAAGTTTTATCTAAATTCGCCCAATATGATTTCGAGGAAGTAGAGTCAGTGGCCTAATTAAAGTGGCAATGGAACTGTCCTGTGGATAATATCGGACAATGGATATATGGATCAAGTCGGACTCATGGTGCAAAGCCATGCTGGAGTGGAAACCGTAGAGACGTAAAAGAGTTGTTGGAAGACCCCAGATGTAGAAGACGATATCAAAAGGATAGCGGGCAAGAACTGGATACACACTGCCCAGGATAGAGCGAATTGGAGGAGGTTGAACGAGGTCTACACCAAAATGGTCGAAGAAGGCTTGAGATGATGATGATAATGATATCGAGAAGAGTAGAGAAGGAGTAACAAACATCCTTCCATCCAAACATGACCACCGTCGACATCTAGATGGCGCTGATGTATTGCTGTTTTTGCATTATGAAAAATCCTTAACTTTTCAAACATACATTATATTATATAATACTCGTAGTATAGAGTATAGTAGGTAGGATGTAATTATACAATAAACCAGTGAAGCGCGCTGACCAGACGATGTGACGCCAGTTTCGCTCCACTTCGCGATTTGTCTGTCTGTAACTATTTACAGACGCTACAGATATATTAATAATAGCGATGACCACATTGGTTAGTGTTTTGTTAAAATATTGTTAAAATCACTGAAATTTGGTTTAAATATATTTTATTTTGAAATTTAAATATAAAATTACATTGGGCGGGTAACAGTATTTCTCTATGGCACATTTTTTGATAATGAAAGCTTGCTAAACAATTTTAGCATACATAAGAATATCATATTACCAGTGAAATATGCCTAGTGCCTACTTATGGAAATTGCGGAAAAATAAGACAATTTATTGATTTTACTAAGTACCTACTAATTAGAGTACCAGCATGCTTATGATCTGATTGAAGTTATCTTATTGATTACTAGACTGAACTAGCATGTAAAACAATTATATATTACGAAATGGTAACAGATGAGGAGTATGCCCTTACAAGGCACCAAGGCTTATACGGAGGTGTCGATCGTGGCGTGATGTCATATCATGTCATGATCGCGATTCATGATGTAGCTGTGGGCTCAAGCTCCTCATTTCCGTGTTTATCGCGCTTATCGCCCACCAACTGCTTATTTTAGGCACTAAAAGTTTTGTCCAGTCGTTGACCTGACGATTTAATTGACCTCACAATATTATATAATTTGAAACAGATTTCTGATAAGACCGGCTTAATTCGGGTGTTAAATTTAATACTGTAAATTATGTGGCACAAGTTATACTTTGTGACTGCTTGTGTTGACAAAATCTTTATTACGGTTCCAAAATGGCATTATGGTGACATATTTAATAACTACTTTTGGATCTATTAAATTTATGTTCAGGATCAATACAGAATATAAGCAAAAAGCAAACCTTCAGTGTGTTCCAGTTACACCATTATCAATTTTTATGCGTATACCTGGCGAATAACTGGCTAACTCTACATATTTCTCTATTCTTCTTTAGAGGGATCAATGTGGATCAATCCAATGCTCTGTCTTACAATGTTCCATCGATTCTGGTGGGTATTAGGCATATAACTTGATGTTTCCCTTCAGCTGGTGCGTGTGGTAGGTACGTACCTTTTTCCAGCGAGATGACGTTGCCAAATGACGCTCGGGCTGTCCGTAGAGGCGGCAACTGGCATTGACTTTACAGACTCAAAATAAACGTGACTTCTTCACTGCCATACACTTGCTGCATGTTGGATTGTGACTTCATCTAATCTTGATATACAGAAAAAGCTAGCTGTAAGATATTCCAATTTTAGCTTCTGCGTGGGCGTATATTTTTATCAGATTTTCAAATGAGATGATATCAAACATACGGTTGCTAGGGCAGCTAAATTCAGATATTACGATGGTTCAGCCTTTATTACGTACTAGCTTTTGCCCGCGGCTTCGCCCGCGTGAATTTCCACGGGAACAGTGCTTTTTCCCGGGATAAAAAGTAGCCTATGTGCTATTCCAGGTCATTATCTACCTCTGTACCAAATTTCATCTAAATCCGTCCAGTAGATTTTGCGTGATTGAGTAACAAACATCCTCACAAACTCACAAACTCACATCCAAACATTCGCATTTATAATATTAGTATGGATTCGCCTTTATTTGTTCGTATAATAAACATTAATATGAAATTCAGATATAAATGTGTACTTATATTAGATATTTATTTACCAACAGATACATACCATATGAGCAATTTCAACTAGGTATACAATATAGTTAGTTAAGCTTTTATTCCGATGAGAATCTTCCTATTTTGACGTAATAATTAAAGTTTCTTTAATTATCATAATATAGAGATGTCATAAATTGGTGACAAAACGAGCTTTCGTGCGTGTTTTTCCACGAGTGTCTCCGCGGTATATTGTCACACTCCGACTTGTTTAGTAAACAAACAAAACTTTCACAAGCTTATCCGTGTCATAGGAAAAGTTATTTGTGATAACTAGTTTTTCTCCTCAGTATCAAACTAACAGGCCTTATTATACGTAATTTGTAAAAAAATGAAAATTTGTAATAATTTGAAGATAAACAAAGTAAAAATTGTGACTGCCACCGCCTAGATTTAAAATTGCAACTTATCGGTGGAGTATACGCCATGCCTCTTTATCCTCGGCTTTACGATACGATGCCTGCCTTCTTTTCAGTCGGCTTTTATAACGCTTTCTCGGTCTCCCTGGACCTCGTAAATAGCTTCCAAAACGTATAGTATTTTTCTCTCTCTACTATTTCAGAATCTAGATTAGAAGGCGTATTACCACAAAGTTTGTAAGTTAAACAATTAGTAGTAGGAACTTCAGGAAGTTTAACAATGGAAGGCATTGCATTGAATTTAATTTGACTGCATAGTCGTTTGCTGACACAATTATTCAACATCTATTTTTAACATCTGATGACATTTAAATTATAAACATTATTCGATCGTTTATTCCCGGTCATCGTTTTTGATTTAGTATAAAGTGGAGCAGTTTAAATCTCATTTTCAGTGGTGATTCAAGAAACTCAAATTCATATCCATTCTAATCTGTGTGGTTCCACAACTAGTTTTTACAAAGGAAAAACACCTTTGATTTTGTTTTATGTATGTATATCAAATTGTATCTTTGTACATGTATGTACAAATTGTACGAGTGTCTCAGTTTCTTAATTTCTTCTCTATCAAATAAGTATATAAATTTGTTCACAGGAAACTTCTATGGAGCAGAAATAGTGTCGGCATTAGAGTACCTGCACGCTAGGAACATCGTGTACAGAGATCTCAAGCCTGAGAACCTTCTTTTGGCCAAGGATGGTCATCTGAAGATCACTGACTTCGGATTCGCCAAGAAGTTGACGGATCGGACGTGGACGCTGTGCGGGACGCCGGAGTACCTCGCACCAGAGATCATCCAGAGCAAAGGCCATAATAAGGCGGTCGATTGGTGGGCTTTAGGTAAGTTATTTTAATTTTTTTTGTTGCCATTGAGTCATACTACTAATCTGTGCCCTAAATAATTGGCACGAAACGTTCTGAATATTTTCGAACGAAATAATAACGGTCATTGTACGGTAAGATATAAAAATAGTTAATAGGTTTCCTTTGATTAAGGGAATTAATAATATCCATATTATTGCGACGCGGAATAGAAGGAAAACATGTTTTTATATATTATTATGTTTAATCAGAGTATATAAACAAAAATATTATTTTGAAAGGCAATGTCGCTTATCGCTATAAGTCACGCCATCTTGCCTCACTCGCATTTCGGATTCAAGGTGAATGTTATTATGAATGCACACAAATATTAATATGCATGATTGACCACAACTTATAATAGAAATTTCATGTTGATTCCGGTGGCTATAATATAAAAATATGATAGAAATAAGTTTCCTCTAATAATAAAGTTGTTTGTAAAGAATGTAAAATATCTTCTTAAAGGCCACTTCCTCCAATTATCTCTAGGCAACGCTATATCTATTTGGCTTTCGGCTTTTACTTACCTATCTAGGTATTCTGAGTTCTTGCATATCTATTGAGACCTCCCTGATTTTTCTTGTTTTGTTACTTTTTATCTACAGAAAATATTTATATTTACTTGATTTCGGTCTGTTATTCTTGGTCCGGACTTTAAAGTATTTATAAGCTTATTGTACTTTATTGGGAATATTGTAATTTCAGGCACCAAAATTTTTTTTCATACACTTTTGAGTTAATATATCTCTAAAAATAAGACTAGGTATATACAGATAAGTACATATTTTTATTAGTATACCCTGTAAGAAGGCACTTGTTCCTAATTTATAATCAATACTAGCATACGTTTACGAACACGTTTAATAACGCCTGCGACGTTTTAATGCTATGTTTACATTATAATTATTTACTGCTGCGATGATACATTTTCCTGCCTCTTTACCAAATGGCTGCTGCTTGCCAATTCACAAATGCGCTTTAATAATTTATATACCAAAGTGTACGTGGCCTTTGTATTATATTATATTATCCTGACAGCAAAATGATAATATCAACGTTTTGTGGAATATTTAATCGATATGAACATCTGTGTTTAATATGATATTGGAAACTAGGATGATAGTTCAAATTTCTTAGGTATCAGTGTTTTTTCTAATGTAAATAATGTGCTAGCATCAATTAAGACATTAGATATCGTAATTTGGCACTAACATTACAACGTCATTATAAATAGTGATTTTTTGATTTAAAGAGCTAATTAGGATTAAAATAATGGAACATAAGATCGAATAGCTCATAAAATATTTATGACCCACAAATTGCTTCCCCAGCACATGTTAAATTGACAATCCAATTAGTAGTCTATGTAGTGTAATATTTGCACTACATAGTTATAGTTGCATGTCCAAGTTTTAAAAGGTCTCTTTTCTATTTCACAGATTTCACCCTTCGATCAAGTATCACCAATAATTCAATGAATCTAAAAAAAGACAATTTTGAAATTACGAATACAACTAATTATCAAACACACAACTTTAATTTATCATAATCGGCATATATCTTGTAGCATAAGACAGCAACTGTAACATTTATATTTTTAATAACTTTTTATTTGATAATTCCAGGCGTCCTCATCTACGAAATGCTGGTGGGCTACCCGCCGTTCTATGACGACAATCCGTTTGGAATCTATGAGAAAATCCTGAACGGACGAGTGGAGTGGCCCAGACACCTAGATCCCGTCGCTAAGGACATCATAAAGAAGTTACTGGTTCAAGATAGAACGAAAAGACTTGGAAACATGAAGGTAAATATACCTACTAATAAATATTTAAAATCCAAAATTATATATTCAGATATTTATTTATTTAACCCTTTCCTAACGGACTATAGATATTTTATGAAACATATAAAATAAAGTTTAAATATATACTTGAGGGGTTTAAATAAAACAGTCAGAATTTTTTCAGATTTTTACTATACCTAGAAGTACTTTTTCGAATACCTAGACTTATAAGTACCGACAGGTACTTTATGTGTACCACAACCATAGGAACTTAGGTATATAAAATAACTAGAATACTAGAAATAAAATAAAACAAAATGACATAAATGCAATAAGTTAGATGCTAGCTTCATGATAAAGTTTTTTTTCTCGTTGACACGTAAGAACACATTTCATTCACTACATTTTCTTGACTACATTTGCTGTAAAGTTTTGACTGAATCTTCTTCATACTGTATAATTCACAGATAGCCCATACAAACTGGCCAATATTCCTCTATTACGTGTAGAGAAGTTTGACTTGTCTCTTAGATAGACCAGGACTTTCTAGATTTTCTTTGGAACCTCTCTTTTTTACAATTACCCGATGCCATCAAACCTTGTGCAATAGAGCGACGAAAGTCTTTGACAGTAGTTTTTTCAAACTTATGACTATGAATGACATATGCATTTACAAAAGTATATCCATTAGACCCTAACTTTGACAATAAACGATGTATTTAAACAATCTATGCCACTATTTAGGTGATTTTTCAGTCAGTTCATTCGACACAGTATAGAGCCCTGTCGGTCGGCTGTATTCACGCCCCTCGTATTCATATTACAATCTTTCACAGCTTTAGGACTGTGGACTTCATTCCCATTTTGTCTTTGAGCGATACTGTAGCTTCTTCATCACCATGAAAATTGGGGACAATATGAATAATAAAGAATCAATAAAATCTGAAAGAATATCGGTGAACGTAGTGCAACGAGCAAAGTAATCTTCTACCGCTTTAGTATTCGCAGAATATTGTGGTAAATTTGTCTCCAAATCCCGTTTTTTCCATTTGCAGTTTGATTCAGGTAGTTTACTAGTAGCCCTTGACGTACTTGTTGAAGGCAAGGCAGGATTTGGTTCGGGGTTTGGAGCTGAAGACATCTGGTCATCAGAAGATTCCGTCAACACTTCTGTACATGAAGATGGGTTGCAAAAATCTGTAGGAGATAGTTGGGTGTCATTTTGAAGCCTTTCAGAGCCTCTTCAAATATGTCATCAAAACCTCTTGATGTGGGTACTTGCACATTATCGTTAGTTTCTTCGTCAGAAAGTGCAACATCAGATTTGCATCGTGATCTGGGAGGTCTTCCAACAAGAGGGCTTCAATAAGAGCATAATTAATTGTAATATCCATTTTCAAGTCCTAAAATCCATAATACCATTATTAAACAATAAAACAAAAATATAAAATATAAAATAAAATCGAAAAATACATTATTCTGTTCTCAAAAATCCTTAGAAATTTGCTACCCAAAGTTCCTGAAGGTACTTATTAGTCCTTCTATATTTTTATCTCTTTTCTCCAACATGCGTACAATTAAACAAATAAAGGTAACAAAGAATAATTAATAACAGATTAAATAATCTACATAATAAAGAATAATATCACTTACCTTAGATAAAGTATTTATTTTATATTTTCAAACACCACACTTCGTTTACTTGCTAACTAGTTGGACACGTTGTGATTTGTAATTCAAATACAAAGGTAAGTATGTATCAAACGTCGAAAAAAGCGCTGCGATTGGCTGGCCAAACGGTACCGTAAAGGATCTTCAGGAAGCATGATAGTCTTGCGATCGTTATATAAAATATATTTGGCGGGAAAGTAGATGGTACAAATTAGTACCTTCAGTTAGGAAAGGGTTAACGTTTATTGCACAAATACAATGTATTGAACAATAGGTGGACTTGATGCAGAAGCATCATTTAACAGTCGACCTTTGGGTTAAACAGAGAACTTAAGTAGGTCTAATAAATACCTATATTGTTACCTAATATTTTACAGGAGAAATAATAATAATGTTAATTTTCTGTCTGGTCTGGTCCAAAGGACTCTCATTTAGTTATCATCTGATCTTAGAAAATCATAAATATTTATCCACATAAAATAGTTCTCGATATTTTATGAGTGAAGGAATTAAAATGATATAGTATTTATTGATAGTATAAATATCCCAAGAAGAAACAAGCAGCACGAGTGTTGGAGTTCGGTGGATGATTGACGCATGAACTTTAATTGCGAAAGAGAAGTTTAGCTCACACTCAGTGACAAGTTTGTTTACGTTTCTGGTCCGAAAATACTCAGCCTTGCGCTTGACCCGCAGAACTAATACAGAATGTCTTGCCTGTTACTGCACTTATTTTTGGTCGAAGGACTGTTACTATCGATTTAAATCGATCGACTTTTCATCTGGCGTTTTTCCAGCCGCTGCCTTGTATAACTTCTTATCTAGTCTCACGCTTGTCAAAGTTTACTTTTTTATGATTTCAACAACCAAAAACGTGAATGCTAATTAACTAACATCTAGAAAGTAAATTGGTTTTTGGTTAAAAAGATTTAAAAAGTTTGCGTATGCAAAAAAGTTTTACAACCCATACTAACCATGTATGTATATAACTAATGTATACCTAGGTAAGTACCTACTGTTCCCGTGGGATAAATTAACTTGAGCGAAGTCACGACCACCATCTAGATTTTGAATAAATTTGTAGTTATGTCGTATAGTTGTATCAACCATTAATCTTTTAATCGCTTACCAAACCGGTTCCAGTTACTAATTTGTCGATTAAAATTGTAGACCGGTATTTGCATAAAATGCACTGTTGGGAAATAAAAATGAAAAGAGAGATAAGTACATATACTTATTGATTTAACTAATTAATATACTTAGTTTTGGATATAAAAATATGTGTGATCTAAATGAACTTACATTGTTTTTCCTGCCCTGACCCAGTCATCTAATCTACAAAATGACAACAGATTTTTTTTCCGAAATCCCCACGTCGCTCGTCGTCGTCTGCAAATCTTTGAGGAAAATGACTGTCCGCAAATATTTACGTTAATGAACTTGAAAACACAGTAGGAAAATAAAATTAATCATGTTAGTACATAGACACTTAGAGAAACCTTGAAGTCGTGCGCGATTGGCATTTATTTTTAAACTGCAGTTTCTAGTGGTTGAGATTTCCTCAGGGTTTTTGCTGCGATGTCGGCGTTGTTTAGAAAGCCATCCGTCAGGTGTCCAGCGGCCACTTCAAACACGGCGCGACCATCTGAGTAATGTCGCATCCACTGCGTACACGGCGTGGAAAACTAGCCAGCTACTTAGGCCTTTCTCTTTTAGACCCCATGCTCAGAATAAAAAAGTTTTCGTTTAGGCCCACGCATAGGTTTAGTTTGTTTAATCTTGAATGAACGTTCGATATCATAATATGAATATGTAAAGATTTGGATTTTGAAGATGAAAATAGGTGTATGTTATGTATGTATCTTCTAGGAAAATATATTTTAATTTTCTTGTAACGCGACATAAACTACGAAGTTCGTGTCGTAAAAAAGTCGTTCAGCAATAATTGATGCTTTCGTCGTTTCATCTCCTTTACTCACATCCGTTTACTAACGTTCCTCCGCTCCGTTCATTTTCGTCAATCGTTTACACTAATAAGTAACAATTTTTCCTCGTAATTTAATACTTCTTCGTACTTCTTTAATTATTAAAAGCTGTACGAAACCAAAAGGATTGTCCTTTTGGTAGTTTTTGTATTTATTATGTTCCTACTTTTTGAATTTGTAGTGAAATGTCAAGCGTTTTCCTGCAATCTTGATCTTGCCGTGTCTCAGTATGTCAATAGCGGCTAGACCAGTGATGGATTGTCGTAGAAAATACTCTCGTGGAGTGTCGATAAAGCCCGCAATAACAAAATTATCAGAAATTATATTTTTATGATCTTTCTTTGGCGTCAGAAAATAATTACCTATAAATAATGTTAAGCGTTTCCTATATGCTATTTTATGTTTAATTTTGTAAATAGTAGCTACAAAAATACTATATATAATAGAGGACGTAAAATTAGAACAAACTCTATTAACGTTCTTGCTAGCTTGCCATAGAGTAATGATGGTTTGGTTATTTTACTGCCGTGTAATCCTCGTGGATTACACGATGTTACAGCGAGAGCCCGCTTGGCATCTCTGTCGGAATAATAAATAAGTCTCCGATATGCTAGCTAATTCTAAATCTAACAATTTACGGTGGTAACTGCGGAACGTCGCCTAAGCCAATAAAAACAAAGTTGCTCTAAATTCGGCCACCCACGTCTGCTATATAGTCAGTTGATTTGTTTAAAACATCAATATCTCTGTTATGATCAATTGTTTGGAAATTTCCCCGATAGCACGTTCATTGAATCATTTCATATTTGTTTGATTTAAAAACCGCTTTAATGTTTGTTACAGTGCGGCTCGGAGGATGTTAAACGGCACAGATGGTTCAAACACATAGACTGGGCAGACGTCTTCATGAAAAAATTACAGGTATTAAAAGATCACTCCTTCAACTTTGTTCTGTGCTAGATGGTAGTCTATTAAACTGTCTAATGAATAAATCTAATAATTCATGTTTGCCAAATCCCATTTGTTAGTGTTTTGGCAAACGCGAACTGTATGTGTAGATGTAATGTACACTAATCAAAGATTTTGAGCGAATCGCCTCAACGCTCGAATTGATCAAAACCGTATAGCGAATATAATGCTATTTTTGTTTATTTATATTGATTGTAAACACCCACGTCAATTGAAATAGAAAATGCATATACTTACGTCTAATAACATCTAATAAATATGTTTACATTACTTATTAATTTATTACATAAGTTATTTGAGTATATTCCATGTATATTGCCATGAAATGCGCATCGCATTGAGCTGAGCCAAATGTTGAAAGAAAACTCCTTTATGAGCTGTTGATTAATTTTTTAATTAAAGTTGATAAATGTTATTTTTACAGCCGCCGATAATTCCAGCAGTATCGTACGAAGGCGACACCTCAAACTTCGACGAGTACCCCGAGACGGACTGGAAGTCTGTGCGGTCACTGGACCCCGACGAACTCAAACTCTTCGCCAACTTCTGATGGGCCTGATCGACCACTATGGATATAATTAGATACTCTATTATTAAGCCAGAACACATGAGATCAATGCGCCGCGGAGAACATTGTTCATCGTCAATGTCGTCACTGGTCTATGGCCTAAAAATACCATGTACGTCATTGATACTCGTTACCGTCTCCTCCAGCATGGCTTCTGACAGCTCTTAATTGTTTTAACTATTTTAGGAACACTGTTCAGGCGAGTCATCTTCGGCGTGTACATTGGCGACTGTAGATACTTTATGGTAGGAATGCTGCTATATTAGATTGGAAGAGTGTATGACATTGGAGGATTAATTAACCGTCCGATACTAAATATTGGTTACTATATAGAATAGGTGTTGTTCCAAATTCCGGAAGCACTGTGTTTGAAATCTTTAAGCGTGAAATTGTAAACTGTTGACTTTTGGCACGAAATTGAAAATTGACGTCATGAACGAAAATATCCAGGATTAAAAAATGACTGAATGTAAATTTTAAACTTTGGCTTTTCATATAGAAAGAATGTATAATTATCGAGTCATTGACTGAGTTGCTCTAGTAGTAGTATCCAGACCAGGACCGGACGCTTATGGCTATCAGTCACTGGGACCACGGCTGAAGCAACTCAGTCGATTTTTTTAATAAGTTAAAAGGTATGTTTGCTTTGTGTGTGTTAATTCCAGTGTATGAAATCGTTAATATTTGTGTTGTATTAAAATATTTTTTTAAAATGAATATTAAAATATACTTAGTTATCAGATCAGTGATACGCATTTACTTAATTAATCATTTGGATTTTATAAAAGTAGGTATGTAAAATTCTATATTCTTTAAATCATTAAAAGTACATTTATTCTAACTGGCTATTTATACACGATAGTAAAAAAAATCGGATTTCAGGGTTCGTGTACCTAGTAGGTTGTATGTGAGTTTGTGAAACCACACACGATTAAATTTATTTAGAAATCCGTAATATGCTATGGATCTGAAAATACAGCAGCCTTGTTTTTTTTAATTACTTATATTCCCTTGCTTTGTTATTTATAACTAATTTCATTCATATATGTACTACGAATGAAATCGTGATGAATGCTCTATTTGTTAAGTTGTATAGTATAATCACGCAACATAATTCCAAGGCTTTCTAGTGCAAAATAGTTTTTAAGAGTAGTTTTAATAAGTGGATCATCCATTTTGTGATTTATATTATTTTAGATGAGCTCTTATCTAACATTTATAAACGAATTTTGATTCAAAATCTGTTTTAATAAACTAAGAGAAAATCTAATATTATTTAGTAACTTATTCACAAAAACACTTTAAAGTGTAGTAGATTTTCAATTATACTTAGTTCGGTTTAATAATGTAAGCATATACTTATTTATTTGTTATAATATTTATTTATTGTGTGAAATGCACTGTTAGTTTAAAATTACCCAACCGACATGGTAGAACATTTTTGTTAACAAGCTAATTATTTAAAAATAAAAAACACGACTGACATCTTACATAGCCTATGTCATTCGGGCTAATGCAAGGAATCTAACAATACCTCTCACATCAAAATCTGTTAAGCCGTTCAGGACTTATGGTGGAATAAAGAAATTACATACATACATACATGAACCCTGAAAACATAACACTCCTTTTTTGGTCAGTCGTGTAAAAAATGAGGTGTTTTTGTTAAAAAAAGGTATTTGCACAAACTGCGCTCAGTTATGCTAAGATATATACATAGATAGCTCAATTCTGAAGGCCAGTTCCTATATTTTACATAAATTATATGGTGCCATCAATTTCAGTCTCCATAATATTGTTTTCGAGGCACCACCGGATAAAACAACCCTGCGAACTTGATTGAGGGTTGACTCAGTTTAACCAAGATTTCCTTGTGTGAAATATCAAAATAGTTTCTCAATGATATTTTTTTATAGAAGTAGGCCAACGCATGCGTGTTGCCTAATGGTATGGATGGTCATTTGTCCTAAATATCGTAAAAAGGCCATAAGTTAATAGTCTGTGATCGTTTGATCTTGGCAAAGATTTAGCATTATACACTGTTTTTCACTAATATCTTGTGTCATATGCACGCTCGTAGTTAGTTTATTTATAACAGGGTTGTAAACGGTAATTTACTAGGTAATTAATTTGTAAATACACGGAAATAAATGTGTTGTTTAAAATTATGCACTATTTTATTTGCAATCCCCCATTTTTAAATGATAAAACAAAGACTTGTTCTACTTTGTATTTTCTAAATGCAAGCATTTCAGACAATGGAAAAATTAAACATCTTACGATTAGTTTATTATGACAATAGTTTCTCCAGCTTGTAGCAAGATGTAAACAAAACATACTGGAACCTAACCTGGTTTGCTCTAATTCTGAAGTTATTAAATTCACAACGGAATGCACTATTTTATGTTGTAAATATTGATCATAGAAACAAGCTGTGGAAAAACATTCTTTTATTTAAGAATTCGCTTCTACAGGTAGAGTATTTATTATTTTATTTTTTTGTTTTATTAAAAAAATGAGTGCATTTGACCTCAATCTTGACGCAAACTCACAATATGCCTATTTACTCTTGCCTTGAAAATATAAATTATTTGTCGGGAAACAGCGACGCGGGGAGAGAATTCTGAATTTTGATTCGAATTGATTAGAACACTGAAATAAATTTAATAGTAAAGAGTATTTAAGTCTGTGGATTTTAAAAAGTACACTTATTTTTGTGTATCTATCGAAAACCTAAATCCTTAAGTAGTAATCCACTTTGTAAAGATATCGATGTTATATCACTAGAGATAACGGGATATTGGCACCGATGTATCGCGAAACGATGCACATTAACAAAAGTTATTTCTTTAATTAGACGTGTTGGGTATCTGTGACGATGTCTGTCCGTCCCTTACATCCCGACCTGGCAGAGAAAGCCAGGGTTGAGTTGAATGAAGACCCCAACCGTCTGCAAAGTGACTTACAGCATTTGAAGGATTGGTTGGCCAAGCAACCGCATTTAAAAGTCCGGACAGGTGAGATTTACCCATGATTTATGTTACGTCATCATGATCGAGTATGGTATAGGAATCTTTTAAGAAAAGAAAGAAAGTAGTTTAAAATAAATATACGATTTGTATAAATCTCAACTATAATATTATAAATACTAAAGTGAGTTTGTTTCCTTTTCACGCTTTATCTACTGAACCAATCTTCCTGAAATTTCGAATACACATAGTTAAGAGCACTGAGAAGGACATAGGTACTTTCTATCCCAAAATTCCCACAGAAGCGGAGCCCTGGGCGCAGCTAGTAAACAATACTTCTTGTATTATTTTGGGGTATGTGAATGTTTCAGATGATCAATGGCTGGTGGCCTTCCTCCGAGGATGTAAGTTTAGTTTGGAGCGCACCAAAGAGAAACTGGACTTGTACTATGCCATACAGAGTACAGCTCCAGACATGTTCAGTGTTAACCACAAACATCCAAGGTTTTTTGAGATTCTAGATCTGGGGTACGTTTTAATTTTAGATGAGTGTATTTAATTTTAGTTTGGTTAATAGTTAAATTTGAGTTGCGTCACTCTTCTAGATGCTGCACAGAAACTGCTGTGTTTTTATTTTCGAAAGTTATACTCGCATTTTTCGGAAGTGTCAGAGTAATTATTTACGTATCTTTTTTACAGTGCCTTATTGATAATCCCGAGCAGTGGGGACGTGACACAGCCGAGGTTCTCTCTGATTCGTCCCGGCGCATACGATCCTGAAAAATATTCTATTATTGAAATTATGTCTGTGTCACTCTGGTTACAAAAGGTAACGATTAAACTACTGCTAGTAAATAAATACTCATTTTCGTCAGAGTTGTATAAATTAAATACTTTTAAGTATCACGATCTCCTCGATGTTTCGGAAGGTCATTGAACTTTCGGTGCTTTATAAAATCCTTCATCTTCTACATCCTTGCCATTTTATATGAGATCAGGGCAAATGTCTTCTCCTTCCATAACATTCTTCCCTAATAACAACTAAGACAGTAGCAGTAATTTTATTTTACACAATACATACTAGTTAAATTTCAATTCAATTAACTTATGGAACTGAAATTAAACTGGAATCTTAGTAGGCTTGTAGAATTTCAGATAGTACATTTTTTTTAGATCATCATGTGGGAAGATGACCGTGCGATCGTATCAGGAGTCCGAACTATTCTGGACTTGGAGAACGTAACCATGTCACATTTTTTGCAAATGACACCAATCACAATGAAGAAAATGGTTGTCAGTGGTCAGGTAAGTTTCTTCAATCTTTCCGGATGTTGTTATTTATAAATAACTTAGGAATGTTTAATTTAAAAGGGTACATTACCGGGCCTCCATCTAGGTGACATTAAAAAAATGCACCCTATATACCTACTGTAAGTGTATATGTATCAGGGCTTGAAACCGGTTAATAAAAAACCTAAAAAATAAGTGTTTTGACCTGGTTACGCAGTACGCTCGGGCCATTACGATCGGAGTGAAAACCCTTTTGAATCGGTCTCGCGAGCGGAAATTACCTGGTTAATCCCGCGCGGGCGAGTGACAAGGACGGGTATATCGCTCAGCGTTTTATCTCACTTACGCATTTGCAAGTCTCAACGTGTAGATTGGTTAGATTTATATCGAGCGAGAGTGAGAAATAATCATAGTTAGAGCGAGATAGAACACGATCGTCGAAAAGAGCGAAATGTTTTGGGTCTTTCCGGTATTTTGAACAGGAACTGAAATGATATCGCGCTTTGAACATAACCAGAAATAATATATGGTTTTGGTCAACCGTAACTGATTTAAAACGCTCTTTTTTTAAATGTATGGCGCATCGAGTGAGCTGCTTTAGAATTTTAACCAGGTTAGCAAGCCCTGATATGTATGCTTGGCTGTGACGTCGATTTTTATTATAAACAAAAGGAAAAGTCAATAACTTGATATTTTTGCAATATTTATTTTCAGGATGCTACTCCGTTCAGGATGAAAGGAACGCATTATTTGAATACTCCTCCTGGATTTGAAGTAGTTTTCAACGCTATGAAGGTCTTGCTTAATGAAAAAAATAGAAGCAGGGTAAGTATTTACGTACTTATTTAATAATATAAAATCACTAAAAATAACAAAATTAAAAATAGATCTGGGACTCTCTTGCTTCAAATAAAATTCATCTAACATTAGAGAATTTTGAATAATAATCTAGTATGAAGCAGATATCTAACATGGATTTGTACTTAATTGCAGCTATTCGTGCACAATAAGAATTATGAAGAAATGTACAAAGTTATACCAAAGGACCAGTTACCGACGGAATATGGGGGAAATGCAGGCACTATCAAGGATATTACAGGTAAATTTCAAAATTACAATTAAAATTTAACAATTTATAAATTTAAGAATCTATCTTGGGTCTGATGAGTTGACTTCAATAAACAATGTCAACACTTGGCGATCGATAGAATTAGTTGAAGAAAGAAAAAGCCTCTTCTATTATTCTTCATCTATTAGCTACATAAAAAGAAGTATTAAATGGTGAATTAAAAAATATTAGCATCATTTCTACTGGTGAAAGTGAATACCAGCAAATTTTTGTATGGCACCGACTCAATCTGACCGGAAACATTTTGCTGTTCCATACATTTTGGGCGAGTAAGTATTGTAAATAATACCTACCAGTAGAAAGGATGATAATGTTTTTGAATTCCCCTGTGTAGCATTGAAATCATTGCCATGTTTTAGGGGAGAATTCAGAACGATAGTGGACATTAATTTAAGCTGTTAAAGAGGCTGGAGGCAATTAATATTATGCAAATTAGAATAATATTAGTAGATAAGTTACTTTTGAAATAAGGAAATTTTATTACTAACTTTCAGATTATTGGAAGAAGAAGGTTCAAGAGTACAGCGCCTTCTTGGACGAAGACCTGCAATACGGATCAGACGAGCAGAAGCGTCCGGGGAAACCAAAGACTGCTGAGACCATGTTCGGGGCCGAGGGGTCCTTCAGACAACTGCAATTCGATTAGTGGATACAAACCTATTATAGTTGAATTTTCTTTTGTCTCGTATTGTATTGGAAAGAGAGATAGGGACAAAATATATTTTAACAGAAATAATAGGTTTAAAGAGCTTGATATTTTTTTTATGAATAAGACTGCATGTCTATATAGGTTAATACTTAGGACACTAGGACATGATTAACCAACACTGAAAAGTAAAGTACAAAAGTTATAGATAGAGTGTTCTATCCGTTGAATCCAATTTTGGTTTCAATTCTATCGTGTAAAAAGTGTTATGTATTTTAGTGGAAGTAACTTCAATAAATGCAGATGTATGATAAGATTATAAATATGAATATTCAAAATAAATTATTGTTTTTTTATCTTTGTAACTACGAGTAATAATAGATTGGCATCTAAAAATTATTGATTTGCTATTCTTTAATGAAGCTCACAAATAAAGAATACTGTGAGGTGGTCGAGTTTAAATCCAACACGTCCATGTATGGTAATTTTCATATAACTAACAACTAGTTGTTAACTGTTTTAAGTGAAGGAAATCCACATAAATAAAGGAAAACATTTTGAGGAAACCTGCACTCTAGTTATTAATAATTTATAAGCTAGTGTGTTAAATGGGATAAAAACCACTTCGTTCACAGTGCCATAGACCACGACCATAAGCCATGAGGAGAATTACTGTAGGAGATCTATTCTTCAGTCAGGCCACCTTTTGATACACACAGATACGTGCAGATAAAGACCAGACACGCCAGGTTTTATTGTTTTATTATATGTATCGATAACTGGCTAGTTTCATCACGTACAACGTAAAGTACATATATGCTTATAAAATTATTGATAAATGTTACCACTCTACCACTTATCAGAATAGGGAGAACCTTTATACTATAAGTAAAGCTGGATTAATAGATAGCTAATCGAAGTCAGATAACACATAGAAAGAGGTATATGTACACGACTGTTATTCTTGAGTAGTGGACGTTTATATACGTCGGGGAAATAATTTGAAGATGTCGATACGTCCTCTAAATCCTGAGCTAGCTGAGAAGGCGCGAGTTGAGTTAAATGAAGACCCGAAGAAAGTAAAAGATGATATTCAACACCTTAAGGATTGGTTGGCTAAACAACCCCATATAAGAGCAAGGACAGGTAAGAAACATATGTTTCCTTAATACATTGCCATTTATTTTCCTAGTAATTAGGAACTATTAAAAAAAAGTTTAATTTAAGTCAGATATATTCTTACAAACATCAATTTAATAACCCTATTTTTCTACTTTTGCACAGAAGAAACGAATTTTAAGTAAGTAGCATTGGATATGCCTGAAAACAAACTTAACTTGAATAAAAGTTTTTTTAGGATATTTATAAATAGAATTAATTTTCTAGAAGTCTTGAAAACTGGATAGATTTCTCGAAATCCCTAAAAGAATCAAATATTGAGGAAAAACTAGTCTATCAAATTTATCAGTAATAAACCGATGATAAGAATGTGATATAAATAATAACGTTTATAATTTTGACATTAACTCCTTTGTGCAAAGTTACCAAATAGATAAAATTAAAGTATGTATTACATCTACGAAATGAAAGCAGACAGATTTCCATAGTTATTATTTTTTTTTTAATGCAATTTTACTCAAATTTGTAATCAATTCGTTGTTAGTAATCTATACCTTAGATGGCCATTTTTCATTTTAATTTAACGACAGGCAACCATACGAATTGGAGAAAAATCTTTTAAATTTACTGATAAAAAAAAAACTTAAAATTTTGAGCATAATGTTAAAGAAACGGTTTCCAGATGATCAGGATCTGCTCGTATTCCTCCGAGGTTGTAAGTTCAGCTTGGAGCGAGCGAAACAGAAGATTGATCTCTTCTACACCTTCCGAACAGCTGCCCCGGAGTTCTTCACCATTAAACATTCCCATCCTAGATTCCTTGAGATTTTGAATTTGGGGTATGTAATATTTCTAGATAAGTCGAATAGAATCTACTAGAATCTTGGTAGCGACCATCTATAAAACCTATCTATAAAAAAACCGGCCAAGTGCGTGTCGGACCACGCATAAAGTAGGGTTCCGTAGTCATTTTTGGTACCGCGCTGTTTTGCATTTCTTGCATCATCATCATCTCCCTAGTCTTTTCCCGTATCTCACGGGGTTGGCTACCTAAACCTGTTCTTATGGAAAAAAGTATATATTTTTATTTTATTTATAATTTCAAAAGTATTCATCACAGGATACCCGAACCATTTTAAATAAGAGTTTCCGCGCCTGTTTCTTTACGTGAGTGATTTGAAGTTTTTAGGTCCAAGACTTTACAAATTACGGGGGGGGGACACCGTGTAAACGACTTTGGCGGGCTATATCTCGCAAATGGTAAAGTTGATAAAACAGTGTTTTATGGAAACCCTACCTTATTTTCATAGTCCTTTTAAACGATACTCCACACAAGGGGTGCACTCAAAAAATAATTCATTCCCCTTTACATGTATGGGGAGGTACCCTTAAAAAGGGGTAATTTTAATTTTTTGTATTTAAAAAAATTACATCTACATATATGTGAAGTATCCTCGAACCAAGTTAAATGCAAATCAGTCCATAAACGTAGAAGATATTCTGCTGTGACAGACTAGGACGGACGGACTGAACGATCTTATAAGGGTTCCTTGTCGGACTACGGAACCCTAAAAAACGGGGCTTGAAGATTACAAAATAAAAAAGCTTGATTGTTCAAGCAGTAATTATTTGACGACTTTTGGATTGGAATTGATATCATAGTTGTACTAGTTAATATTGTTGGTAATGTTGGTATTGATGGGTAGATAAATTTTCACGTTTATATTTCACTGAATAATATATTATGCGTGGATCTACATTCATCATCATTTAAATTGATAAATTAAGAACCTTTTAAAATTTATAGGGCTATGCTGGTGTTGCCTAAAACCTGGGGCCCTGCTGCGCCAGTAATCAACATCGTCAGGCCCGGACAATTCGACCCAAGTAAACACAACATGTTGGACATGATGGCCATTGGGAGTGTTATACAGAGAGTATGCTTACATAGTTATTATTGTTTTATTTATTGTCAGTGTCGAAAGGCGATCTGCGGCTTCTGTAAACATGCTTGATAAATCATCAAAACGTCTACCGAAATTCTGAGCCCTTCTGCCATCCATTTTGTGAAATTTTTCGTAAGAAACACAATTTCAAAAGCAAGTCATATAAATTAATTGTTTTATATTATACCTACACCAGATGATGGAACTCTAAGGGTAGGGAAAGAAATGAACTTGCATATTCAAATGCAAATTTTCTTGACTTGATTTTATGAATAAACTAGCTGTTGCCCGCGGCTTCGCCCGCGTGAGTTTCGCTTTGATGAAAATTCTTTTGTTATGAAAATTTTCTTCTTAAAATTCAATTTTGAAATTTTGGAAATTCATAAAAATATTTTTGCTTTTTCTTATTCTTTTTAGGTGTCCCTCTATCCATTTCAGTCAAAAATACTAAATGTACAGACAAAATATTTTTACTATTTTATTATATGTATAGATGTAATGATGTGACTAATATTCTATAATCTACTACTGTATTAATAGTATGCTTATTTATTTCAGATAGAACTTCATGAGAATGATAATGCATCTATAGCCGGTTTCCAAGGTATTATGGACATGGAAGGTTCAACTATGGCACATTTCTTTCAAATGACACCGATGTTAATGAAAAAAATGGCTGTTTTCTCACAGGTACTTGCGGGCTTTTCTTCCTTCTTGTAGAGAGTATTTATCTCAGTTGCCTTTTTCATTGATATCGTTAATCTGTTTATTTGAACTTTAAAGTAACGGTTAAATTACGGGAATTAACTTATGAATAACCGAATTAACTTACTGGAAGTCTTTTTTTCAATTAGGTAATTAAACGTAAAATTAGCTTTAGAAATGCACGCATTTGAAATAAGTATTATAATAGGATACTGTATTTTTTTGGTATGTTGCATAAACATTACAATCTAGAACTAGAATGTACTGTCTGAATCGAGACTAAGTAAACTTAAAATTCTTTAAAAATATACTGTGTACAATGTGCCATGCAAATAAATGCAACTTTTTCGAATGATTTTAGGACGCAGCTCCTGTGCGTATGAAAGGGTTCCACTATTTGAACACTCCACCAGGATTTGAAACACTTTTCAATCTTATGAAGCAGTTCTTAAATGAGAAAAACAAGAGTAGGGTGAGTTATGAGTATGATTTATAGTTGTGATATACTATAAATAATTAAATAAAGTAGTTTTGCGTACAATTTTTAAACTACGCAAATTATTTTAATTAAATATTACATACATATATACATAGAATCACGTTTTTCCCCCTTACGGGGTAGACAGAGCCAAGAGTCGTGAGACTCGAAGGCCACGCTTAGTTGAATAGTGGGCTTTCTGATGGGATGGAGATTCAGATATAGTGACAGGTTGCTAGCCTATCGCCTATGAGTGGAGGAATCCCCAGTTAAAAGCCCTATAATTAAATATAACCTATATATATCTAGGTAATTTCGTCCGGATGGTTTTCAGGCAGGTATGATAAATACACGTGCTGCAAAGCAGGGGCGGGTAAAAACAGGATAATATGGGAACCCATCTTTATGGGCTAGCTGTCTGATCTAGTAGTCCAATCTTAGGTACCTACCTACCTAAAGAGACATCGATATTGCAAAATGTTACATATACTTTTATTTTCTGTTTTTAGCTGTTCGTACACAACAAAAATTATGAAGAAATGTACAAACAGATACCTAAAGAGATTTTACCAACGGAATACGGTGGAAACGGAGGATCCATAGCGGATATCATAGGTAATATTATCTTTATTTCGTTAGATAACTAATCGTTGTGTATCAAAGATAAATCTATTCAGAAACCGTAGAATTAAAATGAAACCGAAATAACAATATTATTATTGTAAAAATTAATGAAATTAATAATAGAAAATATGACGTTGAGTTGAAATGGAAATTCTGAGACGGGAGTGATAATAAAAGTAATTTTTGTTGTCAGCGAACTTTCCATTTTTATATACGATCGGTTTTGCTAAGAAACACAGATTTTTGTGTCTATATTGTGAACACAATTTTAACCCTGCTTATCCTAACATCCTAAATAAGAACAATAGTAATTTTATTGGTTATCGGTTTTAAGTATATATGATAACATTTTTGCAGATTATTGGCGAATCAAATTGCAACAATACAGTGCTTGGCTTGACGAGGACGAACATTTTGGCGTCGACGAATCCAAGCGCCCAGGCAAGCCAAAGACGGCTGAAGAACTATTTGGAGTAGAAGGTTCCTTCAGACAACTGGAGTTCGACTAATTGTAAAATTCAATTGTTGTGTTGACTACCTAATTTTGGATAAAATTCAGTTGTAACTTAAAGTTAAAGTTGGCTGTAATAAAATTGTTTTAAATTTTGAATTTTGTGTTATTTTGAGTCAACTTCAACGAAACCTAGATTTATATTTAAAAAGGAAACGCTATAATATTTTTTCTCTGGAGCGAAGATCGTCTCATTTTACTGTTTAAAATCATTGTCCTTCACATTAGTGAAATAGATTTTTTTAAATTGTGTAAGTGCACAAAAAATGTGTTTCGAAAAATCTATTTATAGATACTTACACAACTGAAATAGAAAAAGGAAGGTCTAGTTTAAAAAGTTGTCCTCAATTAATTAAAAATAAAGCATTGCCAGTGCACAATTCTTAAAGCATATGAAAGGTTGCATTGTTATGATGCAACTTGATGGTCGTTGACTGCGGGTGAGCAATGATTATACGAACATTTTGTAATTAATTCGTTGGAAGTTGCGTACATTTTCCTTCATGGTAACAACCGCTATCCTCTCCCAATTAGTGAACAGTATCGTCGAACACACTAAACGAAACGGATTGTTGTTAGTGCGACATTGCATATATTTTTACACGTTTACTATTGAGGAGTAGATTTTAATGATGTCAGTTCGTCCCTTGCCACCGGAATTAGTAGAGAAAGCCCGTGAGGAATTAAATGAAGATCCAAAAAGACTCGAGGATGGAATACAACATCTGAAGGAATGGATCTCCAAGCAGCCTCATCTGAGAGCCAGAACAGGTGTGTAATGTGGATATGGACTTAAGAAGTATCAGTTGAAGCAAGGTTTTTCTGACCAAATTTATAACAATCGAACCAACTAAATTATTTATGTGTTAGATTTACAGTTCCTGAAACTGTACAATAAAAGTTGTACTTAAAGTGATGAGATCACTGAAACCTAAATAATAAGTCAGTTAATATTAACAGTCTGTGGTCATATAACTAACAACTTTTGTACAGTTCCAGGGATATCTAAGTAACACATATTATAATTTAGCTAGATGAGTATCGTATGATCTACTATAACAAATTTCAGATCAGTTTCTTTACTTTTATGTAGAACTAGCTTTTGCCCGCGGCTTCGCCCACGTGAATTTCCCACGGGAACAGTGCTTTTTCCCGGGATAAAAAGTAGCCTATGTGCTATTCCAGCTCATTATCTACCTCTGTACCAAATTTCATCGAAATCCGTCCAGTAGATTTTGCGTGATTGAGTAACAAACATCCTCACAAACTCACAAACTCACAAATTCACAAATTCACAAACTCACAAACTCACATCCAAACATTCGCATTTATAATATTAGTATGGATTATAAATAACTAATAAGTAGTTTTTTCGAAGTCAAAGGGTCTCATGTTCTGAATGTAGGCTTTTGATGTCAAGTGGCAAAGAGGCAACAATGCGATTTGATTTCTTGTAATTTGGTAACTACTTAATTAACGATAATAACGGATATCGTATATTGTAAGGTCATATTGTAAGTATTGGAAAGGACATTGTACGATCATAAAATGTCATGAATGATATACCTACATAATCTAGAGATGTTTGCTCATTAATTTCAGACTAGAAAGGTTGTTGCTCTCTGGATCGCTTATAGCTATCAAATTTATCGTTAAATCCTACTAATATAATATATGGGAAAGTTTGGATGTGAGTTTGTGACTGTGTGAATCTGTGAGTCTGTGAGGATGTTTGTTACTCAATCACGCAAAATCTACTGGACGGATTTCCATGAAATTTGGTATCCGGGTAGAAAAATAACGGGAATAGCACATAGGGTACTTTTTATCCCACGGGAATTTCCAAATTCCCACGGGAGCGAATCCCCGGGGTGCAGCTAGTTATTAAATATAAAGTTGTCATTTTCTGTTGTAGGTGCTGTATGTAGGTGTGGTATGTTAGTTTAAATGTGAAATTATTTTGCAGCAGTTTTACAAAAACCACGAGTGCTAGTGCTAAATAAACCTCTTAATATTATAGATGACCAGTGGTTAGCGGCTTTTCTGAGAGGATGTAAACATAGCTTGGAGCTGGCCAAGGACAAAATTGACCTTTACTACTCCCTCCGAAGTACTGCACCAGATTTATTCAGCTTAAAGCCTAACGATTCTAAATTTATGGAGCTACTTCGATCTGGGTAATCATATTTTTTATTGTAGTTTATTGACAACCGTTGTCTTATTGCAATTTTAAAATAATCATCTACTTTAAGATGGATTAGCAGGGCTTCGTAAGGAACTGAAAAAATTGTATACAGCATTCAAAAATTATATTTATATATTTACCATAGAGTATTTAAATGTTTTGCCTTTTATAATTTTAGTGTAGCGTTGGTTCTCCCCAAGGTGCTGAGCCCCACGGATCCCAGGGTGATTCTCATCAGGGCTAGCGAGTACGACCCCAACAAATTCGTCGTGTCCGAGCTGCTAGCACTCACTCTCGTTATGCAACAGGTGAACTCATAGACATTTTTTTTCTCTTTATTGGGGCAAGCAAACAAAAACACAATAAAATGTTACTAAAACAATATTCCAAAAGCTTCCTTATTGTGCTTTCAGCACCGCTTACCATTTACTACTAACTATACAGGGTGTTTGTTAGTTCGATACAAAGCCTTAAAGCGAAGCTAGTATAGACCATTTAGAGTCATTTTAGAGAAAGTTTTCTTAAGCAGTTTTACCGATTTTTTTAAATTTTTTTAACGAGTGACGAATTTAATGCAAAACAATTCTTTTTATTTCTATTTTATTAGAGCAATGTATGAACATTATAAAAAAAACATCTACCTATTGTGCATCTGTGTCATCAGAATTTATTTTTAAATTATTTTAAAGTTACAAAAAAAAATAAAATTAGGGAATCCATTTTTACAGAGATTATAAAAAAATCTATACTAGCTTCGCTTTAAGGCTGTGTATCGAACTACCAAACACCTTGTATATTACTAAAAAAAATTAACAAAGTTGGACTAACATTTGAAAGTGTTACAATTTATTTTAAAAGTTCTCTAAATTTTTTTTAAAAGACTTATTTTTTTTATACAATCATCAGTTACCGAAAGTTGATGCTGCAAGTCGTTGACTTTGTGAAAACAATTTTTTTTGTGATACTCGCACGCAAGGACCTGTGTGTAGTAGTTATTAATTTATTATGGTACAGTATAATGTACTATATTGTATTTGAATGTTTTCATTAGATATTCAATTTATACAAAAACGGCTAACGGATTTGTATCGAATTTGGCATACAGTGATACAAGGTCACACCATTTCATTTTGAAAAAGCTATTTCTTGTTTGTGCTACACGAAAGAAAATGATGTGTTTTTCTTTTCAGATATTGTATTTAGAAGACGATGCCTTTCTAGTTTCCGGAGTTATAAATATAGTAGACATGCAGGGAGCGACTGTGGCTCACTTTTTGCAAATGACGCCTCCCATGATGAAGAAGATGTTGGTTACAGGACAGGTACCTAAAAATAATTAAATGCTTTTTCTTGACATAGTTTCAGACTGATCCCTTGAAAATCCTACTGTCCTACTAATATTATAAATACGAAATCTTGGATGTGAGTTTATATGTTTGTTACTCAATCTCTCTCAGCCTAAAGACATCCACTGCTGGACAAAGGCCTCCCACGGATAAAATCCTTGGGGGTTTTGCCGTAATCACCACACTTGGCAGGCGGGTTGGCGATCGCAGTGTGATGGCATAGTACGCGGAAAGATGCTGCTGCCCATCTTTCGGTGTTTTTAATCCCTTAGTCGCCTCTTACGACACCCAAGGGAAGAGATGGGTTGGTGCTATTCTAGGGCCACACCACAGACCAGTTGTTGTTACTCAATCACACACAATCTACTCGACGGTACACAGATAGAAAGAACCGAGAATAAGACATATTGAGTGATTTGTACGTACCTATATTTATTTACTTCATTTTTTTTATAGTACAGGATGGCAAACGAGCAAGCGGATCTATTAATAAGAATAATATAAAATTCGTAATAAACATACTTATTGTTATACAGGATGCTTCCCCGGTGAGGCTCAAAAGTGCGCATTACTTAAGCACGCCCCCAGGGTTTGAATCGGTGCTGTGTATTGGAAAACGATTGATGAGCGAAAAGTTTAAGAGCAGAGTAAGTATTATTGCTATGACTAAAGAAAAACGTTAAGCTATGTATGACGTAAGTAAATTAATGAAAACTTTATGTTATTTTTCAGCTGTATGTGCATAACAAAGGTTTCGATGACTTGTACAAATTCGTTCCTAAGGAAGTACTACCAGAGGAGTACGGCGGGAGTGGAGGCTCCGTGAAGGATATAATTGGTGGGTAATATTGATTGAAAAACTCCGGTGAAGGAAAACATCGTGAGGAAACCTCACTCTGGTTGATGATTATCAGCTAATGTGTAAAATGATGAAGGCAATGGCAAACCACTCCATTAACATTGCCAAGAGAGTCGTTGCGTGTGTTTCATTCCATACAATGACTACAACCCTCAGTCATGAGGAAATACGACTAATGAGAGAGGGAGAATATTGATTGAATAATTTTGTATTATTATTATTTATTTATATGTACCACAATAAAGATAATTTGAATTTGTACATACTTGTACAGTTGGGAGCAGATAAACCTGACCTCACCGAATTCTATCTCAGTGGGGTCAGGTTTATCTTTATTTTTATAGAATAGCAGGCAAACGATCATGCGGGTTGCCTGATGGTAAGCAATCACCGCAGTCCATAGACACCAACGACCCTAAGAAGGTCACTGATGCGTTGCCGACTTTTGAGAAAGCGAAACGCTCTTTTCTCGATGGCTTCAATGTCGAACCTATTCGGAAACACCGCTGAGGGAAGATTTTAGTACAGCGCAGTAAAAAGCTGCGTGAAAAACGAGCGGTGGTTGAACATCTGCCCCCGACTGTACCTAGATAACACAGAAAGAAACTGTACAAGTTGGATCGTTTGATAAAAAAGGACTTGACCGACATACGGACGAACAGACGGACAATAACGTACTTCTCCTTCTTGTAGTGCCTCTCCATTACTGGAGGTTGGCCGTCAATTTTGCAAATTCTTCTCTGTTCGCCGCTATGCGAAACAGCTCTTCAACCCTGGTGACTCCGGTCCACTCACGTATGTTTCTCAGCCATGATGTTTTGCGTCTTCCTGCACTTTTCTTGCCTTCTGCTCGTATATTTACGTACTTACGTATTTTATTAATAACGTACGTAAGTGATATTATCTATACAGATTCCATTTATACCTTTTCAGGTATCCAAAAAAGCTATGTAACGATCATTCATTCCTGTTTCAGATTTTTGGGTAAACAAGATAAAAGAATATAGCGACTGGTTCGACGCGGACCAAGAGTACGGAACTGATGAACACATGAGAGCCGGGAGTCCAAAAACTCCCGAGAGCATGTTCGGATCTGATGGATCTTTCAGACAGCTAGATTTTGATTAATTTTATATTAAATAACTAGTTTTAATTTTAGTTTCAGCGACTAGTTTTGAGTTTTTAAACGCTTATTTATTATCCCTATTTATACTTACTTATATGCAAAAAACTATGTTTTTTATACATATCTTGTCAACTATTTTTGTATTGCGAAGACCAAATTAAATTGTACTTACCTTCCTACTTATTATTGATAAACACATCATTATACTGAGTGACTTTTCTATTTAATAATAAACCTATAATAATAATTAACTTAAAAATCAGTATGCCGAAGGACTTTTATTTGAAGAAGGGTTGGCTTTATGTCGTTCTCTTACATTTATACTACCCACCTCCCACATTTATATAGATACCTATAGGAAAAAAACCGGTCAAGTGCGAGTCAAATTCGCTCACCGAGGGTTCCGTACACGCAAAGCATCTCATATTATAGCTCTAACTAAAAGACCAACTAGTTTCAAAAACAAACTTGACTTTGCAGTTCGATCCCTAAGATTCATCTGAATCAAGCGCAACAATAAGTTTGTAATACTTTTTTTAGACTTCCATATTTAAAATTTACAATTTTCAGATTTATTCCCGTACTAGCTGTTGCCCGCGGCTTCGCCCGTGTTAGTTTCGCTTAGATGCAAAATCTTTTTGTGTTCCAAACTGTAGTAACCTAAACTCCAGTACTCAAAATTTCAGCCATTTGAATATATTAGATACTCGTAGTACAGTCGCGGTGTTAAAATGAATCAAAAGTGATATTTCATTCAATAAACGATCTTCGTCTGCTCGTTATCTACAATTTCCCATGTACCACCACTCCCATCCCGAGTCCCTCTTTGTGCTATCCCGTGTCCTGTCTATAATACGTCAGTAGAAAATGCTCATCAGGTTGAACGACTTTTGCTAAGGCGCCATTTCCATATATGTAATAGTGTAGCTGGTCTCTTGAGATTCTTCATCAGATGATCCTGATCTTCGATTTTTATACGTCAGCAAAAAAATGCTCATCAGGTTGAACGACTTTTGCTAAGGCGCCAATTCCATATATGTACCTAATAGTGTAGCTGGTCTCTTGGTATTCTTCATCAGATGATCCTGATCTTCGATTTTTATACGTCAATGGAAAATGCTTGTCAGATTGATAAACTTTTGCAAAGGTACCATTTCCATATTTCTTATAGTTTAGCTGTTCTGTTAAGGAAGAACCTTAACAGATGTTCCTACTCAGGTGTACCTAATCAGGGGTTCCAGTTTTCAAAATCAATTATAGCCTATATGTTGCCCAGGGTTAATAGCTATACAACAAAAAAGTTTCATTCAAATCCATCTAGTAGTTTTTGCGTGAAACGCGTACATACATACAGTTTTGATTACTGCCTGAAATCGCAAAATAAGCGAAAATTCGCAACATTTACGGTAATATCGCGTTAACATATTTTGATTATTTTTTTGCTGAAAGAGACCATGGATCCAAGTATTCGATATTAATTTCAACTTGATACTAAAGGTATCAAGCGTTTCTGAGAAAAAAAAGTTTGACAGACGGACAATAAAGTGATCTTATAAGGGTTCCGTTTTTGCCTTCTGAGGTACGGAACCCTAAAAATTTGCTGATAATAGCTGCTATCTCCGAATTTCACGATGCGTGATTTTAGTAAGTTCTGATGATTCACTTGTCGAGCTACTTAGTGCAGTTATTGATTATATTTGATATAAAGGCACATGCCATTATCATTATTTAGCAGTAAATTGGATGCTATCAGGTACTGCAGTATCGGCAGGTGACGCGGCCCTACTGATAACATTCGTATTATCAGTGCTCAGTTCTACATCGTGCCAACACTATTTTTTTTGTCCATTAGAAACAGTGTGTGTGTGTGTGAGTTTTCGTTGGATTAAGGTAAGTAATTTTTTTGGTAAAATATATAAAAAAAATATTTCATATGTTGTTCGGTGAAGTTTTATTTTATATAAGTATACTGTCAATTAATTTTATCGTCGCATAGATAATGAGTAGACAGACACCGGTTACGGAACAAGATAAATATGATACAAAAAATTATTTTGCCTTTTAAATTTTATTTCAAATTTAGATAGATAGTTCAACACTTTATTGCACCATAGGACATAGTAGTAATAGTGTATTTGTAGTAATTTTTTTATGAAGAAAGTATACATAACTTGGCTTAAACTTTTTTACATCTCAAGTTAGTTTGAGCAAAATAAAAAATTACATACATTTACAGTAAATAAAAATGATACGGGAACTATCGCCAGAGTTGGCTAAAATAGCTCGAGAGGAGCTGAACGAAAAACCGACACAGATAGAAGACGACTTGCGGAGTTTAAAGGAGTGGATCCAGAAGCAGCCTCATTTGATCGCAAGAACAGGTAAATTTGTTTTTTCATTATGAATCGAACAAATTAGAATCTAAATTTTGCACGGAAATATTTTTTCAAGTTTTCACGTTTATATATACAGGATGTTTTTTAAATCATTGGCATCCTTTCTACTGGTGAAAGTACTCATGAACATGAGCAACTTTTTGTATGGGACCGACTCAATCTGATGGAAAAAAAATCAGCTGTTCCATACATTTCGGGTGAGTAGGTATTGGAAAATAGTATGGAACAGCAGATTTTTTTTTTCCATCGGATTAAGTCGGTCCCATACAAAAAGTTGCTCATGTTCATGAGTACTTTCACCAGTAGAAAGGATGCCAATTATTTAAAAAACACCCTGTAGATACATAGCTTTTATAAATCCTGTCAAATTGTAAGATCGTCGTTGAAATACAAACATTTATCAAATCAATCGACCCTACATGTATGGATCATGAACCACTAAACGGAATTCGATGAAAGGTACATACATTTTATTCCGAATTTTCAATGGAAGCAGAGCCCCGGAGCACAGCTAGTTTGAATTTAAATATTTTAAAAGTCAAAGTCAATTTTTTTTATTGAAACTTGGCCTTTAAATAAGGCTCTTTTCACGTCGAAAACTAATTATTGAATCATAAGTATTATGTCTCAAAGCTACAAACTATTAGCATTTCGGAACGACCACTGCTGAGAAGAAATGCCGAAAGAAACTCATGAAACAGTCTTGGTCGCCTGACATGCCAAAGGGGCTAGTTTTTAACTTTATACATTACTAGCTTTTGCCCGCGGCTTCGCCCGCGTGAATTTCCCACGGGAACAGTGTTTTTTCCCGGGATAAAAAGTAGCCTATGTGCTATTCCAGGTCATTATCTACCTCTGTACCAAATTTCATCGAAATCCGTCCAGTAGATTTTGCGTGATTGAGTAACAAACATCCTCACAAACTCACAAACTCACAAATTCACAAACTCACAAACTCACAAACTCACATCCAAACTTTCGCATTTATAATATTAGTATGGATACATAGACGGTACACTAGACTGTGTACAGTCAAAAATAAAATATAAGACACAAATATAAATATAATGATGAAATGGATTAGAACAAAAAATAAAAATTAAAGTAGAATCAGAATCGAGCAGACCAGTTCTCCCTGGCAACATCCGTTTACGAGTTGACGCGAGGGTCAGCCATCGCAAAGCTCAACCATAATAGAGGGAACCTCACGACCCGGCCCACGACGCGACGCCGTCACCAGTTTGAACATTTTAGTGAGCATGACTTACTCCATCCTCAAGACTAAATAAGAAAAATAAATACTTTCAGTCACTTGAAGATCACAATACACGTAATGTCAATGTAATAAAAAAAGGAAAGGTTATTTATTCACAATAACAAAAGAATGAAATGTCGCGAAGTTGTAGGGAGAGACCAAGCATTTTTATCGCTCAAATAATCACTTATTGTGTAATACGCTTTATTCATCAAAGTATTTTTAAGACAAGTTTTAATTTTTTGCATAGCTAAATTAACAGCCTCATGAGGGAGCTTGTTGAACATTTTTACACTTTGACCCACGAAAGACCGCCGAACCTTTTAAAGCCTGAAGCTGGGCATATAAAATTTATTCTTATTGCGGGAGTTAATACTATGTACATCGCAGTTTTTTTAAAGAGGTTTAAATTGGATTTACTAAAAATAGCATCCCAAGACTATTCTAAAAGTCGGTATGGTTTTGTAGAAAATTATTTATCATAATTTATTAAAGATGTGTATTTTTTTAAATTAAATTAAATTACAGATGATCAATGGCTTGTGGGCATGCTCAGAGGATGCAAGTTCAGCTTGGAGAGAGTGAAGAAGAAGTTAGACCTTTACTACACTCTGAAGACCACGGCCGCAGACATCACGATGCGGATCAAACCAACGGATCCAAAATTTTTGGATGTTTTACGATTAGGGTACTTACCTATATTTTAATAATGAATCTGCAATCATAAAGACATCATTATACACTTACCTATAGGTGGTATTTACAAAATACCTTTCTTAGTGATCACTTACGATATATAAAGAACCTGTCTGCAATACATGTATGTCAATCGTCAGTCAATGGGCGTCCTCGTTTATATTTATGATACTGAAATGGACACGTAATTAAGAAAGTATTTATACGTCCGTATTTATGTGTCCATCTCTATACTTTTATATCAATAAAGCTCTTGGAACTTTTTTGGTTCAAAATTATAATAATTTTGTAATATTAGTTAGTTATATATATTTGTTTCAGTGTTTGCATGTTTTTGCCAAAGCCCAAAACTCAGTTATATCCTCGAGTGATCCTCATCAGGCCTGGTGCGTATGACCCGGAGAAAAATAACGCTGCCGAAATAATGTGCATTTTGTACTATTTAGTTCAGGTAAGACTCATATAAAGTTTTCCTTTCTGTTTGTGCCATTAGTATTTGTTTTTAGTAATTGGTTTTAAAACTCACTAGATTTTTGCTCAACACACGATTTCATTGCGATTACGCTCAAAACTCAAGGCTGTTAGTCTGTGTTGTAAAAGTAGGTAATAAACCATTGAAATAACTAGATAAGTGGGATATTAACAAACAAAATTATGATAGGTATCTTAATCAAAGAACAATTATTCTGATGGTTGAGATGATAACGATAAAAGGTAAAAATCATCACAATTCATGGATGACTAATACTAAAGGAGACTTACACTAAATGATATCGTTCGAGGTCAAACCGTTTAGAATGAAGGTTTCTTATTCTCCTCGCTACTAAAGAGTGGGAATAATATGTCCTTGTCTTCCAATAGGACAGCTTTTAATAGGAGCTGGAAACACCAGTAACCGTTAGAATGACATCTAGAAAAACTGTCTTTTCCTAAAAATATGACAAATGACGACTGTAGAAAATGTAAATTCGCGTCGAAAATGGACTCCTAATGAGTTCGGAACTATAGTCGGGAATCCCCGATCGACCGGACCGGGTACCGGTACCGGTACTATACTATAGTATATACTTCGAGCAACAAGGACTTCCGTGTTGCTCTAGTATATGTATAAATTTATATTACAGATAGTTCTTATGGAGGACGACGTTGCCACTGTCATTGGCACGAGGATCCTGGTGGACTACCAGGGAGTTACTATGACTCATTTTGCGCAAGGCACTCCACTCCTCAAGAAAATGGTAGCTGTAAGTCAAGTACGTGCCACCAAGATATATTTTATGCAAAATTAATCACTTTTATATAAAGTTTATTTCAGTCAAAAATAGATAGTATGCTACAACGTAATTTTTAAGATTTAAATAATTTCCTAAAAAGTAGGAAAATATTACCTACCATAATTTTTTTTTGGAAAATTGTTTACCATGGAAAAAATATTTTTACAGGATTCTATGCCCTTACGTTTAAAGGGAAGCCATCACATGAACGTGCCAGCTGGTATCGAGTTGGTCTTCAGTCTTATTTCTAACTTTTTAAATGAAAAGGCCAAAGAAAGGGTATGAATTTTTATTTATTATAAGTTGTCTTTATTTAAAACCAAGATTCGTCAGAATGTATGTTACTAAGTATTCAATTAATATTTCAGTTAAGAATCCATAAGACACATGAGGATTTATTTGAATTTCTTCCCAAAGAAATAATCCCAGCCGAATATGGTGGTGAAGGCCTGACTATAGCAGAGATTACAGGTAAGTTTTTGGTATATTTTGATACATATAAAAATATTTATTCCTTTTTTGTATAAAAACTTTGTTTTAAATTTATTTTTAGAGTACTGGGTGTCTAAAATGAAAGAGTATAAGTCTTGGATGCAGCAAGAAGAGAAACTGGGAACAGACGAGTCCAAGAGGCCAGGGCAATCCTCGAGCAAAAATGAGTTCAGCACTGAAGGATCATTTAGGAAATTAGATATAGATTAATTATTATCTTATAGAGTTTCTTATTAAGTACTTCAAAGATTGATACCTTTAATATATGATTTTTTTATACGAAGATTAGAAATGGAATAGGTACTTAAGGTTAAGAAATAAATGCTTAATTGTGAAAAATCTGTTCATTTTATCAACTGATGTGCTACACGCTTATAAAACAACGCTGACTTCACGTCAAAAAGGTGTGAAGAATACAAAGTATCGATCTATCTCACAAAGTATAGACGAGGATCTAAGGACGATTATGAATATACGATTGTAGGAGGTGTTCGGAAAAAAATACGGCAGTATTGACTCTCTGAAATAACTCTCTATAAACATACAGTTAGTATCAAAAATATTAAAAGTTTAAATTATGCTGAAGTTACTTTAAACTATGTGAATTCACCAAATTCTCATTCAGGCTTGCACCATTTTGTGTAACTTAAGTTACGGTAGAGTAGTAGGTACATAAAGAAAAGAAGTTGATTGGTGTAATAAACATATTGTAGCCGAGGATTTCTTGTGGTTCAAATGTCAACGATGACTCAGTTAAGTATTGCTACTTTCATGCTTGCCAAGTTATTTTATTTAAAAAAAAAGTTTTTCACCTAGTTTTAGCACGAGCCTCCCGGACTAATCACTTGTTTGTTGTTGATATGCAGAGTTACTGATAGCGTTCATTGCCTAGCAATTAGAGCTATGTTTTCCATTCCTCATTACACGTCGGATCGTATCGGGAGGTGTCAGTAATTAGCTGAAGTTATTACATGAGGAACGTCATTTACGAATGTCTATGTTTTCAATGTCATTGAGAACGTTTCTTGATCGTTTCAAGGCGAGATCTGTTTGAGAGGCTAAAATTTACATCACATTGGTACTAAGGTAGTCAGTGCATGTGTTTGTGGAAATATAAATAGGAGGAAGGTAAGTTACTTATTTCTATTTTCATATTTTATAAATAAGCACAGTTTTATAAAATAAATTAAATTGACATTTGAACAAAAAGTTTCATACCATATTTAGTAAACTGTCATTATCATTGTTATGAGTTTTACCAACAAATTAGTTTGCACAGTTTAGTAGTTATACAAACTAATATATATTTAATGTATTTTACTACATTCACGTAGGTAGGTTGTAATATTTAATTGACTCAATTGTACTACAGTGACGTTTCATTAGGTATACTTAATCCAAAATTTTATTAAATTAGATTTCAAAGAAATGTTGTATTTGATATGGTGTTAACTAGTTAGTGCTAAATTTGCTTTGCAAAGAACTATTTATTCTTAGGAAATTCCATTCCTTTGGTATAGGTCTTTGCTGTAAATAATATTGAATGTTAGTTTTTACTGATAAATATAGCATTGTTGTCGCATCATTATCTACACAAAAAATTGTTTACAGTTAATTGGGTTCACAATCCACGAAGGCACCGTTTAAAAATATATATCTGGCCGGTCCAGCAGCGGTCTTATCGTTCGCTTCACTGACCTGGGTGTCACGGGTTTCAATCCAAAAAAACATTACTTTGTTGTCTTCAGTTTGTATAGGACACTGCTGAGTGCTGGCCTATCATTAGATGGTATAAGTAATTACCTGATTGTCCAGAAGGAAGAAAATTCCCCGGCTTCGGGCGTACGAGCAGAGCATCAATCAAAATTTTGGGTCGGAAGCGCGTGCGCGATATTCTGGCATAGATTTATGTAAAACTATGTCTTGTCTCGCTGGCCAATAAAAAAACAGTGCGTTATCTAATCACAATCAATGAGTAACAGATACGTACAGTTAACCCGAGGAAATTACAGTTACCGTGTTTTATTTATCTGCAGCAGAGTGGATTAACTTTGGATATTGTGACATTTGTTTTATATATGTAGTCATAAAAACATAGTTTAAGAAGTTATCTGTAAGTTTTTTTTTGTGAACACGTGATGAACCAAGTAGTTGATATTTTTGTGCAATAAGATAAACAGTTTATAGGTATATCGCAAGAAATTATTTTTAAAAACTCGTGGAGAAAATGCGGAAACTCCCTTGCATGGGAAAATTAGAGAGGCAGTGTTATATTTTAAACTGACTTTTTTTAATTGACATTATTCACCTCTATATATATAAATTGATTTCTAAATTACTAAGTCAGCCACGCGCATCTAAATAAAACCATCTTAGCCACTACGTTATCTTCTAGTAAGCCACTCTAAATATAACTCGGCATGGTGATTATTTCTTAGCATCTAAATTTTTAACATGCATTCAAGCAATAAACTTCTAAAATATTAATATATGGCAACAAATAGTAATTCTATTGGCTTATAATTTTATAACTCATATACATGAATCGAATGGTGCTACACGTTACTGATTCTACATCACCCAGTTGGTTGACTGGTAGAAAAAGCTTGAAGTCCGCCCTTTACTTTTTTGTAATATGGTTTTTAAAAAAATAAATAAATAAATGGTCCTCTCTGATTTTGATGTGAGAATTGTTAGATTCCGGTCGCTGTCATGACTGTAAGATGTCGCACCAAAATTAGCTTGTTGTAATCGTGCGGGAACTATTTTCACGATAAAAGAATTATGATCTACTAGCTTTTGTCCGCGGCTTCGCCCGCGAGAATTTCCCACGGGAACGGTGCTTTTTCCCGGGATGAAAGGTACCCTATGTCCTTATCAGTACTGCTAACTATGTGTATGCGAAATTTCAGAAATAATGGTTCAGTACATAAAGCGTGAAGAGGTAAAAAATATACAAATAAACAAACTCACTTTCGCATTTATTTATAATATAAGCTAGGATTATTTCACATGCTGAGATATAATACTATATGGTATTGTAAATTGTTAAAAGTTTCAATTATATTATTTTGAGGAGCTAGTTTTGAAGCTGTTTACAGCTTCAAAACTAACGCTTTTAACGTAAAATGGTAATAAATTGTAAAATCACAGGCTGATTTAGTAAATTAGGTGGCAATTTATAAATTAGACGCTTACTTTAAAATATTTAGAAGGCATTGTAAAACAGACGAATTAGTATATTAAAGGCTAAAGCATTTCCCCGTTGCTTAGTTATAAAAAGAGAAGATTGATCACGGGGCCAAATAAAAAATCTGTGGCTGGACTTATTATTTCTCTATTTTAAATACTAATGAAGCATATAATAAAAAAAAATGCAGAGTATATAACATAAAGTGTAACAAACTTTGTAAAAGCAGGTTTACTATCTCAACAGGTTGTGTCTAAATATTGTAATTTTGGTCTACAATTTTTGTACTCAATTTTTTATTTTTAATACAATCTTGGGTAATTATCAATATTTGATCAATATTTTTAATTGTTGTTTAATTATATAAAAAATATCAATAAAAAAGAAAATAGTAAAAAAAGGGTGATTTTTTGGGTTCGTTTGTGACATATATAAGCAATTTTCATTGTTCTTTATAAAAGTGGAGTTTTACAAAATTCCAGGATAGTTAAACACGATGACGGTCAGACCGCTGTCGGCAGCCCTGCTCAAGAAGGCTCAGAAGGAGATCAATGAGAACCCGAAGAGGGTTAACTCGGACATCGCAGCCCTGAGGGAGTGGCTGGCGAAACAACCTCATATGCACAAGATTAAACCTTGTAAGTAGCTACATATAAGCTCAGGTTTAGTTTTAAATACATTTATCAAATTTCTTAGATGCACAAAATGGATTTTTTAATTCAAAATTCTGTGGCTAGATCTGCTAGTTAGGTAAGTATATGAAGTGTCAAATGTCTGTCTACCCTAGGCAAGGAATAAAGACAGACATGATACCTTATATATTAAGTGGTGTAATTTGATGCATGTTGCTAAATAATACTCTTTTTTAGTGTAGGTAAGTGTTAGGTAGTTTCTTATTAGGTGATAGCTTTTGCCCGCGGCTTTGCCAGCGTGAATTTCTTACAGGAAATAATGCTTTTTCCTGGGATTAAAGGTAGGTACACTATGTCCTACTCAGTACTTTTAACTATGTGTATGAAAAAATTCAGGAAAATTCTTTCAGTAGATAGAGCGTGAAGGTAGTTTATATTTACATAAATACGACAGAAATTTTTATAACAACATCTAGCAGACGCTAATAGAATCAATGAAAGTTAGGATTCTGCTTTTTAGTATTTTAACCTTGCACTACGTCTGTGAAAATAGTTCTGCCTTAGTCCGCTAGATGGTGCTGGCAAATATTATCAGTATTTTTTATTATTGTGTTTTCAAATTGAATTTTTGTACTTTTTTCTATGTAACATCATAATATTTAGTCCATGGTTACATATACTTAACTCGTGTTGTCTCGAGTAAACATTTAATCAAATAAAATAGATATTCTTTCAAGATTTGAAAAATCGTTCTTCATTTTATGCAAATTACACGATTTTCTGTTATTTATATATTTTTATTAATATAATATTATTTCGTTTACAGCGGATCAATGGCTCCTAGCGTTTCTGCGTGGTAGTAAATTTAGTCTCGAGAGAAGTAAAGAGAAACTGGATATGTACTATACTTTAAAAGGGCTCGTTCCAGAGTTTTTTGCGAATAGAGACCCACTTGACAAGGGAGTACAGGAAATGCTAAGATTGGGGTAAAATATCGTTTTTTTTTTCTTTTTATTTGCGAAACTCTTTAAGACTTACGTACTTTGGTTAGGGACATATTTTAGGATTTTTTTTATTTATTTAAAACTTTATTGCACACATTTTTAGAAAATATGTACAAATGGTGGACTTAACGCCATATGGTGTTCTCTACCAGTCAACCATTAGACCAAACAGAGAGTAGTAAGGACTATAAAAAAAATATATACCTACCTTTTTTTCTGTATATGTATACATGTATCTTCAAGCATAATTTATTTATTTCAGCGCATTCTTACCCTTAAAGAACTGCGAAGGCGAGGATTCGTGCCGCACTTGCATCGTCAAAATTGGGGTCTTAAGCTCTTCGAATTACACCCTTTCAGACATGCTGAAAGTGGCCTTCATGATCACAGAGATCCTCATGCTGGAGGACGACAACTTTGCCGTTTCTGGTGAGGTAAATAGGCACAATAATATTTGTCTATCCTTGACAGACTTTAGAAACAAGAAGGTTGTAGACTTATAAACGGGGAAGGAAACAGATTTCGACTATTTGTATAAAAACATAAATTTTGAAGAAAAAACTCGACAAAGTTAACTATTTAAAATACATGTAGGCGCCCCTTGGGGGTTACAACTATACCAAGGTACATACATTACATATAGCTGAAATCACTGGAGAGCGACATCGACCGGTTATATCTGGCATGCAGTAGATATTAATTTTATATATAAGTACTAGCTGTTGCCCGCGGCTTCGCCCGCGTGAGTTTCGCTTAGAGGAAAAGTCTTTTTCTGTTCCAAACTGTTTCAGATGTTTCGATTTTTATACGTCTACAGAAAATGCTCATCAGATTAATCAAGTTTTGCTTAGGCGCCATTTCCATATATGTTATAGTGTAGGTGGTCTCTTGGAGTTATTCATCAGATGTTCCTGATCTTCAATTTTTACACGTCAGCAGAAAATGCTCATCAGGTTAAACGATTTTTGCTAAAGCGCCATTTCCATATATGTTATAGTGTAGCTGGTCTCTTGCAGTTTTTCATTAGATGTTCCAGATCTTCAATTTTTATACGTCAGCAGAAAATGCTCATCAGGTTGAACGACTTTTGTTAAGGCACCATATCCATATTCCTTATAGTTTAGCTGTTCTGCTATGGTTCTTCATCAGGTGTTCCAGTTTTCAAAATAAATTGTAGCCTATATGTTGCCCAGGCTTAATAGCTATACAACAAAAAAAAATTAATTCAAATTCGTCCAGTAGTTTTTGCGTGAAACGCGTACATACATACAGACAGACAGACAAGAAATTCCAAAAAAAAATTTTTGCTTTCTATTGTTTTTTTTAAGTGTCCCTCTATCCATTTTAGTCAAAAATACTAAATGTACAGACAAAATATTTTTACTGTTTTATTATATGTATAGATTACTGTTGATGATCTTATGATCAGATTTCTCACTTAACTGTTATTTTATCGCTAGCATTTCTTGGATATCAAAGGGCGCGGGCAAAGTCTCGTATTAAAAAAATAAAATAAAGATTGTACAAAAATACTTGCCGGCAATGTAACATAACCTCGCAGCTCAACAGGTTGAGAAACTCATTGCTCAACTTCTTTAAGCATTTGTTGTTTTTCAGCAAGTGATCGTTGATTTGAAGGATGTGGGCGTGGGGATAGTGAGCCAGTGGACTCCGGCGCTGGCCAAGAAAGTGATATCTTGCTTCGAGAAGGCGCTGCCCGTGCGCATGAGGGGAACACACATGCTCAACACTCCCATGGGATTCGAAGCCGCCTATACTATTTTCAAAACATTCCTAGGAGAAAAGTTAAAGAAAAGGGTATTTATTTATTTATTTGACCTTTATTGTACAAACACAATGTATGGCACAATAGGTGGACTTAATGCAGAAGCATTATCTAACAGTCGACCTAGAGAGGGTAGGTACCTAAATTGCATATCTATATTAATAACCTAGCTGAGCTTCACTGTGGAGTGGAAATTCTGAGGTTTTGAGAAAGATTCTAGGCTACTTTTGGCTCTCTCTCTCTCTCTCTCTCTCTCAGCCGAAAGACGTCCACTGCTGGACAAAAGCCTCCCCCAAGGATTTCCATAACGATCGGTCCTGCGCTGCCCGCATCCATGCGCATCATCTACTTTTGGCTAGTAATAATTAATTATATATATTTATAAATTAAAAAGTTAAATCATTTCTATGATTTCAGATTCAGGTCCACAATCAAGATTATGAGGCATTGCACAAAGTGATCCCCAAATCTGTGTTGCCAGTCGAGTACGAAGGCGATGACGGCTCTCTGCAAGAACTAATAGGTAAATTTCAAAATTCAAACGTAATTTTTTTAGGTTTATAAACAGGATACGATTATCAAGAAAAAAAAATCGTTTATTTGATATTTCACAAATAAAGAGAACAATAACATAACCAAATTAAGACAAATCAATAACCAATAATCTACAAACCAGTTCTATCATCATGCAGAATAATTGCATTGCAATTTGATTCACATACTACGCAGGCAATATCATAATCGGAAACAGGGAAATGGATCTAAGTCAACTTGTAAGATTTTTTTACTAAATTATAATATATTTTTTCCTGAAAAAATCTAAATAAATCTTAATTGTTCCTACTTGATTGATTTTATTAGACCTCCAGAACAGTTTAAACTGTTCCTACTAACAGTTTGTAAAAGTTGTTTATAAAATTTCCATAAATTGTGATAGTGAAATTATAATTGTTTCTATTTGGTTATAATCCTTCAAGGTTAGAATCCCTAGTGACAGCGTAAATTAACTATGCTGTAATTAGTTCGTACATACAATACGTACATTAGTGCTTGATTATGTTGACATTAACGAAACTTGAAAACCATTGATTACTGCTATTTCCGACGATCCCGCTTGTCAAGTTTCATTTTGTCATGAATCAACTGGTAGAATCTAGTTATTCAAAAAATTCAAAATTATTTATTCATTAACTACAATTCTTTAGATATATACATTGTTGGGAATGCTTGTGCCAGTAGACCCCGCTCTTCCATATCGCTATATAAAGACAAAGTGGAATCGTATGTTGTTACAAAAGTACAATTCTTAGTATTTAGTCTAACGATTATCAAAAAATAATAATTAATTACAAAGTAAATTGTTAATTGTTTTTTTAAATAGTTATTTATATTTATGTATGTATTATTTTATTATATAAGTATCGTATTATATATATACCTATATGTATGTATTATAGTTATGGTGGATTAAAAAATAATTGATTGCTGTAATAAAACAACAAATAAACCATATACCTATACCTATTAAGAATTTGTATGTGTGTGTATTAATAGATAAAGTAAAAGTAATTTTGTTTCACAGATTATTGGAAAGTCAAAGTGGAAAGTTATCGTGATTGGTTTATCGATGAAGAAAAGGCGATCACAGACGAGCCCAAAAGACCGGGAAAACCGAAGACGTCGTCCGAACTATTTGGCCTCGAGGGCTCCTTTAGAAAACTGGAAGTCGATTGAGTTGCATTTACCATTACATTGAAGTATATGTTGTGTTTGTTTTAATGTTTTAAATTTATGTTTAAATAAAAAATATGTAATTTAAATGTTGTATTATTTTTTTTATGGTGTATTTCATAAGATGAATCAGAAAAAACTCCATGGACAAAAGTAGCTCAGAGATCACAACTTTTACAGTACCTACGTACTAAGGATATTAGTAAAAACATAGTTAAAAGAAATGGGCCATAATTGTTAATCTACTTTCTAATAAACATACCTAGTATTTTATATTTAAAATTGTAAGTTTTAAATTTATTAATTTCTTACAATTTCTTACTAAATGTGGCGTTCCAAGCAAAAGGGTACAAGAATAAATCTGAAAATTGTAAGTATGTCGTTAGAAGTCTTAAAAAAGTGTTACAAACTTAATTTTACGCTGGATTCAGTATGAATCTTAGGGATCGAACTGCAAAGTTAAGTTTGTTTTTGAAACTAGTTGGTCTTTTATTTAGAGCTATAATGTGAGATGCTTTGCGTGTACGGAACTCTCGGTGCGCGAGTTTGACTCGCACTTGGCCGGTTTTTTTTAGTAATGTGTGGTATTAATAACTTTAAATTGATTTATTTTTATTATTTTGTCGTTAACAGATTACAATATGTATTAACATAACACAACATTCTAATTTCGGTCAACTGGACCCTTTTACTAAACTTAACATACATTCTTTTTATTTTTTTATTAAATAGTGTTGCTAAAATAATAACTAGTCGATTTTATACTTAACATATTGCTCTATTATATTAAAATAATAATTTATGTAACTGATAACTAGATCTCTAGCTATTACAGTTTAAATAATGTATTCAATTGGGCCCTTTTACTAAACTTAACATAAATTAGTTTTAAGCTTCTATTTTTCTATTCGATAGCGTTGCCATAATAATAACTAGTTGATTTTATACTCAACATATTGCTCTATTATAATAAATAATAATATATGTAACTGACAACTAGATCTCTAGCTATTACAGTTTAAACTTTCAATGTCTGTTTCCCAACAATTTGATTTTAGTAAGTGTAAACTTTGGTGTGGCCCTAGAATAGCACCAACCCATCTCTTCCCGTGGGTGTCGTAAGAGGCGACTAAGGGATCAAAAAACACCGGAGCATGGGCAGCAGCATCTTTCCGCGTACTATGACATCACACTGCGATCGCCAACCCGCCTGCCAAGCGTGGCGATTACGGCAAAACCCCCCATGGTTGATACACCCACAACACGGCCCCTAGTCCCCGGCGGCCCCGCTATCCCGGACTCTGGTAGCGGTCACGGTAACGGCGGGGCAGGGGGTGCTAAGAATCCCCGGCAGATGCCAGGCTACCAACCCCGACGACCCTTGGCCCTGGCAACTTACAACACGTGCACACTGCGGACCGACGAGAAACTCGCTGAACTGGAGGAAGAATTGAGCAGGTTACGATGGGATATTGTAGGATTATGTGAAGTCCGAAGAGAGGGGGAGGACACCATGATCCTCAAATCCGGAAACCTGCTCTATTTCCGGGAGGGCGACCAACTGTCCCAGGGTGGTGTCGGGTTTATCGTCCACAGGTCCCTCGTCAACAACGTGGTCCAGTTCGAGAGTGTTTCGGCGAGGGTAGCGTACCTTGTACTCAGAATCACCAAACGGTATTCGTTGAAGGTAATACAAGTATACGCACCGCCCTCATATCGCTCCGACGACGAGGCAGAGACTATGTATGAGGATATTTCTAGAGCCATACATAGCTCCCAGGCCCACTATGCCGTTGTGATGGGGGACTTTAACGCGAAACTGGGCAAACGAAGCGATGATGAGCTGAGAGTGGGGAATTTTGGATATGGAACGAGGAATGCACGTGGTCATCTGCTGGCCGGCTTTATGGAGAAGGAGGGCCTCTTTATGATGAACTCCTTCTTCAAAAAGCCAAAACAGCGAAAGTGGACATGGTTGCATCCTAATGGCGTTACAAAAAATGAGATTGACTTCATCTTGTCGACGAAGAGGCACATATTCAATGATGTCTCTGTGATCAATGCCGTAAAAACAGGAAGCGATCACCGATTGGTAAGAGGCACATTGAATCTTAGAATAAAACTCGAAAGGTGTCGACTGATGAAGTCTACGCTCCGACCAGCGCCTATCCAGCTCCAAAACCCCGAGAGCTTTCAGCTCGAGTTGCAGAATCGCTTCGAATGCCTGGGAGACTGCGAAAATCTGGACGATTATAATGACAGGTTTGTGCAAATTGTCCAAACAGCTGGGTCTAAGGCCTTCAAAACCCGCTGTTCAAAAGGAACCAAAAAGATCTCGGACCTCACCAACAAACTCATGGAAGAAAGACGAAACTTGGTTCTGCAGTCCTCTAACGATGCTGCTCAGTATCGACGTCTAAACAGACAGATCTCCAAGTCCCTAACGCGCGATTTGCGCCAATTCAATACTGACCGTATTGAAGAGGCGATTAAGCGAAATAAGGGCTCAAAAGTGTTTGCAAGGGATCTGTCTGTTGGTCAAAGCCAACTGACCAAGCTGAAGACTGAGGATGGCAGAATCATTTCGTCGAAGCTAGAGCTGTTGGAAGAGGTTGAGAAGTTCTACGGACAATTATACACCAGCGTACGCGCACCTGTCAGTAATCTGGCCAAAGATCCAAGAGCCAGATTGACCCGACACTACACCGAAGATATCCCGGACGTCAGCCTATACGAGATTAGAATGGCTCTCAAACAGTTAAAAAACAATAAGGCACCGGGTGATGATGGAATCACGGCTGAGCTTCTGAAAGCAGGTGGAACACCGGTGTTAAAAGCTCTTCAGAAGCTATTCGATTCCGTCATACTCGAGGGACAAACGCCTACGGCATGGCACAGAAGTGTGGTGGTACTTTTCTTCAAAAAAGGCGACAAAACCTTATTGAAGAATTATAGGCCTATCTCACTTCTGAGCCATGTCTACAAACTGTTTTCGAGAGTCATTACGAATCGTCTCGCTCGCAGGTTCGACGACTTCCAGCCTCCCGAACAAGCCGGTTTCCGAAAAGGCTTTAGTACCGTAGACCACTTACATACGCTGCGGCAGATTATACAGAAGACTGAGGAGTATAATCAGCCCTTATGCTTGGCGTTTGTGGACTACGAGAAAGCCTTCGATTCGATCGAGACCTGGGCTGTGCTACAGTCTCTCCAACGGTGCCAAATTGACTATCGATATATCGAAGCGCTGAAGTGTTTGTACGAAAACGCCACCATGTCGGTCCGTCTCCAGGATCAAGGCTCGAAACCTATCCAGTTGAAGCGAGGGGTGAGACAGGGAGACGTTATATCTCCGAAACTGTTCACCGCCGCCCTGGAAGATGTCTTCAAGCTTCTGGACTGGAGCGGACTCGGTATCAATATCAACGGCGAGTACCTCACTCACCTTCGATTCGCTGACGATATCGTAGTCATGGCTGAGACCTTGGAAGACCTAGGCACAATGCTCGATGGCCTCTGTAGAGCCTCTCAACAAGTGGGTCTAAAAATGAACATGGATAAGACGAAAATCATGTCTAATATCCGTGTCGCACCCACTCCTCTAAAGGTTGGAGACTCTACACTCGAAGTTGTTGACAATTACGTATACCTGGGACAAACAGTTCAGTTAGGTAAGTCCAACTTCGAGAAAGAGGTCAACCGTCGAATCCAACTCGGCTGGGCAGCGTTCGGGAAGCTTCGCGATATCTTCTCGTCCAAAATACCGCAGTGTCTCAAGACTAAGGTCTTTGACCAGTGTGTGTTGCCAGTAATGACATACGGAACAGAGACGTGGTCGCTTACTATGGGCCTCATAAGAAGGCTCAAGGTCACCCAAAGGGCGATGGAGCGCGCTATGCTCGGAGTTTCCCTGCGTGATCGAATCAGAAATGAGGAGATCCGTAGGAGAACTAAAGTAACCGATATAGCCCGCAGAATCGCCAAACTTAAGTGGCAGTGGGCGGGGCACATAGCTCGCAGAACAGATAGCCGTTGGGGCAGAAAAGTTCTCGAGTGGCGACCACGAACCGGAAAACGTAGTGTTGGCAGGCCTCCCACTCGGTGGACCGACGACCTGGTGAAGGTCGCGGGTTGCGCATGGATGCGGGCAGCGCAGGACCGGTCGTTGTGGAAATCCTTGGGGGAGGCCTTTGTCCAGCAGTGGACGTCTTTCGGCTGAGAGAGAGAAAGTGTAAACTTTATTTTTTTTTTCAATCAATGTTAATAAAGTTATTTATTTTTTTATTCCATATGATCAACCAACTATTTAACTATCTGAATACAGTCTTAACTCAATACTACCCAAGTGGTCCCTAAACGCTTGGAACGCCACAAATATTTTCGACGTGTTTGTGTTTGTGTTTTCATTTATTTTCTCTGAAATGAAAAGGTAAAATCATTTGAAATATATATTTTTTGTGATCTGGAAACATTGTTAACTGTTATAATAAAAATGGGATCTTTTTAATAGCTACTTGACATTATACAAAGCTAAGCATCCTAGAACCTCTTTGGGTCTCTCGTGATTAGGAATACGATAGGTTAAGGTTAAATTACCCAGTTTAAACACCGTACTACGTAATATAAATGTGCACGCAGTAATCAATCGCTTATCGTAATCTTCGGCCTTTGTTTTAGGTGGAATATGAATTCGCACTAAAGTGCTCGTGCAAAAAGGGCGCTTTACACGAGTAGGAGGTTTGGAACGAGAGATATAAAAAATGGAGACACCTAAACTATACATTGAAGTTATAACATTACCTAAAACTGTAATTAAAAAAAAACAATGATGGCTTACGCAGCGCAGCCCATGATGAGCGTGATGTAATTAGATGAGATGTCTGTGCTTCCCACAAAATTCTCCTCAAAATTAAATACCAGAGTTGTCGCAGATAATAATACCTAAAACAGTAAAAATATTTTGTCTGTACATTTAGAATTTTTGACTGAAATGGATAGAGGGACACTTAAAAAAAATAATAGAAATCAATTTTTTTTTTAATTTATGTCTGTCTGTCTGTATGTATGATCACGCTTATCTCCGAAAGTATTGAACCGATTTACTTAAAACTTTCACTAATTGCTTTGTTTTAACTTAGCACAACATTTACAGTTTGTTTCATCAAAATCGGTTAATTAAAATAAAAGTTATCGTCATTTGAATAAACTCAAGGCATGAGTTACGCGGACGAAATTGCGGGCAACAGCTAGTACATATATAAAGAAGGCCAGTGCCCCAGCCGAGCAGTGGGGTGGGTTGATGACTAACATAAGGTTTGGGTATCTAAAAGTCTTAAAAGCTGTATATAAATAAATAATATCATACCTAGATTTTGAGATTTATTTTGGATAATGCTAGATAATAAGCCGGTACTTAAAGGAACAAACATTAGTCCATTTTATATGCGAACTAAAGTACGAAGTAGTAGGTAACTTATCGAAAAGCACGGTCTAAATGCCGATGTCTTTAGAAACCACATAGCATAGTAACTTACTAAAATTCAATCTATAGAATTGTTACGTGGTCGTCACGTCACGTACAGTATTTACATCATTTGTATGCGCGCGCGGGGTTCTGCGGCACTATCAGCCCAGCTGTCAGTCGCCTGTCGTTGTCAGAGTTGCGCGCGCGTCGATTATGCGCACTCATCGTGGATTAATGTATTCCCGTGGCTCCTGAGCAACCGTTCACTGCTACAACTATGACACAAGAAGGACTTTACGGTCGTCCGGACGACGAATTCCAATCGTCATCCGGAAATGTATCCGATGAGGATGAAATTGAACTCAGGAAAGACGATGAAATTACGTTGAGGAAAAACAAGGTGCGAGATATGATAGTGCGCTTTGAGAAAACTTCTCTAAAAAACAATTTTCGCGCTTCGAGTGAATCAATAGAAAAAACTAAAGATGTGCATTTTGGAAGTGTTGTGAATCCTTTACACGCTTATTTTCAACATTTAAGCCCTGTGACTAGATCTCAAGATAGGAACTCTAATATATCAGTAAACTCCTTGTTATCAAATATTTCGGAAAATGGTTACGATTCTAGTTCGTCCGGTTTTATTTCTGAAACAAGGAAATCTACTAGGAGTAGCCTGCAGCCACATAGGCCGGCGCCACCGCCTCCCGAGCCGTTCAACGATAGCTCTTCGGTAGAAAGTAAATCACCTGCTCCAGCTGAGGTCGACTACACAGAAAGACGATTTTCCTTTGTGACACCCAACTCGTCGCCTGTTGCAAGAAGGCGTTCGCGACCGCCACCGGTTTTACGTAGAAAATCAACAGCTGGCAGCCAAGGCCATATAGGTGAAACTCATTGGTCGTACGGTGTCAGCCAAAGTGATTTAGAAAAGCTATTGCGACTGAAGCGGTCTGTGCCATCTGACAACGAAGAAGATATTAAAATTGTGAAAGTAGAATCAGACGAGGAAAGAAGGGGAAGTAGCAGTAGCAGTGGTAGTAGCGATAGTGATAGGTCTGACAAAGGTGCAGAGTACATCCTCAATCAGGACGAGGACAGAGCCGACACGCTATCTACTGATCATTCTACAGACACATTGATAAACGAAGACGATGGCGATGGCCAGGATGATTTATCAGTTACTTCAAGTGAAACTAGTGAAAATAGTAATATTATGGACAATGTTAGCATTAAATCGATATCATCATTTGACATGGTGCCCTACCAGAAATATGATAGTATAACTATATCTTCGGATGAATTCGGTTCTGAAGTGTGCCACGCGCCTTCGACTGAGTTCCTTACAGTGAGTGCAGTGAACGAATGGTGCGTTTCGAGATCTGCAGAACCGGTATTGATACCAGTGGAATCTAAAAAGGAGAAGTACCGAAGGTGAGATCACTTGATTTTTCTGATATTGAGCAAAATATTCGCATTATCAGCGACAGGTTTTTTCACGCTAAGATAAGGATTTATCGCTTTTAAACGTAGATATGATATGAATGATTTCCATGTTATTCTTGCAATATTTGAATTGAAATATTTCGGTGATGTTCATAATCATTAAATTCCAATGAGGGCAATTAGATTACATACTTAAAAAACTAAGAACTGATAAACGAGGCATTAACTATGTGTAAACTAGCTTTATTAGATGTCAAATTAATAGAATATAATACGTACTACTATCCATTTCATGATAATTAAGTAGGTAGAATAAATGATTGTTTCAATGTGACATATCGAGATAGGTAGATACACATTACGTATAAAGTTTTGCCTTGATGTTTATTCATTTAGTTCGAGGCAAGTAGGTAATAATTACTTGACTTGAACAGGTGGTCCCTAGAACGTAAACTGCTATTTAGTCAGTAGCATATTGTGATTGTAAAGCCTGATTGTGTACACAATTAAAAGATCAACAGTAGTCACTACTTGGTCAAAAAATTTGAAACATTACAAAACATGTTTCTTATTTAACTACAAAATACCTATAGTTAGAAGAATCGGAGTTTTGCATCAGCTTATTTTTGTTACGAAATAGATATCTATACCTATCAAGAAAGAATTGATCTGCATATTTGCTTGAAATAGATATTATACATGACTCAGTGGTGATGATACTTACTGGTTTTAAAGAAAGCAAAATGTCATAATATTTACAGTATTATTCTTTTGCAGTTTTAAGTAGCTTTAATTTTTTTGTTTGTGGAATGGTCGTATTGCCATATTGACGTGACGTGGGCTGCAAGGTCGCGTTTGAAATGTTTGTTGTTATTATCAACGCTTAGCTTAACACAGTTAGCTGACGTACATCTACAATAAATACAACTTCATATTCATCTCACGACTAAATGGTTCTTATTAGTTATATTGTAGTAATGAATAGTTCTTAGTGAATAATGCAATCAAAATCATGGAAGGTATCAGCTGTTATTTGGGTAAATATACTTAATACCTACCTATCTAATATTAAAAAATAGTAATTTTACAAATTCCTACTACTATTATAAATTTGATTGTTTGAATATGAGTTTGTGAGTGTGTTTGTTATTCAATCACGGTTTACTAGAAAGGATTTGATGAAATTTAGTACACGGGTAGGAAAAATACCTGGAATAAATAAAACAAAGCCAATAACATATTAGGAACTAGTTCTTCAGCGACTGACAATAAGTTTCAAGATCCAATAAATTAATTTATCTTTATGGTTCTTACTGGGTTGTTTTATATGTGTATTTGGTCCGTCTGGCGATCTCACCAGGTGTTTTGCTGAGGCGTACTTGTCACACACATAAAGAGGCGATGACCAATATCAACAAAAACGTTGACGCGCTCTAATGAGTCCATGTTGATGTTAAGAACAATGATGTTGTCGTGACCTTCGATGTTATTAAAATACATGCGCTTGATAGCAATGTGCGGGAAAAAATTTACACTGTAGTTGGTTTGTTTCGATCATTATAGCTTTCCCTTCATGGACACTATTTTGTTTGAATAATATTCCAAACCATATTTTATAGTGGTTGGTTTCAAAATGCTATGCAGAAGCTATATTTAAAACTGAACAAGTATTTCATTTAAATCACCAGCGCCTTCTATGATCAGCCAGATTGGAAAATGGTCTTTGATTATGACAACATTCATGTTACCATCAATTGAAAACACAAGATATTATCAAACTTACGGTAGCTACAAACAAATAAGTGATAAATTTTTGCTTGAAACAGTTTTGTTATCTCCTTAGAGCTTGCATTTAGATTGCTTGCTCTCAGCATAAAATGGTGTGAATAAACACAATATATCAATCAAATACGCCAGCATATGGCCTCAGATATAATATTGACACATGAATTAAATCACATGCAACGGACAGTGGTAAACACTGTTATAATAGCTTGATTCGCTTCCTCACCTACATTTGGGCAGTAAACGTGACGATTAACCCACTGAATTAACCGGCAACGGTATTTGTTCAATTCCGAATAATTAACGCTTGAATGTTAATCACACGGTTATTGTTGAACAAGAAGCAAAACATTTTGCTAATAGCCATTTGACTTCACCAGCAAACACAGGTATAAATTGCAATCATTCTGAGGAAAAACATGGAAAATGGAAAAAAAATGTGGTTAATTCGTAATTTAACACTAATATGTATGTACTCTTTTTAATATCTTATGAATAAAAGATTGCACTTACAAAAAAGGTTGTAAAAATTCATTCAAACGCTTTATGCCAGAAAAGTTTTTTTGAAAAAAGTATTGGCGATAGTCAAAGATCCTCTTCCTTGCTACTTTCTTACCATTGTGAGTATCAAAATCTTTACTACCTTACGTTTAAACCATGGAAGTAATAAGTACGTACTTAGTACTTCCTTGGTTTAAACTAAGAACTGAAACAAAATCAGAGCAGGACCGTGTTGTAATTAATTTACCGATAGTTTTCGTTCCAATACTATTCGGTGTGATGTCATGCCCGCGTGTATATTTTTGAGAAGCGCAGGCGTACGTCAAGGCTGCTTCTGTATTTAGATCGAATCATCTTGTTGCGATGTTTGTAATCAGCATTTGAAAATATTTTCATTTAGTTAGGTACGACAAATTATGACTCAGGCGTGATAACATTAAAGTGTTTAATGATAATTGCTACAGCGATTAGCTCTCCGATAAAATATATATTGCTGTCAGTTTTTCTCAAAAATAAAGCTTTGCGTTTTTAAACGTACGTAGGTAGCTGTTATATTGTTATCAATCCTAATCCTAACTAATATTATAAATGCGAAAGTGAGTTTGTTTGTTTATTTGTTACCTCTTCACGCTTTATCTACTGAACCAATTTTCCTGGAATTTTGCATACACATAGCTGAAAGAACGTAGAAGGACATAGGGTACCCTTTCATCCCGGGAAAAAGCACAGTTCCCGTGAGAAATTCACGCGAGCGAAGCCGCAGGCGAAAGCTAGTACTCTATAAAGTAATCATCAGTATCTAGATTTTTTATTAGTCTTGAATCGAGCGAGATAACTAAACTAATATTGTAAGTAAAAGAAATCTTTTTTTTGTTTTGTACGGATAATAAAATCAAGAACTCTCGAACCAGTAATAGGAAATTGAGAATAGGAAAGGGAGAATGATCGGCCACTTGATACGACACGATGACCTAGTTAAAAATATAATTGAAGGAAAGGTAAATGGAAGAAGAGGTCCAGGGAGACCGAGAAAGAGTTATGTAAGCCAACTTAAAGAGAAGGCAGGCGTCGTGTCGTATCAAGACCTTAAACGCAAAGCCGAGAACAGAGAAGTATGGCGTATACTCCACCGACAAGAGCGCGGCTCTTAAATAAGAAGAAGAAAAAGTTATATACCCGTGAGTTCATATGCGTGGAATATACTATTTATTACTATATCTCAGTTTCTAAACGGTGAATATAATATGCCAGTTTTAAGTATGACATACCGACAAGAACGAAGTTGATTGAAGTATGACATACATACAGGCATACAATTTTTTTATTACTAACTAGCTTTTGCCCGCGGCTTCGCTCACGTTAATCCTTTCTTAGCGGATGCCTACGTCATAACATCTACCTGCATGCCAAATTTCAGCCCAATTCGTCCAGTGGTTTGGGCTGTGCGTTGATAGATCACTATGTCAGTCAGTCACTTTTGAGTTATAATATATAGATAATTTCGGATACTAGTGGTTCTATAGATACCACTCATTTTCTTGAATATCGTCTACCTATGTGCCGACATAGACCAGTCACAGTTTTATTATGGCACAGTATACTTAAATATAGATTGGTAGATGTTTTTGATGGCGGCTTAACCAACATTATGCAATAAAATCCGTAAAGCTAGAACCTGTTTAATAAATACCATGTAAAGATAATTGGAAGTTTAAAAATATATGAGAGATTTGTCGAAAGTGGCCAGCGAAAGTAATGAAATAAAACTGAGTACTCAACGTAATGCAGCGAATAACTGTGTAGTGTAATAGAACATACTTGCATTTCGACTCGAATGTATGACATACCTACTTACTTTTTGTTTTGTACTACAGATACTAGTAGGTAGTTCTCTCTCTCTCTCTCTCAGCCGAAAGACGTCCACTGCTGGACAAAGGCCTCCCCCAAGGATTTCTACAACGACCGGTAGTAGTGTAGTTATTTAAATAAAATAACTGTTGTCAAAACATTGGCCAGGTAGACCACCTTAATAAAGTCTAATTGGATAACAATATTTTTTTTGGGACTTATATGACAGTAAGAACAGATGACGTCACTTGCCCAGGAGCCAAAAAGCATAAATATACTTGAATGAAAATAAACACAAGTATAAATCATGAAGATAATAAATAACAAGCCAATTATTAAAAATAAAAAACACGACTGACGAGTTTTTGCTCAATAAGTACATACAAACATATAAGTTATATACATTTTTGAAATCGCCTTTTAAAGCCCTTCAATTTGATACCCCACTCGATAAGATTGATCAAATTTTATTTTTTTGGTCTGCTATTTATCGCATATATAACCCGCCATTTTGTTTTTATGTTGACGTCATATAGCCTATGTCACTCGGAAGAATGCAAGGAATCTAAAAATACATCTCACATCAAAATCTGTTAAGCCGTTCAGGACTTATGGTGGAATAAAGAAACTTACATACATACATACATGAACCCTGAAAACATAACACTCCTTTTTTGGTCAGTCGTGTAAAAATAAAACAGACATTCGTTATTTAAATTCCTTTATATATTTTCTAGTGTAAATTAGTTCACTATATAAAACTTTTTTCCAAAAAAAAATGAACCGACTTCCATCATAAAACTTAAAATCATGAAATAACAATAAAGAAAAATGTATTAGCATTCTACCTACTGAATGAGGTGAAGTCGGTGCCAAGTGTAGGAGTAAGGGTGTTATGTAATTGTTTAGCTAGGTATTATATACATGATTCTAATATTAACTTAGATTATTTAATATTCAATTTGGCACCGACTTCACCTCATTCAGTAGGTAGAATGCTAATACATTTTTCTTTATTTTTCATGATTTTAAGTTTTATGATGGAAGCGGTTCATTTTTTTTTGGAAAAAAGTTTTATTTTATCATTTTTAGTTTAATAAAAACCTTTTTTTTCACTGGCCGAAAATAAAGAATTAAGAATTCGAAACTTTTTATGTCTAAGTAAGTAAGTTTGATTTGAAATGTCACAACATGTCAAATTGTCTATTATTTTGGCAGATAAATAGACCGAGAGCCCGCGACGACCAAACCTTCCTTATTTTAAAAATGCTGAATGTTTCTCTGCGTGGTATATACGGGTAAAAAATATTAGCGACTAGGTATGAAGTTTGGATCTTAGTTGCTTATGTAGGTAATATGGATAGTAAGGATGATTTTTATAGGTAAATCAGTCGTGTAAAAAAGCAACCTTGGGGCCACCCAAAGTAATATTAAATTAAGCTTTTATAATAAAACAAATATAACTATAATTTTGTATACTAGCAGGGGTTTATATCTGCACCAATTGCCTGGTAATGGATGGCGTGATTTCTAATATTATTAGGAATAAAATCTTTAAAAAACTTTATTTTGAGGAAATTGAGTTACCACTTTAAATGTTATTGCTACAAGTAATCTGTCTAAGTAATCATGAACCAACTTTTATAGTCGCTAATCGCTATTTCTATGTTGGGGATATACACAGAAAATCTTGAGTTTTAATAAAATAAGGAAAGGCATGCTGTCGCGGGCTTTTGCTCTATAATGCAATGTTGTTATTTTTATATTTTGTTAGGTATCTTTAAAATTACCGAACAGATTCTGACGTGGTTAAAATGGGACCAACTTGGGAATACACCATTACGAATAAAAAAACAATTTTGGAAACCAGTCCACAATTGGCGGAGAAATTGGCGAACATACATAAAAAAAAACATACATACATCGAAACATATAACCTCCTCCTTTTTTGGGAAGTCGGTTGAAAATAACAAATTGAATAAAACACGAATACCATTTCTCTCGAAATACTACTGTTGTCTGTAGAATACGTTTATATAACCATGGCCATTTTAAAGCGATACATAGTCCATCTCAGATAGTGAGTTGATAACACATTTATGCGTCATGTCCAGCATGATAGCGCACATTTTAAGAGGCCTTTGTCCACCAGTGAACCGCAGTATAATGTTATGGATTATACTATCCAATTAAGTATCTCTCTCTCTCTCTCTCTCTCATCTGAGCGTTCTCTCGGTTGCATCAGCATACGGAGTTCAGAGCACAGAATTAATATTAGTACTACGTACAGAAAGGAAACTCCCTGCCCCTCCCGCAATATGGCACCCCCCCGCTCCTTCCGCAATTCTCCCCCGTTCTTGTGTAACTGTGGGACGTTCGACTATGAAAACGCACACATTGACGTGTTACTGACGTGTTCACGGATATACAGTTTCATTTGTAGTAGTAGTAGGCATATTTGACGCGCCGTTTCTATGAAGCGCCCGCCCTGTGTCCAGAGTCCGCTTTCCTACATTTTCTTTTCCACTTTGCACGATCTTCGGCATCCGTTGTGTCGATCGTCGGCCTTAGTTGTGAGACCATTGGCACACCATTGAAAAGATCAAGCCAGCTCTTCTTAAGTTTTCCCCTTCTGCCAGGAAAGAGTAGTGGCAGCATATGTGGCTTGCTGATATACGCAAAACGTGGCCGTACGTAGCGTAGGCGATACTCGGAGTTTATTCTGCTGTGTATATTTCTTTTCTTGTTTCATAATTACTATTTGTTAGTAGTAGCACAATTTTACTACTATTACATCCTGAAACAAAAAAATATATAATAAGTCTAGCCGCGCCCCGGGCTTTGCTCCCGTAGGAATTTCGGGATAAAAAGTAAGTAAGTAGTATGCGCTATTCCCTGTATTTTCTACCCGTGTACCAAATTTCATTCAAATAAGCCCAGTAGATTATGAGTGATTGAGTAACAAACTCGCACACATCGAAACTTTCGCATTTATATCCATACATCCATATTAAATAAATGAAATTGGAGTGTCTGTCTGTAATTTCAAAATAACCGCAAAATTTTAATTGCATGTGCTATTTACCCGTACCCAGTACCAAAACATTTTTTGCCTGTCTGTTTGTCAAGGGTAATCTTCGAAACGGCTTATCCGATTTTAATGGGATTTTCGCTGGAAAAAGCTAGATTAATAATATTAATATAATATTAGTAGAGCAGTATATAAAAAATATGATATTAAAAAAAAAGGTTTTCAGAAGCTCAAAAAAATTACTTGTTCGTTGTGTTTATTATTTAGCAAAAGCGGTAGGTTCAAACTATAAAACTAACTATACGGTGTGATGCACCAATTCGATTGTCTTTCTTTCTTTGTGTGTATGCCAATCTTCATTGTCATTATATTGAAACGTTCGTCATTGCTGGCGTATGCGCAATTAATTTACATTAATTTACAGAGGATGATCAATATTTTAATTCTAATTTATCGGTATGCAAAATTATAGGTAAAATCGTGATTTTGTTACAAAATACCTATAAGACATTTGTATACTGATTTAAGATTTTTCCTATTCCAAAGATAACGAGAAAATTTTTATAGAATTTTCATACAGTTCTCAATTCAGATGCTCTGGTATATTTTTATTTGCTCCTACTAGTTCGACATTGTTTGTTATTAATAATAATATCTAAAAGGAAATGTGCCTTTGTAGGTATTCATTTAAACAAAATTACAAAACACAATACAATTACAATTACAAATACATTGCAATTACATTGGTTTTTACAAAATCTATAATATGCCGTTTTGACATTAGACAATACTTCACTAGTTTTGTCTCAGAGTACTTGCTCTTATGTTAAGTTAAATAATCAGTTTATTCTCCTGTCTTCATAACTAATTTAATCAAAATCAGCGTCATTAGTTTTTGCACTAAAATAATTACAAGTACATATATAGATAACTAACTTTACCCGCAGCTTCGCCCGCATGAATATCCTACTGCAACAGTGCGTTTTCCCAGGATGAGTCCTTCTCAGTACTTCTATGTGTATGAAAAATTTTAGGAAGATTGATTCAGTAGATAAAGCGTAAACAAACAAATTAGTTGGGATTGGTATTTTGTATGCATCGCGGCAGATGCACGTCAGCATGTAGCCGACCACATACGTCTGCAGCCGACTGTATCGGAAAGATAAAAAAGTAAAACAGTGACAGACCGATGGTATGGCCTTACCTTACGAGTAAAAAAGACTGTTTCATGAGTTTCTTTCGGCATTTCTTCTCAGCAGTGGTCGTTCCGAAATGCTAGTAGTTTGTAGCTTTGAGACATAATATATTATGATTAAATAACTATTTTTTGACGTGAAAAAGAGCCTTCTTTGAAGGCCAAGTTTCTATAAAGAATTTTTGACTTTGAAACTTCCATAAAATACTATACCTTTCACATTTCAACAGAAAGTCGAATAAGAACACCTTCGCGAGTATAGGAATACGTTAGCGACCGCTAAATCCCTGAGCGTTTCCTGTGATTTATTACTGAACCTTTAATTGAGTTTTCCTAGAAATATCGCATTCATAGTCTCAGCTTTCACGATGAGGTTGCGGCTTCCTGTCTTGTGTTGACACTTACCTACTTAAATAACAAGATTTGAAAAGATACTAGGTAGTGTGATGTACTTAATGGTTATAAATTTAGGTACTATCGATTTTATGTGAAAACTTGTAGTGGTTATCCTGCTACAATGTCTTATACATTTGCTGCCCCATTTCATACACAGAGTTGTGCTATAAAAATAAGTGATGAAATTCGTAATTGATTGTAAAACTCAATCATTCAAGTGAAAATACTACTAATTTATTTCAAAACCATCAAAGTATCTGTGTACCTACTAAATTATTCAGAAGTATAAAGAAGTATATAGGTTATAAGATATACCCGGTTACAGGTAAAGGTAATGCCTAAAGAACCTATTTAAGCTCTGTCTACAATATCAAAATAAAGATGTGATCCCAAAACTAGTAGATAAGCTTAGCGTAAGTTTATGTAACAGTCGGTACAATTATATCTAATAGTAGTAATGAAAAAATAAATAAATTAATGATATCCTTTTTTCCTCAGGAGACTGACAGAACGCGTGAACGAGCTGATCCATACAGAAAATGTTTACGTGGAGAGACTGAGGCATGTAATAGTGAATTACATGCCGGAGGTGGGGCGGGGGGAACTGGATGTCAGCATGCCCCCATCCCTGGTCAACCTGAAACCCCTCATCTTCGCCAACATCGAAGATATCTTCAGGTTTCACTCAGAAGAGTTCCTGCCCGCGCTCAGAGACTGCGAAAATGACCTAAGGAAGTTAGGACAGTGTTTTAGGCAGTTTGTAAGTATTTTTTAAAACTCAGACTCAGTTATACCTACTGTAAAGTAATATTTTGTCATGGGTTTATTTTTAGTGCCAAAAGCCAAAACTATTTAGACTAATATGCCGTTATTTAACGATGTTACGTATGTACGTGGGTACCTACTTATTTGTGTTTCCATATTTCGGAAATTGATATCTCCCGCCAAGTGAATCAATCAGGAGGTTTGTTTTATCTTTAAATATTTAATGATGGTTCAACAACTGAGTAATTGGATGGATTTGGAAAAAATAATCTTCTCTTAATTTTAACATAAACAATGCTTAAATAATATATTGTATAACATTATTAATAATGACTGGTACATACTTTAAGAACATTTCCTTGCACAATGAACCAGAGAGCAGCGATTCCCTTGAGCACGTTAATGAATATGGATTCATACAGAAAAAAGCAGAATTGTAAAAACTATGCGGTTATAGGCTAGTGGATACTGATGCGTGGTATAATAGGCTCTAATCAGTATAATTCGATTTAAGTGGTCGGTCAGGCATGGTTACTAGGCGGTACAGTACCTAAACTATAAAAAATCTTTCTGAAAAAAGGAAAAAATCCTGGCATAAGCTTTTCTGCCCAGTAATGAGCTTTATTTTAAATTCTAGCCCAGATTTAGGAGTTGTAACGATTCCGTTTAGTTCAACTAGCCAAATTAAAAGATTTTTGACTCGCAGTCCAATCTGTAAAATTAGAGTTATCAGCAGGAATAGTCCTGAATCACGTAGGAAGCACACATAAAGGGTACCTATATAAATATGTACCTACTTAGATACATTTTATTTTTCATTTGAATATTTCAACTTGAGAGGCGATAGAAATGGATTTGCGTGAATTATCGTGCACTATTTAGTGATGCACGATTCTTGTTCCGCCCGCACTTGCATTGCCCCATTGGTTTTCTCACTTGGTCTTGTCCGGTGAAAGTAATTGAATGTAGAAGTTACGTTTATTTAGGGTTTTATTCACGGGCATTTTACCTTTCACGAAATCAAAGAAAAATGGTACAATCAGTCAAATTATGAAAAATGAATGCTTCTCCAATATTACAGAATTGAATGATTTCTTGGGGTTAAATAAATTAAAACTGTTGTTTAACCCCAAAAATATTAAACCGTGATCAAAAAGCTGCTTAGATATTAATGAATTAACTTAAACTAAGAAGTAATACAAACAATTCAATATCTTATCCATCGGCAAAGCGCACCTACCATCTATAGCTTCAAGGTCGTGTATATTAATAGATCACTAAGGACAGATATGTTAAGAGATTCTGTTATTGCTTTAAAATGCTTCAAAACTTTATCTTGGTTACTTATTTCTTCTTTTTGTTACAGGAACAAAGGTTTAACATGTACGTTATGTACTCTAGGAATAACAAAACTGCCACTAGACTAGTATACGAATACAAAGACTTCTTCCAGGTAAGTTTTTAAATTATTTCTAAAATTATTTATCTTTCTGTTATTTAGGTACCTATTGTCTATTGTATATAGTTATATCTATATATGTATATACTAGCTTTTGCCCGCGGCTTCGACCGCGTGAATTTCCCACGGGAACAGTGCTTTTTCCCGGGATAAAAAGTAGCCTATGTGCTATTCCAGGTCATTATCTACCTCTGTACCAAATTTCATCGAAATCCGTCCAGTAGATTTTGCGTGATTGAGTAACAAACATCCTCACAAACTCACAAATTCACAAACTCACATCCAAACTTTCGCATTTATAATATTAGTATGGATATATATATATGTATAGTTGAATCGGTGTATTTATATATTTATACGTATACTCGTACTATACTTCTTGATCGTTAGGAACTTTCCTTCGGAAAATTGTTTGCTATTTGTCACACTAAATAACAAACCGTTCATCAATTGTCACAAAAATTATCTATATCTTACTTGATAAGGTGAAGACAAAAGTATTCTTCTTGTTATACTGTGTCAGACAGATTTAAAAAAAAATTCTTTGTATTTCTCCACAATCTTACAATTTGTTTATAAAATAAAAAAATATAGCAACTAAGTATATAAAATTATATAAGGTTGTGAGAGACTGGTGACTGAATTAAGCAGGGCTTGTATCTCAGATCGCCAGCCTCTCCCCACAAGATGTGACCGAGTGATAATTTAATAAAATGTATTTTACTATTAAAGTACCTATATATAAATAAAAAAATGGAGAAAAAGAGGTAGGTATAGAATAGAAGCGTGCGTGCGATAACCAGTGATAACTAAATAAGTATATATTCACATGCATAAATTAAAACTTAAAGCAAATCCATCTGGAGAAAATCGTAAATCAATACATATAATAAAACAGTAAAAATATTTTGTCTGTACATTTAGTATTTTTGACTGAAATGGATAGAGGGACACTTAAAAAGAATAATAGAAAGCAAAAAATTTTTTTGGAATTTCTTGTCTGTCTGTCTGTCTGTCTGTATGTATGATCACGCTAATCTCCGAAAGTACTGAACCGATTTGAATGAAACTTTTTTTGTTGTATAGCTATTAAGCCTGGGCAACATTTAGGCTATAATTTATTTTGAAAACTGGAACACCTGATGAAGAACCTTAACAGAACAGCTAAACTATAAGAAATATGGAAATGGTGCCTTAACAAAAGTCGTTCAACCTGATGAGCATTTTCTGATGACGTATAAAAATTGAAGATCTGGAACATCTGATGAAGAACTGCAAGAGACCAGCTACACTATAACATATATGGAAATGGCGCCTTAGTAAAAGTCGTTCAACCTGATGAGCATTTTCTGCTCACGTATAAAAATTGAAGATCTGGAACATCTGATGAAAAACTCCAAGAGAGATTTTTCATCTAAGCGAAACTCACGCGGGCGAAGCCGCGGGCGACAGCTAGTAGATAATAATATAAGGGGCAGTTCTATTTTGTTGTTTGTATTGTAGTGTCAGTGATGTCATAATTTAAATAGGGTAATCCCAGAAAATACCTAAAAATATAATATGATTAAATAGTTTGAATATGTCTTTTGTCTTACGAGTAATGTAGGACTTGATAAAATCTATTTACGAAGCGATAATGGTGCGATAATAATGCTTATCGTCAGTCCTTGTATTCAGTTTTAGAGGTTTCAAGTGGTCACAATTACATTGGCTGATCATTATATTTAGAAAATGCATTTTTACACGACTGACCAAAAAAGGAGTGTTATTTATACATTGATTTCAATTAAATGATCAGTTTACATCTAGAGAAGAGAAGTGTAGTAATAGCAAGTATCAAGGTCTTGATTTCCTTATACATTTTTGGATCCGTATTTGATAGATGCCGAAGTCAAATTACCGAAGTCGAATTGTCATATTTGTTGTGGGAATTATATTATACATTATAAAGGCTCGTTTACCTAGGATAACCGGTTACTAGTTTAACTGTATACGGTATTGACCCTCAATAGTTATAGTAGACTAATATGTGGCGATACGGAGCGACACTTGACGAGGGGAATTGTTATAAAAAGCATTTGATTGCTGCATTATGCTGGCCGCAAGCGTGCACGGTGCAGTGCGTATGCGTTGCTGGTAGGGTTGTCACCAAAAATAAATATTTTTGGGTTATTTTTCTGAAATATCTGTGTGTAACACAACTGTGTCTTTGTTTATACATATGTTTGTTATGCTTTCACTCCTGATGATTGAAAATATTCCGGGATCACAAAAAATAACATAATCTGTCACTCAAAACAAGTACCGATTCCGAAAGATAAGTATATTATGCGATTAAAACACTAAGACTACTTGGGCTAATATCATTTTGACGATTGTAACTACATTTTTATTGTCAACACATACGAGTATAATGAAATAGTTAAAAATTGTCAAATTCTAGTCAAATAAAATAATTGTAATTGTAATAAATTGTGAAGTTATGCCAGTGAAGCTGAGGGTAAAGGTACAAATAGCTTTTCTTTTTTACTATTTTCGAAAATTTAATATGTACTTAAAACAGCAACCCTAGTACTTTCAAGCGGTATATTATTTCCTCATTTGTTTAACTTTACGGTGTAGAATAGCCAGTGCTGTGAAACAAGCGCCTAACTGTAGTGGACACCGTTACACTTGGAGCATACTAGAGTAAATGTATCATATCACCGCATTTTTTAAATTAACTCCGTTATTAATTACACTTTACACTTTTGAGTGGTGCTAAAAAATAATTGTTATAATACATTTAGGAATAATATTAACTTAATTGTTGTCTCAGTGTAATAAAGTTCATAGATAATATTATCAGGACATGGATCTGATTGATCTGATAATGGAGCTGTGAAGTCGCCAAAATAGAACAACCCTATTGAGTCCTATGCTTCAAGATAAACGTTTCCCGTTATTTAAATCATGTACCTAGACATAAAATTAATTAAAGTAAACATTTGGTCTACTTCTCGGATTATCTTCTTTAATCTCATACTCAAATCGTATTCATTTACATACTGTCAGCCCAAGATGTATTATAGGTTCCTACCTAACCTACCTAGGTTTATTTTGGTCTGAGCTGATAAATTATCATAAAGTAGGCTTTTTCTAAAATTATAACATTTATTTAAAGTCTTTCAACTAAGAAAGTTTATAGCATCGGCTCGCGCCATTTTTCTTTCTAACCTTCTCAGTCTAGTTGCTTGAATAAAATTCTGCTCCAGTAATCCACGGCCACGATCACATATCATCCGACCCAAATTGCGCGAGAGCTGGTGAAAGCCGATAAAATGTTATTGATACTAATATTGACGAGGAATTACGACAATAGCGACACTTTGATATTGATCGGGTGCTATCTGAAAGTACCATTTAACATGATTTTCATGATACGTTCGGTTCGTCGTATGGGAGAAAACTGCATAGAAATTGGAATCAATTTTTATTAGGTTAGACATTGATTCAATGCTTATTTAAATTTTTTGCCAATTATGAAAATAAGGAAAAAAATAACTTTAAATGACACCTAATCTCTCTGTTCTGCTAAATGTAAAAGAAAACACTATACACCTAACCTGCCTATCGAAATTTTATATGCTTTTTAATGGAAACCATAGCAGGCCACTTCTTTAAGTGGCGCATAGCAATAGCTTTTATAAAAAAAAAAACATCACTTGGTGTGGTTCAAAAGTTTTAATCAAACATGCAACCACTATTGCTATAGTAAAACAAGGAAGTATCGAATCGGGTCCGATTTATATTTTCACTTCCAGTCGTAAGCTAGCGAGTAACATGATTTTGTGTAAATATTTACTTTTTGCGATTACTTTCTCGAGAGAATCGGGCGAACTCTTCGTTGACGATGTCATAATAAGCTAATAATAAGTATTTGAGGTATGTTACACTAATATTCAAATACTAACAGATCATTAAGTTTTCTAGTTTTTTATATAAAAAAATAATAATATTGATTACCAGATAATTAGGAAAAATAGTCAACATAATAAACAATTTATTAATATTAGAGATACCTACTAGCGATCAAGCATTAGCTTGATGTTGTTGATGATAGACATCTCTAATGATAGAGCTCTCTCTATCTAATGATATAGCGGTTTCTCCCGTGGGCTGGTAATTCAACCCAAGTGTCAACATTTTGTAAATTACTTATTAGGTATAATTAACATTAAATTTACTTTTTCTTTACAGAGGCGGCAACTAGACATAAACGACAGATTAGACCTTTCAAGCTATTTACTAGAACCAATCCAAAGAATACCGAGGTATAAACTCTTCTTAGTGGACCTAGTCAAGACGTATAACAATTATGAAAATGAGAGCTGCGAGTCGGACTCCAGAATATCCAAGTTGAGTGTGGACAGTGACGAGACTGGCGGCAGCAATGGCGAGTCCTCGGATAATGAAGAGACTCCTTTTGAAAGTCTCAAGAGAGCAAAGACTATGATTGAGCGTATTTTAACTGCTATAGATGAAATTATGGCGCTGGAAAATATTAAAGACTGCCCGGTAAGTTTGTTTGTTTGTAAACTCTTTATTGCACATACACACACAAGAAAAATACAAAACATAGTGAAACAAAAAGAGAGGCGTACAATGGCGGACGTATCCCAAAAAGACAAGATTAGATATTAACTTTTGTTTTATTTGCTTTTGTTGTTCCAATATGCATTATAGGAGACCTATCATTATTACTAATACCAATTATGTTGCAATTCTATAATAACTGAACATAATTATTGGCATATCCGCATCTGTGTGAGATATGGTAGTCGTCAATGCTTTCATAGACAATATTGACATTGTTCTGTGGATAACTACATCATGTTTCATTTGAAACAATGAATGTCATTGTGGCTCATTAATATAAAAATAATACATTTTTTACAGTCTGAATTAAACCTGCTTCAACAAGGAAGGTTGTTGCGGCAAAACGAGTTCTATGCGATGGATTTAGCTCGACGGAAAAGGCAGTTGATGAGGGTATTCCTCTTTGACAAACTGGTGCTGATCACTGTCGTCTTTCGGAAGGTGAGATTTTCCTATCATGTAGTTTTGTTTTCACGAGGAACTGTTTGGTGTTTTCATATTGGGTATACTGGGTGTTAGGTTACGTTACAGTCATTCTGAAGACGTATGTTTGTCCCAAGCTAATCGTTCGTAATGAAAGTTTAAAATGAAAATGATACTTATGTCAATTTATGTATGTCAATACAACAACATAGCTATCAATCTACCAGAATTCATTGCAAATGAACCGTTATTACTGACACTTAGATGTCAAGGCAAAATTGACGTGTATCTGAGTGTACTTTCTCAATTGAAAACTCCAACAGTACAATTAGGCGAAGCACAAGCTTGAAACATGTTTGCTGGATTATAGACACGGTCTGATTTTTCTAGAATTTAGAGAGTTACCACAAAGCGGATGTATCGGGTCTCGTTTACACGTCGCTATGTGGTTCTATCGTAAACTATTTCGAGAACAACTGTTTACAATCACGAATTATACCTAAGACAATATTAAAGGCGAATTGTTTTTACCATTATTGCAGCGACTCAAAACAAATACAAAAACAACTCTCGCTATATAGTTTTGCTCAAGAGAATAATGTTAATTTACTTGAAAAGACTTTTTCCTTTACAGTTTTTCTTGACAGATAAATAGATGGATCACAGATTATACAGATTTCTATGATATAGAAAGGTTACATTTTTCTTTTGTGTCACGTAACGCAAAAGATTCAAAACACTCAAAGCAATGTTACAAAGTTTTATGTAATTATTATTGTAAATAATATATTTACTTACTTTATGATGCTAATTAATGAATCATGATTGATCGTGATTCATCCGTTATCACAGCAACAATGAAAATATAAATTTAAAACGAATAACAAACTACTGATGTCTGACACGAGGCGTCTACCGATAAAAGTGGACATGGGGACAGTGTACTTAAATGTACTCTCTTAGTTGTTTTCTAATTTTATTTACAACTAGTCTATAACAACCAGTCCTATTATAACAAAAATAAAAACTTTAACTAACTAAAAAGTAAAGATAAATAAACTTAAAATTAAAAAGACTACTAGAATTCTAAAGTATGTGTAAGTGCATAATACATGGTGATATTTATCTACTATCCAAATTTTCGACCGAGCGAGCGCAGCGAGCGAAGCGTCTCAGTTTCCACTAGCCGAAAATTCTTTTGTCTGTCCGGATGTTATCGCCTACAGGTCGCATTTCTGAACCGATTCTTATGAAATTTTGTGAGCAGGTTCGTTAATTTTATAGAATTTTTAGTCGAGCCAGTTTTTCGAAATTTTATAAAATGGCGATAATATATAAAAAAACTTATATCTCAGCTATTTAAAAAAAAATCAAAAATGTCATTACACATTTTTGTTATCCTTATTAAGACGCAACTTTTTTGTATGAACAACATAGTGAAATTTAATAAAACCGCTATAAATCCATATATTAAATTCTTATACTTCTTATTCTTCACAAAAAAATCAATAGATGGCGCAGCAAAGCTTTTAATACTCGCAAATTCATTTAGGAGTGAAATGATTTATTGATTAAAATGAGATTGTTTGAATTGCGTGTATTTTTTTTAAACTGAGTGCATTTGACCTCTATCTTGCCTGATGAGAAGTATAGATGAGATCTAGGGTGGTACACGCAAACTGAAAAAAAAACTCAAGTATTTATTTGGTTAATGGTATTGTATTGTGGATTGCTTTGCTTGGTGGAATTATCTTGAACTAAAAACAAAAATAAAAAATGTTTTTTGATATCAGATTTATTTCAAGTATAAATCTGATATCAAAAAACTTCATTGTATGATTAGAATCCTATTAAAAAAAGTAATATATACGTATATGTATATAATAGATTCGATTTCAAATTGAACTTTCTTTTTTGAACTTTAATTTTGTTGCGCAAATTACATAAATATTCATACCTATAACCAATAGGTCAAACCATGCATTTCTGACGACTGACGACCTCCGTGGCCTAACGGTCATCACGCCAGACGGCGACACCAGAGGTCCCGGGTTCCATCCCCGGTCGGGTCAAGATGGAAAATAATCTTTTTCAGATTGATGTGGGTTTTGGATATTTATCTATACATATATGTATTTGTTATAAAATATAGTATTGTTAAATTAGCATCCCGTAAAGTCTTGAACTTACTCAATCTGTGTGATTTGTCCGTATATATTTATTAATATTATTTATATTATTTCGAGGCGGAAAAGGCAGGTCTCAGTCAATTTTTTTGTGGTACTGACCAACCACAAGAACTTTTTACTTTCTTTCCAGCATTGGTAGGTTGGTTTCAAAACTCTTCTAAGCCAGGGACACGGTAAAATATCGGTTATTTCGTGGAAGGGCTCATGAGGTCTACTGTTCTCACAGAACCACTAGTATTTATCTACTATCCAAATTTTCGCAGTAGGTTTGAATGATGGAAATGAGTTTTCAAAGAACCCTAAGAAACCTAAGTATAGCAAACCCGCTGCGAAAAAGTTGGTATACTGGTTGGTGGTGCACTCTGTTTATTTTTTTTAATATTCAGAAAATAGGAGATTAGAGCTGTTTTTTTTTATAAACAATTAAGAAAAAACTAAAGAATAATGTTCATTTTCTCTTTCTAATCTTTCTTGACAGATAAATAAATGGACCACACATAATACAGATTTCTATAAGATAAACAAACATCAGAAAAAAAAATGTGCTCTTAGTAGAAAGGTAACATTTTTATTTTGTGTCACGTAGGTAGGTAACGCAAAAGAATTAAAAAAACTCAAACCAATGTAATTAAGTTTTATGTCATTATTATTATTACATTTTTCCCGGTACTGGCCCAGGTTTATAAAAACATAAACAATAAAATATATGGTTTCATTTTAAATGGTTAGGAAAAGTGATACAAAATTTAAAAGGAAGCAGTAAAGAAATTCTGTAATTTCCTTTTTTTTTGTTGTGTAAAAATACAATATTTTTCTAGAAATTTTCTTAGCTTGATCTAGGATTTCTGTCTACATTTGACTTAATAAGTGCTTGTTTTTTGTAATCACTATAAGTGTGAATAACCTAGGTGAAGGCAAGCAATTACGTTGTGTTTTTAATTTATTTTTAGATGGCACACATTCGTTGTTACATTACATTATTCATCAAATAAGCAATTAAAAGATTGAAGTACTTAATCAACTGAAATGCATCTGTATTATTAAGCTACGAGCTACCACTTAAACTTACATCGTAGTTATATACTGCGGACACAAAATAAGAAGAATACACAAGAGTACCACTTCTGTGTACTTCTCTTGATTGATATTATGACTTAGGTATGATAACACATATATTTATCTTAGGTTGGATTGCACCATATAGCACTTACTTGGTATTGACAGTAACAGTAACTTTAATCGAACCGATAATCCATAAGAAGTACCACTTAGGAAAAATATGAGTCACACCAACCAGTTGTCAAATAGTATGTCAAAAGCCAGCGTTACTATTAACTATCTATGACAATAACTTTTAACTTAGATATGTTTGAAAGAAAAATTAGGATTTAGCTGCACCAAGCAACTAAACCCTAATATTTATTTCAAACATGACGTTGTATTCTTGACAATGATGCAATAATTTGCTTATCGCAGATAGAATTCATACTATACTGAGGATAGTGTACAATAAAAACAGCACATCTGCGATTCGTAAAATAAAATACAATTATGAATCGAAATCATAAAAAGTATGTTAACCAGGTTCTATCTGATCAAATGTGACATAATGATGTAACTGTAAAAGAGACTTACACTAAAGTGTTGGAAAGACTAGTAAAGATAAAATTCTGTACAGTCAGTATTTTGTTCTGCGGTGCATTACGCATTTCAAATAGATAGTGCAGTCGCGTCGCGCTGGCGGCAGACGCATATAAACGTAGGAAATTAACTTCCACTGATAACTTGCATCAATATAGGTAGCAGCACCGATGCACTGGATTTCCTTTACATTTCAATCTTTTCTTTTAAGCAATAGAATTGATTTTTCTTTGAATAAATTTATCTAATCTACCTAGTACAATAAATGCAAAAGTGTGTTTGTTATTAGTTGTTTTACATATTTGTTGTATCATGAAAACATGAATTTTGAAAACATTTTGAAGAAATATTATTTTCTGGCTGACAAAGTCTAGTTTCCTAAAGAGTTCAATATCTAAACGTGTCCAGCGTACCACCAAGCCAAATGGCCGTATCTGAAGCCGCGGGAAAAATATATGTTGATGGATTTATCATATTCGGCAAAACATGCAATTTCCTTACATGTCTTCTATAGGTAATTGAAACAGAGATCGATCGAGTTGATCGACAGTTTCTATTACGGGTTCCTCATGAATTTTAAACACGCAAAACAGTTGTAATTGTAATTCTTAATTTTAACTCTATATGAAGTTACACACACATACCTAGAATTACGAAGTGTCACAACCTCATTCAAGTTCATTGTTTTTATTAAAGTGATCTCGAGAGGTCGAAACTGTCTTGTATAGATTTTTCGGTATTTGCGTTGATCAAATAGTTGCTAGCTCATTCTTCTAGATCTTTCACTCTTGACAGAGTAGTCGTGATTATTATGGATCGGTCTTCTCGGGCTTGGCCGCTGCTCTTGCTAGTTCATTAGATGTACCTATCTTGTGCTTAGATATTCCCTCCAGATACACAATCAGTCAAATTAATGAGATATTCAAATCGCTAGAATTCACGACAGATTTTTAAAATGGCTACATAAATGAGCAGTGTCGCGGTGACCTTGTCATTGCGCTAATTATCCACGCGTCGCCGGATTCAGCTGCGTCGGCGCACACAGGAAGCGCGATTGTGGGAACTTGGGGAAAACACTGTTTGTATACATTGTCGGTTACATTTTCTCTTAACTTACGTAAAGGTCTCGCACCTTTTTGTTCGCATGATCGTTATCGGATTGTTTATTGCATTGGTATTTGTTGAAAAATAGAGTGTAATAGGTAGAATTAGTAGAATATTTATAGGTACGTCATTAACCTCTTGTTATCCGTCCAATCAGGTTTTGTGGGATACAGATGAATAAGATCGAAAGTATGAAGGAATTCAGTTCAATTTATTAAAATAATTAAAAAAAAAATAAATAGATTTTTTTAAAATAAATGTATTATTGTTATATTATATAAGCTATATATACCTACTGAAAAAAAAACTGTGTAGGCAGACAGTGTCCAAAATATGACAAAAAGTCACTACATTCTGCAACCACATCGTAAATTATAAAAACAAACAGGACATTGAGTTGAGAACCTCCTCTTTTAAGGTCAGTCGAAAAATAATAAAATGATTTAACTTGGTAAAATTCCAGCAGCCAAGAGTGGAATGTTTCATCTACAAAGACCACATTCCGGTGGACGACCTGGGCATCACAGCGAAGGAGGAAGACCATCACAAGTTCACCATCTGGTACAAGAAGCGGAACCTCAAGTCATACAAGCTGGAGACCGCGGAGACGGCCGTCAGGGAGACCTGGGTGGAGGAAATCACCACGCTTCTTTGGGAACAGGCCATGCAAAAAAAAGGTTGGTTTCTGTAATATACGAGTAATGCACTTTAGGTCTACAATCAAGTTTGCCATTGGTAAGGGTAAAAATTGGCCAAGCTATTGTACAGTCAGCTGCACAGAAACGTGACCCCCTGAGGTAGGATTCGGTGAGCTTTCGGGTTTCTTTGCATCTGACTGTACCAAACGAAATTACATTATGTCAAAATATTAGAAGTAAGAATAGCACCAGACACAGATAGCACAGATGAGGAGATAATAATCCTTTTTTTTAAATCCGCAGATAATAATTTAACATTATATTATATTAAGTTTGTGTTGATATGTGTTCTTGATCGTATAAATTTATTGTCTTTAGATAACACACAGGAAACGATATGTTTCCTAAACAGTAAAACTTATGTAGCAAGTAGAGATAACGCTCCTTTACATATATTCTCGTATCTTAACTCAAACATAATGGTGACGATTGGCCTTAGATTAACTTTTTTTATTTTACTTTATTAATTATTATAATTATTATTTTTTATATTTGTGTACGTTTTCGAAATATCCATTATATTCATCATAATCCTAAAATTTTTAAAAATTTCATTATCGTCGGTGATGTATGTTTACAAATACCTACTCGTGAATGGTTTGGTCAAGAAGTTGAAACATAATATACAGCAGTAAACAGTATTAGATGAATGCTACGTAAAGTTTGGTATTCATCTCTAAGAATAAATTTTACAAAACATATTACCATTTCCAATTCTTACTTACTATCGAAAAGATGAAACGGATAAGTAATATTTATGAAAGAAAATAAAAAGATAAACTTTATTCAGCAAATAATAGGAAGTTTTTTATATATTTTTAATTATAATTTTATCTATTCACAAAATCATCCCAGCTCTGGTATTTATGATATGAGCGAGCCTTGACTTGAGAGTGCTGATTTTTAATTACACATAAATAGGTAAAGCGAAAGTTCAGATGTTTTTGAGTTTTAATGTTTGTTACTCAATCACGCAGAATCTAACTACTATAGGATTATATTTTCAAAAGTTTTAGACAGTCCATTTAAATCTGCATTCAGAAAGAAGTGCTCGCTCAATGCATCTATTGAGGAGCGGTCAGTGACCCCTCTCCAGATCGAAGTTTCTCGAGCCTACTCTTGCAGAGCCTAACTTGTGGAGTCCATCTGGCTCGCAAGCCCAACTAATTCCCGCATAGTTAATACGAACAAACTTTTTAATTGCTCGTCAT